>CM067352.1:44333215-44348215 GCA_034190875.2 Urechis unicinctus
GTAAGTCATACAGCGGATGTATCACCCTGGCTGCATTGGGGAGTATTGTTGTTGAGTAACACAGGCATTACTCTGCTGTATTATAGGATAAGCATTCAATTCTAGTCTTCATGCAAAATCTGATCCCCAATACAGATACTCCATTGTAACGGCCTAATAGCATTGGCCTAGTGTGTCACAACAGTTCAGAGAAACACATGGTATGTTTTAACCAGGATGGTCGATTTTATCCGATTAATCAATACCAGGGAACACAACAAAGCAATTTGGATTATTGAACTAATCCTTTGACAAACATTATATGCAGACCTTCGTTTAAGTAAAGGGAATGTATACGTGTTTGTGATTGCAAACCTGCTGAACCACAATTGTTAGAAATTGACAAATCCAAAACACTGCGATAATCTGCCGTTCATTGTATCGATCATACCTGTATGTCATATAATAAGAAAATCTAATAAATAGATATAGCTCGGCCTAATAATTTGTCTATGCTTGAATCAGTTCAGAATCTATCCTTCTCTTAACAGGCAAAAATATTTCTTCGTGCTCATCTCTGCGTGCATAATGTGGACAAACTTACGGTGCATGTGCACGTTAATCATGACATGCATGCTGTACATTCATTAGACATCATCGAGGCAAAGGTTATATTCAGCGTTAACGAGTATACAATGCAACACGCATTTTCACTGGCTGTACTGATGATTTCATGTTTCGTGTTCATTTCATGAATATACATATATATTTATATCATATATAAATATATATGTATATATACGTATAGATATGTATAGATGTATATATATATATTTATATATATATATAGATATATATAATGTATATATATAGATATATATATATAGATATATATATATATATATATATATATATTATATATATATATACATCTATATATATATATATATATATATCTATATATATATATATATATATATATATATATATATATATATATATAGATATGTAGATAAATTATTTCTGTTATGCTTCTCGTTATAATCGCGTTTATTCCAATTATTTTATTATCGGATTGATTTTGATGCATCCAAATCGGACGACTCCATATCTTCATCACGAGCCGTATAGCACAGATCCCCGACAAATCAGATCACCAATCACGTGTGTTCGTATTTATTAAAAATTGAAGCGCCACCTCTCTGCATCGCCTGTCAGGACAAGCTCTGTTAAGGTAACTTTAACCCCTGTTATTTAGTTCCCGGATTACCCAAGCTGACATGGTTAATTAATGTGTCACGTTGAAAATGGATGATTCCTTTCGTGGGTGGTGACCTTCTAAGGGGGTTTAATGGCTTTAGAATTGAGTTAAGCTAAGGATTTAAATCCTTGAATAGCAAAAGGAGTAAATTGATATACACACGCAAAGCAAATGCCCTAAATGCGATTTCGTATTGTTGACCTTAATGTCAGAGACTGAATCGTTATTATGCGAATAACGCAGTATCATGAATTGGAGAAACATCTGCTTTACTATTTGCTCCAAGTTAGGCTATTTAGGACTGGCAATCCAACGTCTTTGGGACTGACATCTTGTGATTCATCGAAATGACTGGGCCCTAATGCAATCAGTGCTATTAAGATGGACGTTATGACAAGCAACGTGCAAAGCACAGGTGGCATGCGCGCCTATTTTGTTAGTAGAGACGCGAGTCCGCCCTCTTAGCGCCACTCTAAGATTGTTGTGTTAACGCGGTTTTCGGCACTATTGTGATATCGCAAATGGGAGAGAACAAATATTATGCTCTGGCTGTGTCATTTCACAATGTATATTTAGTGCACGTATAAAACGTTAAACGTAAGCCGCTCTGTATATATCATGGCACCTCGCTATATCGATGTATGGAAATACACAACATGATGAATAGACTGGCGTGGAACGAGCGCTTTTGAGAGGATTCTACTACTAACAATTTTTAAAAAATACAATTGTGCATCATCGAAGAATTCATACCAATAATAAGTAAAAGTTGTAATCTGTTCATGTACTGTCACATTTAATATCTCCCTTGCATATAATATATATATATATATATATATAGATATATATATATATATATATATATATATATATATATATATATATATATATATATATATATATATATATATATATATATATATATATATATATATATATATATATATATATATATATATATATATATATATCTATATATATATATCTATATATATATATATATATATATATATATATATATATCATGAATCTGGTTTAGGGAATCATGATGTCCGAACTCGAGTGCCTGTGCTTTGATCTGTAGTGGCATCACCAAAAGCACCATTGTGGCGCACTCAAACTGCCCAGACTATTTTTACATATAACCGAATAGCGGACATGCTCGACGAACAAAACCAATACGTCTGAATTAAATACGTTGCAGTAGTCATTGATAAAACACAGAAACGGCAAAACGACAATAGACAGGCTCTATAACATTGGTTCCATAACGGCGGGTTCACATTACGTCCTCATAATGATGATATTATCAAAAACATTACCATTAATTCTTGTTTCGTAAGGAAACCTGTCGTTTATGGTCAGCAAACGATGCTTCGATTCTGCAAAGCAACGCTGGGTGCATAAACTATTGTTAAGAAAGAAACCGTAAACTGAATTGAAGCAATTAATATATGGATATTAATTCTTTCACAATTCAGCAATTAAATGTTGTGTAAGTTTGGTCTAGTTGCTTAATCTTAGTCATCTCGATTGAAGTCATCGATCAATCAATTATCTGTGTACATAGGCGCCTTGACATCATCCATCGCTAGTTTACAAAAGTTGTCGCAACTGGAACGCAGCATGCTATATCGCGTGCTCAACGCATTAATTTACTTGTATTACCGCAAAAGCTTCACATCTTTCTTAGCTCTTAATTCTAAAAAAGCTTGCCACGTAACATATGCCAGTTATTTCAAATGCCCGTCAAACATGTAACTTGACGCTCATGCCATAAAAAAGCTTCCAATTTACACAACTGTTAAGAGACTATTTTCGTAAGTGGCCGGCCATCTGTGTATGAAGTGATTGGTGGAACGAAACTTAACTCAAGTAATTTGGGTTCGTCCGTATTTATATTCGCAAGTAAAAATAAACACAATCAATTATGCCAGTCAAAACTTAAAATCGGATGGACAGTCTGTGTTTGTATTGATGAATGTTCAAATGGATCACATAAGTGTAACCAGATCTGTATCAACACACCTGGGCGGTACAAGTTTGACTGTAAGACAGGGTACGACATCAATGACAGTAATATGCACACATGCTCAGGTGAGCCAGATTTACACCTCCAGCAATTCTCTTTCAAAATGTTCAAGAATCCCTGTTGCAATAGTTTATTTATAAATGTCACGGCTGCACAAAACTTGGTCAAAAAGATCAATAATTTTCGGTAGACTTTTTACTGCTACGTACGTATGTCGATTAGCTAAACTTGATGTTTAAGAATGGTTTAAGGTGATGAGGCCAGCGTTAATCTGTAGTGGAATACCATAGAAGGGCAAATAATAACCGGTATGATGTCATAAAATCATGTCCATCTCGTGAAGATAGCAACGCACGCATAGCATGAGTATTTTGTTCAAATTCTACAGCGATGTAATGTTGCAGGGCATATTGCGGGACTAATTATAGCATGTTTGGCCATCATTTGCCAAGTCCTCTTGCTCATCTTCCGATTCCGGTAACACTATACACGGATACACTATACATATATACATGCACATCTCATTTTACTAAAAACTATTTTGGCTGACATGCGCGCACCGTGTACTGTGAATGTACCATTGTAGTTTCCATAACTTAATTACAATATTTGGTGTTATTGGTTATCTGAGGTGACAAGAGACAACAAGCATGCAAGCCAGTTCACCAGCAGACCACCAATCTACTGACATATCATGTTATGAAAACCTGGCAGATAACAAGCCACCTGAGGAGTCTTCAAACTATGAAGAACATGTTAAGAACCTGTAAACTGAGATGTAATAAGTGAGATGTAGTTCAACGACATTACAGTTTAATTTAGCCACAACAAATGCATCAAAGGCATATAAAGGAAATGCTCGTTGGGATAGGCAAACCGTTTATATGTTACTGGATTACAGCTATTCAATCAGGATTATTGTAAGCCAATGTGGGGCCCATTCAGACTTTATATATTATTTTGATGATTGATTAAAGAGCCTGCATGTAAGTCACATTACCAGTCTTCTATCACAGGTTAATTGGTATTAAGCACGTCCGGCAAGAGAAGATATTGGTCCTTCATATAGATTACACAGTTCTTACCTCAGTCATGGTTTTTTCCGTATTTAGCGGATTAGAGCTAATTCCAATAAGATCCCGTGAGTTAAAGGGGTTTTATTATATTGCGTTATCTAAGCAGAATTAACCTTAGTTCAATAAAATGGGAATCAACCCGTGTGTGTGGGGGGGGGGGGGGTGGTGACTCGTTAATCGAATCTCTAGGACAAATCATTGATGAGCGTCGGCTTAATGGAATCTAAAAGCAATAAAATCAACGTTATTGGCAGTCAGGATATGTCGAGTTACGAAGCCACAATACCTGATACGACTAACACACCCTGATATAACTAACCTTAATATAGCTGGCATTGATGACATCCGAATATGGGTTTTCATTTCTCGTCAATCTCACACGGTTGTGCTTGTCTGGTCCGATCATAACGCTTACGTTATTGATTCCGTCTCTACAAATCGTCACGTTATGTACAATACCACTATGTTTTATTAAGGGACAACCTACATGGCATTATGTTCTTGTACTTGTTTTTCAGCTTCCATTCCCGTCCCATTACATCTGTGTCTTCACCATACGACGCCATGACACCCTACCACACATTAGACGAATAGGATTTGTGGCTGCGGAGAAGAATGTTTACAACTCGGGATGGAATATCAAAGAAAATATGAAACAAGATCTTCGCTGTCTGAGACCTAACTTAGGAATACAACTGCATCTAACCTTGAATTCTGCTTCTATATTTGCACTATCCTTCATTAAACCCTCAACGTACGTATCTATGTTTTGGACTGGTATAATGTTGCTATGTTTGCGGCGAGGCGTCTCTTTGGTGTTTTTATCATTCTGGAGTTGCTGTGGCTCGGCGGAAGTAAGTACCTTTTTAGTTGACCCAGTACTGCCTATATCCTGTGGGATAATTTCGCTGCTCTTTCCTCTGGAATATTCTATGCTTGCGTCGATATCAGCAGAAATCATTCCTTCTTTATAAACAGCGATGCTCACATTTTCGTGTGCGCCAGATCCTGCAACAACATATCATTACATTCATTGCGCTACAACATTAAGAAGATTGATAATACTAAAGCGTATAGAAATGTTATGAGAGAGCAATACTATGACATGCTGCAGAGGATGCCGCTGTGGATAGTTCTTCGCGTGTTTGATGCAAACGCTTGGATTGCTGCTTACAAATTACACAAGCAGCTATGGCGGGCGCAATGGAAAATTTGAATTCACTACAGCTATCATTTAATGACTTGCGGTTATTTTGTCAAAAAATTTCCAGCATCATCAGGACCGTTTAATGATGATGACGATCACGACGATGATGAAGACAGCAACGAATCCAGCCGCCCAAATGCCAACCGCCACCCCCGTCACCTTTTCAGACTTGCCTCCGGAGATTTCTGCACACAAAATATGATTGTCCTGCGTGGGCCCTACCTTCACATTGAGTGCTGTCGGGTGATTTCAGAATGTGTCCATCTCGATATTCACATTGATACGAACCGATGCTGCTAATGCAGCTGTGGTCACAGCCTCCATTGTTTTCCTTGCACTCATTCACATCTGCGATAAGTTAGATATTGCCAATGCTATCATTATGACCGGGAGCTGTTAACTTAGCTAATGCATCCATCGTTGTTTAAGTTCAAGTTGAAAACATACCCGTGCATTTACTGCTTCGATTTACTGTCAATTCATAACCATCATTACAACTGCATTTATAGGCACCCGGTGTGTTCCTGCACGTCTGGTTGCATCTGTGGCTACCATCAATGCAGTCGTCAATGTCTGGTAAACAAAACGTCATTTTTAAAGCATGACAATTATTGCAATGTAGCACAGTAATTAATACAGATACAAAATGTCATGTCTTGAAGGTGTGCAGGCTGTTGATCAGGCGAAGCTTTCAATAAGAGAAACGCATAAGTAGGGTACACGAATGTTATACTATACCTTTGCATGTATACAGTTCATCTTCCGCCATATTATACCCAGATATACAGCTACATTAAAAGCCACCCTCCGTGTTGCATTCGTAAGTCGCCATACTGCATTCATCTACATCTGTAAACCATGACCAGGTGAGAACAGAACCTAGTAAACGAGATTAAGTTGCATCAAACTAATGCTTAACGGATGGTAACTAAGCGCAGGTTTTCAAGGGGCAAATTATACCACGTACCAGTACAGGTGTATATTTCGTCTCCGTCAATTCTGATTGCACTTGTGTGTACCAAGGTTGCATTCGTCAATATCTGCAAGTGACGATCAGGTGAGGGAATGCAACAACGAACGTTATGAGAACGTTATTGTGGCTTCACGGTTAGTTGCTAATCGTAATATAATATATATATATATATATATATATATATATATATATATATATAGAGATATATATAGATAGATATAGATAGATATAGATATATATATATATAGATATATATATATATATATATAAATATATATATATATATATATATTTATATATATATATTTATATATATACATATATATATATGTATATATATATATGTGTATACATTATATATATATATATATGCATATATATATATATATATATAAGATATATATATATATATATATATATATATATATATAGATATATATATATATATAGATATATAGATATATATATATAGATATATATATATCTATCTCTCTCTATATATATATATATCTCTATATCTCTATCTCTATATCTCTATATATATATAGATATCTATATCTCTATATATATATATATATATATATATATATATATATATATATATATACTTATATTTGAGGGGGGGCGGGGATGGTAACACTTCACAGATCCGACAGTCAGTGTATGTCCTCATATGTGCTGGCGAAGGCGGTGATATCAGCGGGACATTCGTGCAGTGCTTTGCCGAATGTCTTCGAGGAGAGGTTTATATCGATGACGGAACAGTCAGAGGTGACATATCATTAATCGAATAATGGAAAAGGAGCATAGAAAACAGGCGTTGCTTAACCAAATGGTCGTGTCATTTTCACAACACAACAATTGGAAGGTGTTGTTTATTTGGCTTGACCCCGTTCGTGTTCATTATATCATTCTTCACTATGAGTCACCAATTTGAGGAGTAACCTCTCCAGTCAGTAATATCAAGTTGAGTAGTAGTGACGGAGCGGGATGGTTAAAGGTGGCGACCGCGTGTTTAGTTCAAACAACGATCGCTCATATTATTGAAACATCATAAAGACAATCCATACAGTGTAGATCGGTTTATGCCGTAATAAAGAGGCGTAGCACCGGAAGGCGACATCAATGTGAAGAGAAGCGTTGGGAAGCTGGAGCATTGTGCCTTCTAATAGATTGATTTATAGACTCTGAGGTTAATAAAGGACAAGTTAAGATTGTCTCTGATTATCATCACAACATTCACGCACACGTAAACACAAATCCGCCCCCTCCCGCCACCCGGTAGCTCCTATCCCCTACGCATTCATATCACAGAGTTTATAGCTACGCTAAGAGCGTTCACTAGAATCTTTCGCCCGAAGAAATATGCGAAAACGCCACCTGTCAGCCGAAGCGTTATTGTCAAAGCGTCTTGTTAAAGCGTCTCTTAAAACCACGTGGAATTCTGTTTACATTTTGGCTGTAGTGACCTCGACCAATCAGATGACTCCATATCTTTAACAGCCGCCGAGCCACGAGACGTTGGATCAACAGTCCAATGTGCTTTTGTGGATTTCATGGTATGTTCGCCTGATGTCGGTGGAGTCTTTCGTGTAATTTCATAATCGTCACGCAGCTGAGCCTAGCTAAAAACTCCTCTCTCGGGACCTTTACATCCCCCTGACATGCGATAAATGTGAATGTCGACCCCGTACCAGTTCCCTCGCTTCAGACAGTTATTTGCAATCTAAAACTACCATCCACAGTGCGGACATGAATGATTAAGGATCGTAAACTGTGCGAACGCCTTTAGAGGCGAGCTGTTGATATTAGGTGTACCCTAGACCGGGTAATTTATCAAGTTGACACTTATTAAATATTGTACTTTCGCTATTCATAAGCTATGCAGCGTGTTTGGGTAGCGGCAAGTTTCGGCGAAACAACATTTTTCCCGCTCTCATCCATCGCAGTGATGTCAGCCATGTATTCCCATGTGATTGTATTTGTGTCACGTTAGCGCCACCTTACGAATGTGTTATGATTAAGGAAGCGATCACCGCAGATCCACTCCAAGTAAGCCTTCTTAGCAAAGCCGTAAACTCTTTGCTCATATATCAACATAGAGAGCAAACCAAACCACGCGTAATCGCAGGGGCTGATTACCTTCGGAGTAGAGTGACATGTATTGCATCCATATTGTCCTGAAAAATAACTAGGCCTGTATTAAACACAGCCCTGGGCCAAGCCGTGAGATAGCGAGTCAACAGTACCTCCAAGCTTGTGTAAGCAAGGAAAAAAACGAGATATTCCCACATACCTTGACAAAAGGCGTCGTATATGGAATAAGCCAGCGAGATGATAACCAACAGACACACATTAACCGCTGCAGCCATTAGCAGTTCTTTGATCGTTATCAAACAACTCTCCCCATAGGCACAACAGTCGATTATTGGGGAGCGTTACTGCGTACAATGTACCTCAGTAAAATTCAATAGATACTTGCCTCGCTGATTAACAATGTATTGTGCTAAAGATGGGGAATGTTCCTCAGCTTTAAGAGACAAATTCAATACGTACATGCCTGGCTGAACAAGCACCAGGAAGTATGGCGCAAATAACATTTGCCTTAGGTAGTCTCTTTGCAAGTGTTTACCATTAGTGTTGATTCAATGATGATCGATCCGATATCCATTCAAAAAATGGTACTCGTGCTTGTAGTTAAGGTTTAGTGCGAGTGCATAGTAACGACGCCATTAGAGTTGTATGTCTACATATGAAGGATTATGATAGCTTTATATGTACTGCAATTGATTTGGAGAGAACTTAACTTTCCTGTTATTGTTGAGAAGAAATCAGAGGTAGCCTCTCCTGTCAGTTAAAGCTACGACGAATGTTAGCGTCAAAGCTCATGCAACTTGTAAGAAGGAGGTTTGTAAGAACGGGGGATGGGACCATGTTTGACACTTTATATTCTCAGGTAACTTTGCACGCAATAACAACCTAGAGCCAGACAAGGAGCCCTCGCGTGACCACTAATCACATCTGTTTGCATGTGTAACAATGTAGGATGGTC
Organism: Urechis unicinctus; assembly: GCA_034190875.2. NCBI lineage: Eukaryota > Metazoa > Annelida > Polychaeta > Xenopneusta > Urechidae > Urechis > Urechis unicinctus. The sequence continues at coordinate 44,342,796 of CM067352.1, forward strand.
CAAAAAGGGAGGTGTTCTTATCCAAGCAAATGCGCTCCAGAGTTTGCCGAATGCTGGCTCAATTAAAGTATTTTTACACTAAAGAGCTTCAACGATGAACCAGCGTAGATTTTAATAGATGCACTTGAGGTGGGACTTAAGCCTGACGGCTGCTGTAAATCACCAGGTTCTCTGTATATATGCTCATACCCACACACCCCACCCTGCTTGCGATGGGCGGCGCATGAAAGATGCATTAGTAACCAAGCTTATGTTCTTGTTATTGTGGCCTCCAAAACGCCTTTAGAAAACGTTTCTTCCTAGCCCTGTTGCTGTATATTTTTCAAACGGTAGAATATCATTCCGATATATCATTTCTGATGCAAGTCAGGCTACAAAATCGAATTGACGATGAATACCCGGTACAAACGAGAGATAGAGGGCACAGTTTGGATTTATCACTAATACACATCTGCCATTCTGGTTCGCTGTACCTTGGCTTTTATACTGTCAGTTAAACAGTCAATTAAATGAGTCGTCAACATTTGCAATATGCATATTTTTACGATTGCAAGTAACCAGGAAGCTTTCTATGATTTCAGTGTGTTGGAGGTATTAATTTATTTGCTACTGGACTTAACAGCTACATTGTCAGCATCATGCAACGGTATAAGTAGCTATGTTGTGGCAGCAGCAAGGGTACGCATAAGAATTAACTCATTAATGAATCTCCGGAGGAACGATTGGTTGGTAGGTGGACCGAACAGAGTGAAATTCGTTTTTCATACTTTGTTGATGATATAAGCAATGATTACCCAGGGAACAGCATGCTCACAATCAGTCTCAGGGCGTTACCCATCACGCCAGTTGCACCCAAGATCAGGAATGCGTATGAATTTTATAACTTCACGTCATTGGTTCATCAGTTTTATATGTCCGGCATGATTTCTCTCACAAAATATAATGGCCACATGGCAACAGGTGAAGGCCATACCTATAAATTTAATAATATTTCTATATATGTACAAATACATGTATTTATACTGTATATATATATATATATATATATATATATATATATATATATATATATATATATATAGGTATATATATATATGCATATATAGATATATATATATATACATATATTATATATATATATATATATATATATATATATATACCAATACATGTATATATGCATGTATATATATATATATATATATATATATATATATATATATATATATATATATATATATATATATATATATATATACATATATATATATATATATTGATATATATATAAATATATATAAATACATATATATATATATTTTGATATATATATGTATACCAATAAATACATATAAATATATATATATATATATATATATATATATATATATATATATATATATATATATATATATTAAATTGCGTATGTGCATGTGTGTGTGTGTACTTAAATATATATGACGAGAGATAGAGGAATAGACAAATTATTATCGAGAGACAAAAGCAGAGGGCGGGCGACAGAGACCAAGCTAGTAAACCTACTGTTGTATAGGAACGACTTTGCATCGGGAGAGTAGAATTGTGTTTCTCAGTCAGCAAATAATGTCACCATATACGCCATAGTAAACCGTCAGGAGTCTTACACACCTATTCTATATATACTGCACTAATGGAATACGAAGGTTGAGTAGTATCTGTTTGTTCAAATAAAAGAATCGCATGACCTGTGAGTATACAAGTAGTAATCAATACAAAGACAACAAATGCTACCGTGACTATAGCTGTATCAACATTATGACCCACAGACCTTCGTAGATTTCTAGAAGCCAGCTGCCCCTACATGTTTGACGGCTATTGCAACCGCATAGAATACGGCGCGCATCGTCATTGTTCTGGACTTTGCATGATCCGTGCTATTTCCACAAACGCACTCCTTGCCATTCGTCAATGACAAGCCAATTTAAGAGTCAATGATGCTGTACATATGTCAGTTAAGTGTCACATATATATGTATTTTAAGCGTATCTGATGACATGACAGGTGTCGTCGCATCCCATATTTACCTAAAGACAGGCGAATACAAAACGGTCCGTGAAGCATGAGTCGAGGCACCATTCTTCTGTCATAGAAGAGTTTTTACATAGCGATTGCAGTATCCTGCTCCAAGGATCTATCAAATACCCTACGCGATCTTAAGTTTGATTAAATCATCCCATCCAAATCAGCATTATATAACGTTTTTGGTTGAACGTTTTTAACAGAATGCACCGCAATTTTCACATGAACACCTCTATTGAGCAAAAAAACACAAACAACCCATTCGAGTAAACAATTTTGCATGGCGGTCCTTATTGATGGTGAGTATTATTACTTGCAAATATCAATACTAACAACGACAAATGACGTGTGTTAAGTGTCACTCCGTCAGTAACTTCATTCGCAGAAGATTACTTTTGAAATGATATCCTGAACGTTGTATCGATTGGTGGCTATTCTATGGCATGTGATACGTGGCAAGCACCATTAGAGATAACAACAGGAAAACCTGTGAGAGTTGCGCTGATATACAACACAATTATTGCATAGGGCACGCAATGTAGCATGCTTTGTTCAACAGTGCCTTAAATTGTGTAGACTAGCGACCAAGGGTGCATTCAAGGTGCCAATATATACAGTTTATTGATGACAAGATGATTAAGATCAAGCAACTAGACCACATTTTAACGATGAATAGTACAATAATGAATGACTCTTTATTTATACGCGTCTATTCAGTTTACACTTGATTTTGTTCAATGGTTTATGCCTCCTACTTTGGTATGCAGAGTCGAGGCATCGTTTGCCGAGTAGAAACGACCTTTTTCATTCGAAAAAAGAATTCATTGTTCAGCGTGTGATAAGATTAGCATAATCATTTATCATACAGTTGCGTTATTTGGGGGAAATGGTAACGCCTCGTAGTCACATCTGTCACCATTACCCATGAGAATTCCTTACATGTTAGCGTTTTGAGGACACGGGTCCTGACCCGTTATGTGTCCCCGTCTAAGGTTAATTGTGACTGTCTATTCTCCATTTGTGTTTTATTTAATGACTAACGCAATCACACTGGTGCGACGTATTTTATTGAAAAGTATTTGGTTTGTTAGCTGAACATGTTCCCGATCCTTTTTACACGATAATATAGTATAGGCAGTTTGAGTGCCCCACCTTGGTGAATTCGGTGAGGCCACTACGCGTCCAAGAAACGAGGGGCGCAGTATGGTATAGTATTGCATATCATAGTAGAGCATTATTTAGTGTAGTTTAGAGTTGCAAAGTGTAGTATAACAGAGATATAACCGCCATGCTAGCATGTGTTCTAACTCCACAATGCGTGTCCGTACAATTTGGCCCTATATATAAAATTGGATAGTACAGTTTAGTAAAGCATAACATTGAATGGGTCCGAATAATACAAGAAGCGAAAGGTGATTCAACTAACGTGCTCTTGTTGATTGGGCAAGACCCCTTCGCAGTTATTATGCCACAATCAATCGTCAATTCCAGTAGTAACCCCTCCAGAAAGTACTTCTACTCTGAGTAGCAGTTACAGTTTAAACAGCGACATACCAAAACAATTGGAGACTGCGCGTTTAGTTCAAACAAAGGCCCCTCTTAGCATTGAAACATCATAAATGCCATAGAAATGTTTATGCTGTAACAGATAACCAGACCTTGACATCAATGCGGGGAAGAACGTTGGCGATCTGGTTGATATACAGACTGCTAGGTTAATATATGATAACATACGCTTTTCCGTTGTTATGATGACAAAATTCACGCACACGTAACCACTAAAAAGCACCAGGAAGTATGTTGTAAACGACATTTGACGTGGGCAGGCTCTGCTTGAATGCCTATCCATTACTGTTTAGGTGTCTGATATCCATTAAAAAATTGTTGACGAAGTTTTGGAGGTAGCGAAAGCTATGTACTAACACCACCTAGTACTTATGCTTGTAGTTTTAATTTAGCGGTGTCCGCGTTAGCGTTAGTGTTATAAGGAGTGCCATTGTCCACAGACGACGAGTCACTGATTTGGTCAGTTGGTATATTAGTTATTATATCAATAATTGCATCCTTAGCAGAAGACAGTGGTCGTGTCATTAACCAACACATGTTCGCTTGATCGGGCGAACAACTTGATGAGCCAGCGATGTTGCCATGCTATGGGCATTCCATACATTATCCACCGAAGTCAAAAAGTTTAAAACGGAGTGTTGGCTCCAGCAAATCCTCATTGTTTTTATCTTATATAGATAATGGCCTTGTGTATAATCATATTATCATTGCATCATAACCGAATGACGTCGATCCAATAATATATAACATTAAAATATTCTGTGAGGTTACTTACACACAGATAAAAATACAACTCTAGCAATATTAATGGCTGAACGATGAGGGCTTTTACATCATTCAAAATGTTATTGAGTGGGTCGTCACGTATCATATATTTCTGTCACCTCAATTTAGCGCTAGTGTGTGCTAACCAAGAGCGTAGACAACTATACGCACTTACGCACGTGCGTAACATCAAATTAAAAATTAAAACAAAACTATGGCCAAAAATGGCATCAAAGTCAAAAGCTAAAGAAGGTAAGACTTTACTGTCTGAAACTGTAGATTACTCCCCCGTCTGTGCGTAACATTCCTTTAAGCCTAGCTTCGCCCCTTGTAAATGTTTCTGCCATAAGAGATGTATGTTCACATAAAAAGGATGATGATCGCCTTACATGCACTGCCGTTGTTTGGAGAGTACTTACCGTTCTGTAGACATTTGTAGGAACCTCTCCAGCCAGCTAAAGCTCCCTACACGTTGTCGCGTCATAGCATATGTACTTTTTAACAAGGCGGTGAGTGAGAACAGAGGATAGGACCAGGTTTGACACTTATTATTCTCAGAAGCAAGCTTAATAGAGCGTGGCTGCTGATGATGTTACTACGGGCAGTAAACAGCAAGAGCAAGTCAAAGAGTCCACTCGCCACCACCAAATACATATGTTTACATGTGTAACAATGAATGATGATTCCAGAAGGAGGTGTTCTGATCCAAGCAAATTGTTTCCGCTCGTGCTGAGCAAATTTACCACATAACGGGGCTCACTGAAAAAATGTTCACTTTTACGATCTTTAAAGCGTATATTTCAAGAGATGCGCTGGAGGTGGGACCCTAGTCTGGCAGCTGCTGTCAACCATCAATTGCCGCGTACACATCTGCATATGCATATATATATATATATATATATATATATATATATATATATATATATAAATATCTATATATATATATATATATATATATATATATATATATATATATATATATATATCCTATATATATATATATATATATATATATATATATGCATATGCAT
>CM067352.1:44361203-44368703 GCA_034190875.2 Urechis unicinctus
AATAAAGGACAAGTTAAGATTGTCTCTGATTATCATCACAACATTCACGCACACGTAAACACAAATCCGCCCCCTCCCGCCACCCGGTAGCTCCTATCCCCTACGCATTCATATCACAGAGTTTATAGCTACGCTAAGAGCGTTCACTAGAATCTTTCGCCCGAAGAAATATGCGAAAACGCCACCTGTCAGCCGAAGCGTTATTGTCAAAGCGTCTTGTTAAAGCGTCTCTTAAAACCACGTGGAATTCTGTTTACATTTTGGCTGTAGTGTAGTGACCTCGACCAATCAGATGACTCCATATCTTTAACAGCCGCCGAGCCACGAGACGTTGGATCAACAGTCCAATGTGCTTTTGTGGATTTCATGGTATCTTCGCCTGATGTCGGTGGAGTCTTTCGTGTAATTTCATAATCGTCACGCAGCTGAGCCTAGCTAAAAACTCCTCTCTCGGGACCTTTACATCCCCCTGACATGCGATAAATGTGAATGTCGATCCCGTACCAGTTCCCTCGCTTCAGACAGTTATTTGCAATCTAAAACTACCATCCACAGTGCGGACATGAATGATTAAGGATCGTAAACTGTGCGAACGCCTTTAGAGGCGAGCTGTTGATATTAGGTGTACCCTAGACCGGGTAATTTATCAAGCTGACACTTATTAAATATTGTACTTTCGCTATTCATAAGCTATGCAGCGTGTTTGGGTAGCGGCAAGTTTCGGCGAAACAACATTTTTCCCGCTCTCATCCATCGCAGTGATGTCAGCCATGTATTCCCATGTGATTGTATTTGTGTCACGTTAGCGCCACCTTACGAATGTGTTATGATTAAGGAAGCGATCACCGCAGATCCACTCTAAGTAAGCCTTCTTAGCAAAGCCGTAAACTCTTTGCTCATATATCAACATAGAGAGCAAACCAAACCACGCGTAATCGCAGGGGCTGATTACCTTCGGAGTAGAGTGACATGTATTGCATCCATATTGTCCTGAAAAATAACTAGGCCTGTATTAAACACAGCCCTGGGCCAAGCCGTGAGATAGCGAGTCAACAGTACCTCCAAGCTTGTGCAAGCAAGGAAAAAAACGAGATATTCCCACATACCTTGACAAAAGGCGTCGTATATGGAATAGGCCAGCGAGATGATAACCAACAGACACACATTAACCGCTGCAGCCATTAGCAGTTCTTTGATCGTTATCAAACAACTCTCCCCATAGGCACAACAGTCGATTATTGGGGAGCGTTACTGCGTACAATGTACCTCAGTAAAATTCAATAGATACTTGCCTCGCTGATTAACAATGTATTGTGCTAAAGATGGGGAATGTTCCTCAGCTTTAAGATACAAATTCAATACGTACATGCCTGGCTGAACAAGCACCAGGAAGTATGGCGCAAATAACATTTGCCTTAGGTAGTCTCTTTGCAAGTGTTTACCATTAGTGTTGATTCAATGATGATCGATCCGATATCCATTCAAAAAATGGTACTCGTGCTTGTAGTTTAGGTTTAGTGCGAGTGCATAGTAACGACGCCATTAGAGTTGCATGTCTACATATGAAGGATTATGATAGCTATATATGTACTGCAATTGATATGGAGAGAACTTAACTTTCCTGTTATTGTTGAGAAGAAATCAGAGGTAGCCTCTCCTGTCAGTTAAAGCTACGACGAATGTTAGCGTCATAGCTCATGCAACTTGTAAGAAGGAGGTTTGTAAGAACGGGGGATGGGACCATGTTTGACACTTTATATTCTCAGGTAACTTAGCACGCAATAACAACCTAGAGCCAGACAAGGAGCCCTCGCGTGACCACTAATCACATCTGTTTGCATGTGTAACAATGTAGGATGGTCCAAAAAGGGAGGTGTTCTTATCCAAGCAAATCCGCTCCAGAGTTTGCCGAATGCTGGCTCAATTAAATCATTTTTACACTAAAGAGCTTCAACGATGAACCAGCGTAGATTTTAATAGATGCGCTTGAGGTGGGACTTAAGCCTGACGGCTGCTGTAAATCACCAGGTTCTCTGTATATATGCTCATACCCACACACCCCACCCTGCTTGCGATGGGCGGCGCATGAAAGAAACGCCTTTAGAAAACGTTTCTTCCTAGCCCTGTTGCTGTATATTTTTAAAATGGTAGAATATCATTCCGATATATCATTTCTGATGCAAGTCAGGCTACAAAATCGAATTGACGATGAATACCTGGTACAAACAAGAGATAAAGGGCACAGTTTGGATTCATCACTAATACACATCTGCAATTCTGGTTCGCTGTACCTTAGCTTTTATACTGTCAGTTAAACAGTCAATTAAATGAGTCGTCAACATTTGCAACATGCATACGTTTACGATTGCAAGTAACCAGGAAGCTATCTATGATTTTAATGTGTTGGAGGTATTACTTTGTTTACTCCTGGACTTAACAGCTACATTGTCAGCATCATGCAATGGTATAAGTAGCCATGTTGTGGCAGAAGCAAGGATACGCATAGGAATGAACTCATTAAAGAATCTCCAGAGGAATGATTGGTTGGTAGGTGGACCAAACAGAGTGACATTCGTGGAGTTCTTCATACTTTGTTCACTCTGAAGACAGCACAGATGATATAAGCAATGATTATCCAGGGAACAGCATGCTCTCTAGTTCGTCATCAGGGCGTTACCCATCACGCCAGTTGCACCCAAGGTCAGGAATGCGTATGAACTTCACGTCATTGGTTCATCAGCATGATTTCTCTCACAAAATATAACGGCCACGTGAAAACCGGTGAAGGCCATACCTATAAATTTAATATTATTTCTATATGTGTACAAATACATGTATGTATACCTGTACATATATATATATATATATATATATATATATATATATATATATATATATATATATATATATATATATAGATATATATAGATATATATATATACATATATATATACATAAATATATATATATATATATATATGTATGTATATGTATATATATTTATTATTTATTTTATTTTATGTTGTATATATATACTCATATATATATATATGCATATATATATATATATACATATACATAAATATGTACATATGCATGTATATATATATACATATATATCTATATTGATATATATATATATAAATATATATGTATACATATATATATGTTTATAATAATATATATATATATATATATATATATATATATATATATATATATATATTAAATTGCGTATGTACATGTGTGTGTGTGTGTACTGAAATATATATGACGAGAGATAGAGGAATAGACAAATTATTATCCAGAGACAAAAGCAGAGGGCGGGCGACAGAGTTTTATCATATTATGCAGGGAACCTATGCACACTGTTGTATGGGAACGACTTTGCATCTGGTGAGTTGAATTGTGTTTCTCAATCTCCAAATAATGTCACCATATACACCATAGTAAACGTCAGAAGTCTTACACACCTATTCTATATATGCTGCACCAATAGAATACGAAGGTTGAGTAGTATCTGTTTGTTCAAATAAAAGGATCGCATGACCTGTGAGTATACAAGTAGTATTCAATACAAAGACATCAAATGCTACCGTGACTATAGCTGTATCAACATTATGACCCACAGACCTTCGTAGATTTCTAGAAGCCAGCTGCCCCTACATGTTTGACGGCTATTGCAACCGCATAGAATACGGCGCGCATCGTCATATTTCTGGACTTCGTGCTTTGCGTGATCCGTGCTAATTCCACAAACACACTCCTTGCCATTCGTCAATGACAAGCCAATTTAACAGTCAATGATGCTGTACATATGTCAGTTAAGTGTCATATATATATATATATGTATTTTAAGCGTATCTGATGACATGACAGGTGTCGTCGCATCCCATATTTACCTAAAGACAAGCGAATACAAAACGGTCTGTGAAGCATGAGTCGAGGCACCATTCTTCTGTCATAGAAGAGTTTTTACATAGCGATTGCAGTATCCTGCTCCAAGGATCTATCAAATACCCTACGCGATCTTAAGTTTGATTAAATCATTCCATCAAAATCAGCATAATATAGCGGTTTTTGGTTGAACGTTTTTAACAGAATGCACCGCAATTTTCACATGAACACCTCTATTGAGCAAACAAACACAAACAACCCATTCGAGTAAACAATTTTGCATGGCGGTCCTTATTGATGGTGCGTATTATTACTTGCAAATATCAATACTAACAACGACAAATGACGTGTGTTAAGTGTCACTCCATCAGTAACTTCATTCGCAGAAGATTACTTTTGAAATGATATCCTGAACGTTGTATCGATTGGTGGCTATTCTATGGCATGTGATACGTGGCAAGCACCATTAGAGATAACAACAGGAAAACCTGTGAGAGTTGCGCTGATATACAACACAATTATTGCATAGGGCACGCAATGTAGCATGCTTTGTTCAACAGTGCCTTAAATTTTGTAGACTAGCGACCAAGGGTGCATTCAAGGTGCCAATATATACAGTTTATTGATGACAAGATGATTAAGATCAAGCAACTAGACCACATTTTAACGATGAATAGTACAATAATGAATGACTCTTTATTTATACGCGTCTATTCAGTTTACACTTGATTTTGTTCAATGGTTTATGCCTCCTACTTTGGTGTGCAGAGTCGAGGCATCGTTTGCCGAGTAGAAACGACCTTTTTCATTCAGAAAAAAGAATTCATTGTTCAGCGTGTGATAAGATTAGCATAATCATTTATCATACAGTTGCGTTATTTGGGGGAAATGGTAACGCCTCGTAGTCACATCTGTCACAATTACCCATGAGAATTCCTTACATGTTAGCGTTTTGAGGACACGGGTCCTGACCCGTTATGTGTCCCCGTCTAAGGTTAATTGTGACTGTCTATTCTCCATTTGTGTTTTATTTAATGACTAACGCAATCACACTGGTGCGACGTATTTTATTGAAAAGTATTTGGTTTGTTAGCTGAACATGTTCCCGATCCTTTTTACACGATAATATAGTATAGGCAGTTTGAGTGCCCCACCTTGGTGAATTCGGTGAGGCCACTACGCGTCCAAGAAACGAGGGGCGCAGTATGGTATAGTATTGCATATCATAGTAGAGCATTATTTAGTGTAGTTTAGAGTTGCAAAGTGTAGTATAACAGAGATATAACCGCCATGCTAGCATGTGTTCTAACTCCACAATGCGTGTCCGTACAATTTGGCCCTATATATAAAATTGGATAGTACAGTTTAGTAAAGCATAACATTGAATGGGTCCGAATAATACAAGAAGCGAAAGGTGATTCAACTAACGTGCTCTTGTTGATTGGGCAAGACCCCTTCGCAGTTATTATGCCACAATCAATCGTCAATTCCCAGTAGTAACCCCTCCAGAAAGTACTTCTACTCTGAGTAGCAGTTACAGTTTAAACAGCGACATACCAAAACAATTGGAGACTGCGCGTTTAGTTCAAACAAAGGCCCCTCTTAGCATTGAAACATCATAAATGCCATAGAAATGTTTATGCTGTAACAGAGAACCAGACCTTGACATCAATGCGGGGAAGAACGTTGGCGATCTGGTTGATATACAGACTGCTAGGTTAATATATGATAACATACGCTTTTCCGTTGTTATGATGACAAAATTCACGCACACGTAACCACTAAAAAGCACCAGGAAGTATGTTGTAAACGACATTTGACGTAGGCAGGCTCTGCTTGAATGCCTATCCATTACTGTTTAGGTGTCTGATATCCATTAAAAAATTGTTGACGAAGTTTTGGAGGTAGCGAAAGCTATGTACTAACACCACCTAGTACTTATGCTTGTAGTTTTAATTTAGCGGTGTCCGCGTTAGCGTTAGTGTTATAAGGAGTGCCATTGTCCACAGACGACGAGTCACTGATTTGGTCAGTTGGTATATTAGTTATTATATCAATAATTGCATCCTTAGCAGAAGACAGTGGTCGTGTCATTAACCAACACATGTTCGCTTGATCGGGCGAACAACTTGATGAGCCAGCGATGTTGCCATGCTATGGGCATTCCATACATTATCCACCGAAGTCAAAAAGTTTAAAACGGAGTGTTGGCTCCAGCAAATCCTCATTGTTTTTATCTTATATAGATAATGGCCTTGTGTATAATCATATTATCATTGCATCATAACCGAATGACGTCGATCCAATAATATATAACATTAAATATTCTGTGAGGTTACTTACACACAGATAAAAATACAACTCTAGCAATTTTAAAGGCTGAACGATGAGGGCTTTTACATCATTCAAAATGTTATTGAGTGGGTCGTCACGTATCATATATTTCTGTCACCTCAATTTAGCGCTAGTGTGTGCTAACCAAGAGCGTAGACAACTATACGCACTTACGCACGTGCGTAACATCAAATTGAAAATTAAAACAAAACTATGGCCAAAAATGGCATCAAAGTCAAAAGCTAAAGAAGGTAAGACTTTACTGTCTGAAACTGTAGATTACTCCCCCGTCTGTGCGTAACATTCCTTTAAGCCTAGCTTCGCCCCTTGTAAATGTTTCTGCCATAAGAGATGTATGTTCACATAAAAAGGATGATGATCGCCTTACATGCACTGCCGTTGTTTGGAGAGTACTTACCGTTCTGTAGACATTTGTAGGAACCTCTCCAGCCAGCTAAAGCTCCCTACACGTTGTCGCGTCATAGCATATGTACTTTTTAACAAGGCGGTGAGTGAGAACAGAGGATAGGACCAGGTTTGACACTTATTATTCTCAGAAGCAAGCTTAATAGAGCGTGGCTGCTGCTGATGTTACTACGGACAGTAAACAGCAAGAGCAAGTCAAAGAGTCCACTCGCCACCACCAAATACATATGTTTACATGTGTAACAATGAATGATGATTCCAGAAGGAGGTGTTCTGATCCAAGCAAATTGTTTCCCGCTCGTGCTGAGCAAATTTACCACATAACGGGGCTCACTGAAAAAATGTTCACTTTTACGATCTTTAAAGCGTATATTTCAAGAGATGCGCTGGAGGTGGGACCCTAGTCTGGCAGCTGCTGTCAACCATCAATTGCCGCGTACACATCTGCATATGCATAAATATATATATATATATATATATATATATATATATATATATATATATATATATATATATATATATATATATATATATATATATATATATATATGCATATGCATATGCATATGATATATATATGTATATATATATATATATATATATATATATATATATATATATATATATATATATATATATATATATATATATATATATATATATATATATATATATATGTATATCTCTGTATAGTATTTACCATCGCAACGACGTAGTTACCAATGCTTAGAGTAACTTATTGAGTAATACATTTGATAGAGAATATGTATGTGGAATTGCCTACCAACCAATTATATGCAAATCGCTTACTCTAGGATAGTGTGAAGGCAGGAATAGATGACA
>CM067352.1:44373703-44376203 GCA_034190875.2 Urechis unicinctus
TCTATGGTGTTAATCTATCATACAGCACATGCTCAATAAGGGGGTGAATAAACCCCGCACATCTACAAAAGATGGACCCCTATACGATCACGTTTGCAGTGCGCCTGAATTTAATATACAGCCCAAAACCTAGTGTAGTTATTGCTCCTATATAGTATTTCTAAATGAAGCCATGAATATAACCACTGGTCCATCAGCGTTGCAAATAAAACAACATCATAACCATTGCAAAATGACCGTTAAATAACCATAAAAAATAGGATCAGGTTCATAACAATTACTGATAGTGTAAGGAACATCGCCATCGCAAATAACAAAACGAGCAGTGTCTTTGATAATGGGAGCAAAATCAATGAACAAAACATGTAAGGGGTAGGAACGTTGTCGCTTACATGTCCCTAGTTTTGCCTTTTATAAATCACATCGGATAGTACTGACAACCGGCGTGCCATAATAGTAGCAAGATGATGCTTCCTGTGTTGAATGTAAGTGAATGCATACTTCTGCTACAAAATTTGTTTGTAACTGGATGCCACATTGCAGTGATAGAAATGAATTAATCATACGACGAGCAATCACTCTATAGGGCTACCGGCAACAGCATTCTTGATATATTCAGTAAACTCCGTAAAGAGATTGTACAGCTTTTGCTTAGATTTAAAATTATTCAACCACAACGCGTGTACGCTTACATGATAATCATCCAATGCGTCATTATCCAACCCTTCCCCAATATTCTGGAGTTACTTGAGGTAGTCGTGAATGATCAACTGTAAAATAGAACAATCTGGCAGCGTGTTTCATTAACAAAACAAATTACGAAAACGGTGTGTTGAACAATCAATAGCGGATATTACAGATACTTACATGAGTGCAGTTTCTGTTATGTCGTAAACCAATCTAACTATCAACTATGACCACGGGACAGTTTGTTGAACATGGCCTAATCATTCAATCCGACAAAAAACCATGTAATTGTAGCATTTACATTAATAATAAGGTGACACGGACATTTTATTTTTTTATGCCGATTGCAAACATTCCAAATCACCAACACCCTAGCTCATCGTTAATGCACCTGATTGTGTAAGTTATCAATATGAATACACACGAAATAATGATAATGACATAAAAATTGCCAAAGGAATGCAGGGTCAGATAATCTGTGGTAATTTTTATAGAGTGAATTTAGTGTAAGCATTCGCATCGTGTAGTGTTTCTGTAAATACCAATGATTTCATCTGAGACTATCAAGCTATGAATGCTAATGGTAAGTACACATTGTTATCGTGAGTCACCGCCGTTGGCAACGATGTTTAGAGATTGAACATTTGGTTCATACTCATGAAATGATAAAGAGCTACTGGAGGAAATGAAAGGAAGCCGATCATAATACCATCTTGAAGAAACCGTCACCAATCAACTGGCTGCTTAGTAGCATCACACCAAGTTGAAATGCACCCAACAATATTATATGTTTTCATTTATTATGTACATGCACAACATATAGAAAATGGAAATGGTGCTTAAGAAACAGCCGTATAAAATAAGCTATGCATCACCTTAGTCCAACCAACAGGAGCGGATACATTGTTTGCTAAAATCTACAGGCAATGTCCTTGAACAACAAATTGCAGTGACCACCCAATCAATTGAGCACCGTTCTTTCCATTTGGAAATTACGTTAATGGTTCGGCCCCGGATCGTAAATCGGCGGTAACAGGGAGTTATTTGATTCAAAAGCCGATGGGAAATATCTACAATCTACCATTAACATCAGCCGGGGCGCCAACAACGGCCGTGTTCATTCCCATGGCGACGACTCCTTTACCTCTTCGATTTGATTGATGTGAGATATTTAATTGCGCGATTGTACGAAAGTTAAGGTAAGGATGAGCGCATCAATTATAAGTTCAATGCTGGTGTAAAAATTGGCATTTATATCCATTTGTACATTTTAATTGCACGTGTACAATCTGACATGATAATCGGTCTTCCAATATGTTAAACATAGTATCGTTTTCATGGATTATTATGCGTGTTAGGCCCATTACAGCGCTCATTTATAATGCCATTGGCTACCACAGCACAATGAAGCGTATATTTCTCGGTACAATCATATAACGCAGCATCCAATCACCTCGACTTGTGGAATAACGAGAGATATTTTGTCTGTAGTCAGCTGCTTGTTGATGAAGAATTCTGTCATCAGTAATTGAAGCATGCGCTTGCAGTAGAGCATAGATCTTTACCAAAGGGACCAAATTGATAGCAACCCACAATCTGGCTCTTCTAGAAATCTACGTATGATGACGCATACGCATGGGTACAGTTTCTCCGCATAATACAGTGATCCTCATTATAGCCAGTCAATGTTCATTTGCATTATGCATTTCTCAAACTAAGTCTAATATATGGTACAGTCATAGTGTGGGACTATCCCAGTTGAAAACATGACATGACAAGAACAAAATGGGAAATTGGATAATGGATGCGTTGC
>CM067352.1:44378703-44471203 GCA_034190875.2 Urechis unicinctus
CGTGTAATTGTATGATCGTCACGTAGCTATGAGTAGCTATAACCTCATTTCGCATCCCCCTGACATGCCAAAAATGTTTATGTCGACCCTATGCCATTTTCCTCGCTTCAGACAGTTATTGATCATCTAAAACTATCCTCCACAGTGCGGACGTGAAATATCGAGGGTCGTAAACAGCGCGGACGCTGTTAGACGCAAAATGTTTTCGATAGGTGTGCCCCAAACCGGGTAACTTATCAAGTTGACATTTTTTAAGTAGTGTACTTTTTATTTCCGCTATACATAAGCTTACTGTGCGACGTGGTATGGCAGCGACAAGGCTCTGCAAAACGACGTATGTCCCGCTCTCAGTAATCGCATTGACGTCAGCCCAATATTCCCATGTGCTTTTGTCTGTGTCACGGTAGTGTCACCTTACGTTAGTAATGTATTATAAATACTGCAAATCCACTCGAAGTGAGCCCTTTTAGTGTAGCTATAAACTCTTTGGTACCGTTATTTCAGGGCAACTTTACCGCGCATGACATGTGGAGTGTTATGATATTTACAATTACATTTGCAAAAATTACGTCCAAAATTCATACTAAATTGTATATTGAGGATCTTTGAGCAGAGGTCATTGTTTTATTGCCGTTGTAAATAAACCACAACATAGTTGGACTCTTTCTTACAATATAGATCAATGAATCAAAATGGAAAACATTGGTTCTGTAACTGTGGTTATTGATGGCGACATATCATTGCCGACAGCCTCTTATCTAATCTTTTCAGCACTGATTTATGTGCAATGATAGGCGCAGGTCTCAATGGTTTTAATAGCTGCAATCAATCACCTAACAATCATCTGAGTACAGTCGATATTATTATTTGATTCCGTGTCTTATACCTGTTATTGGACTTGACAATGAGAATATGTACCTAATAATGTTCATTATATGTTTCTAAGTACGTATACTTCAACGATTGTAAGAGAAATCATTGTTCTCTGTGTGATTTATCAACAACCTCTTATGTGTGCCATAATATATACTTATCAAGTATATACTCATCGGATAATTATTAGCAAACTTGCATCTATTTTGTCGAATTTACACTGCATTCCCTCTATGGGAAATGCTCAGTGGTCGGAAAGTTCATAATAGAATGCGAATCTAGGTTAAGATAACTATTCCTCCAACGCTTCCAACTTAGACTAAACAGGCTGTACGAATAGAAAATGCCTCATGTGTGTTATTCAACATAGCAGAAATTCTAGGCCATTCATCATGTTGGATTTCTATATAAATTAAACAAATGTAGTTGCTTCAGCAACGATTTATGTACAATAATAGGCGTATGTTGTAAAGATGTTTGGCCGTCATCCGTCATCCGTCATCTACAGCCGACTAGAGTCAATGTATCCCTTTTAGCCGAGGCCTAGTCATCGACGAGATAGTGAGAAAAGATACCGAGTAATATTGACGTTATCATGGTATGGAGATAACAAACAGTCGTTGTAACGTGAACGGGTTTTAATGAACAAACCATTAACTCCGTCATAATAACGTTTTCCACAATATCGCTAAGTATATACTCATCTGCTTAACAACAGTTACACTGTTTTAATCATGAAGATGCCAGCATTAAATTTCTTTTTGATTTATTTCGAGTTCTTATATCTAATGACGACACACAACCATAATGGATGCAAATGGCCAGATCAGGACTAATGTCATCAAGAGCAAAGAAAGCATAATTCGATGATTAACCAGAACATCGGTGAATTGATAACTTAGTAAATTTAGTATGTTAAATGCACTGCAATGTTCGGCGTTGGAAAAACGACATTTACTCTGAGGAAGACAAGGGTATCACCTTGCAGTGACATATGGGGAGCGCTATCTATCATCTATAATTGTACCCTAAAGGCATCACTTATCACAATATTGTGACCATGAATGTGTTTTCAGCAGCATCATATTGGCCAGTGTCTACCCTTTCCAGAGACTTCCGTTGAGCTTCTTTTACAGGGATGCAAGGATTTAGGTTGTGTGCCAAAAGGTCGAGGCTATTTTATCAAACAGCTTATTTCAAAAACATGTCTGTGACTGAAAGCTCTGCACTGGTTGATTGCAAATGTGTGCAAGAATGATTGATATGGTTCATAGCAATACACAATGTAGGTCTGCTTTAAGTGCCTGACAAATCCCTCTGCCACTCGAAAAGCACGCTCTGGCTTCCATGATGATGTTCCATTTCAGAAGCCATCTGCTTGGTAATGCTATTGCAATATTAGCGCTGACAGGCTATAAACATGACAAACGACCCTCCATTCTTATTCATGATAATATTTCAACACTGAATTAACTCAATGTTCAGCAATGTGGACGGTCAGAATGCCAATACAATCCTTCAAATAATGGGGTTCTCGCAAGTTCAAATCGGAACCACCACAAGCGCTGCAATCTCTTAGCTGCATGACAGTTAAAAAGACCAGTTGTGCGTTTCTCTTGCCGATTGTGTGATAAAGGGTACCGCCCCGCGTGAAACAACAAATCGAGGTGCATGCCCAGCTCGTAAAAATCACTTCAGGTAAATCACTTGTCCCGGGTAAGCGGAAAACCATTGGTGTCGAACTCTGACCCACTCAGCATTGCATCGAGAGCAGTAGCTAACAACTTACAGCCAAATGTTTCCCCACCCCAGCAGGAACATTCACAAAACAATCACGACCCATCAAGCAGCAGAGTGCACAATCCTTTTAAAAGTCTTTCATTACCACGTCATGCGACTGCTGTGCGTAATCGAGGACTTCCGTTGCCCTTGTTTTGCAAATTTTCGGAAAAGAGGTTTAAAGCGGTGCGTATAAAATCAAATATGGAGCCACATTTTCGGAACATGTAACACTGACGTAGGCGCGCATTATTGAATATCATTGACAACTGGGCCCGCAGCTAAGGGCTAGATGAACCTAGACTTACTATATTATGACGACGACACTAACAATTGCACTTTAAATGCACTGCCAAGTGACGTGTATTGAAATAAACAAACGATATGGCAGCTAAGAGCTTTGCAGTATTTTTTTTTCTTCATTCAGTAGATTTATTCACACTTTTGCGATAAATGTATGTTTACTCTTAATAAAAATAAAATATACAAATATATTACCTTCACGTGTCATCTTCGGTTATATAGCTCTCGCAACAGGTCTAGCTTCTGGACAAAAACATCCTCAAAACCCCTACTGTTTAAAGGTGCACATTTTTTTATTTGGGTAATCAGCTTTCAATAGGGATTAAAATTTGTTGCAAAGAGCAGAAAGCTCAAATCCATTAAATTGCATCTTATCCAGAAGGTTACTTCTCGAAATCTAGATGGAAGACATATTGTGCAAAGATGATTTCAGCTTTACATGATAAAATGCATGTTTTTTTCGTTGATTAGTGGTAACGCAATTTGAGCAGCATGCTACAGTACATTTATACAAAATCATCTGCAATTCACGCCGAATCCTATGAAAATCAGAACTTGCACTGCTCGATCGTTTGCCGGATATACTGTAGTTTATGAGAGACAGGAACTATGTACTTTGCAATGAATGTTAGACGCACCCTAGATCAATCTGTTTGTGAATAGCGATTGATTTACTTCGTTCTCCAGGCAAGTGCATATTCCAAAGATCCTCATCTGACCATTAATGCCATTACGGCTAACTGGTTAAGTTATCTAATCTGGCATGATTGTGGAAACGACCCAATAGGGGGAAAGAGGAATAGAGAGAGATGGAGAGAGAAGATAGAAAGATAGAAAGATAGAATGAGAGAAAAGAGATCATTCACCACTAAAGCTTCCTGGCAAGGGCACATTCAAAAGAACACAATCCACTCCCTCTGGCCATTAATGGTAGGTGCCTGCGTTTTCAATCTAGCTGCAGAAACAAACTGTATTGGTTAACACCAACGAAGTATTTGCAAAGGTAGCGGCGCATGGCATCGATGTGTTATCGGAATCTTTATTGCAGAACATTAAATAACACAATAGACAATGTCTTATGGAGTGTTTAATTTGTCTTCAATTAATCATTTTATTTATCACGAAATACAATCGTTGCATTTGCTATAGGGATTGTTATGCCCACAAAAAACATGCAGTTTGCAAGACAATTACAAGATACAGAGAGATTGATCAAGGCTACCATGCTAAACAGGATATATTATTACAATTATTATGCTGCACTTTTAAAAGTAGGTCGTATGGATTATCCATATGAATAAAACACCACCTGGTTTCTTGGCAACAGCATATAATAAAAGAATACAGCTTGATGTTGCCACAGTCGTTGCAAGGGTAACAGCTATTTGCTGGGATCGTAAAGTCGGCTAAAATTGTTTCTAATTTACATGATCATTAGGTGTTGATTGCCCTTCATTTTGGAGAATGCAATGTGGACTAAGCATATGCTTTAATAGTTATTCACTATCCGTGCTGCAATTAGTTTATACAAAAGAATCTTCAATTCTTGCCGACCCTGAGACAACAACTGTTTATTATCTACCCGGCTCTGACTTCAATGACTGCAGGATATTCTGTAACTTGGTTAACGAAGAGAGAAGCCATACACTCCCGAATCAAACTTGCTTTCGCTATATTAGTTACGTAATAACTGCTCATTCCTGCTCAAAATTCGCCTCGGACATCCATCAGAGCCAATCTTGGCCCACTCGGCATGGAAGCTCTGCAGAAATTAAGTATAACATGATCTGGAAGAATACATTGATATCATATATGCGAACAATTGAAAATATCCTGCTAAATGACGTGATGTATTTGCAGATGTTTTTCTTTATTGGATGAAAACAATCCCAGTGACACTTTTATTCATATCCCAGCAAGCCATATTATCAATTTTACACGTACATCTACCTAAAAACCCATTAGTTCTTCCTCTTTGTTATTCTTTTTTTCACATGTCATGCAGAGCGTACTTAAATATAACGTTCGCTTAGCTAGCGATACATTTGAAACCAAACATTCTCTAAACAATGTCCATTTTTTCATTGCTGTTAGAACCAATAACACCCACTTGGTAATGCTATGTTGCTATCGCTATTATGTTTGTCTTCCATTTTGCAATGCCTTCTGAATTAAACCAAGGCTTCAATGCACGGTCATTGCATGAACAATTGGGTTATTTTTCTGTTATTACCCGAAGTGCAACGGCGAATGGAACGATATGTCAACTACGGCAAATTTAAAACCGTCAATCAACAACATCCAACGACTACTCGTTCGAGATATATATATGGCTAAATAGTTTGCAATATGCGGCTTGCTTAGTTTGATAAAAAAACGAATTGACCTAGCATCTATAATTTCAAATCAACAGATCAGGGGTCTGAAAGGTCTTGTGAACAAACCATCATCTGTGCCATGGTAGTGTTATCCGCAATATTCCTAAGTATATACTCATCGGCTTCAATATATGTCTACACTTTTTGAAATGAAGACATCAGCATTAACTTTCATCAATAGTACGTTCTTGTACCATATGGTGATGTTGAAGCATCAACGCTGCTAATTCTTGGATCGGGACTTGTGTCTTGTGGAGCATCATCAATAGCCTAGTGTGTTGGTAGTATCTTATCGATAGAGCAGGATGTATATTATGTTTAACAGAATGCTACGGTCAGCCTCTTAAAGCGACGCAAAGGTATTGTCTCGTGCTAATATATGGAGGACATTATTTCTTATCAATAATGTTACAATAAACTCATCTCTAATTAGCCACATTTTGTTTTGGCAGCAACATACAAGCCATTTTGTACATTAAATACCTCTCTTTTACAAAGATGTATTTATATGCACTTTTTGCGTCAAACAAATGACTGTTACAGGAAGTCCTTCACTGGCTGCTTTTCGGGTAAAGCGATCGCCATTCATTTCTGCAATCTATTCACAATTTGGCCATAAACAAAGGTTATAATAGGATAAGAATAAAATATTCACATATAAATTCTTAATTAGACCTCATCAGAATGTATATTACCTGCATGTGTCATCCCCAGCAACTACCATATATCACGACGAACATACTATGTCTATGAATATGCATAAAGTGATTCTCGTATTTAATTGACGCCTACTGGAAAATGAAAACAACTCATTACAAGAACCACATATTTAAACCTACTGGAATGTTAAATATCCATTGGAATGTGTACTGTTGCCTATAATCCGCAATGTTAGCTGGAATATTTGTAAATCTACTGTAGAGGTTTGAACCGTTCATAACGTTTATCATCGTGAATGCTTGAAAAGCCAAAGCATAGCTATAAAATTCAATGTAGGTGTTCATTTTAAATAGGTTATCTGCATTTCATGGCAATATTCCATATCAAAGGCCATCCTCTCGTTTTTGACTATGATAATTTGGCCATGCACTTATATGTGGCCATAGTACATACATTCTACTTTATCTTTCCTCTTCGAAAGTCTTTAAAGTTGCTTTCCGTCAAAAGTGTAGCAAAAGAGAGAATAACAATTACGCAGAGATTAATCTAGTCTGCTATATTTATCCTTGAAGTAGATCATCTGCGGTGTTCTTGTACAAATCCACTTTACTAGCATTTTCTGTGAACCAACGAGTCCCTTGATATATAGATGGCACACTCTGTTATGGACAAAGAGGAATAAAGAGGAAGATACATTGCTGAATGAGTCCTGAGCTAACTGTCTGCTTGCGTCGATATCTGAATACAAACCGATGTATATATAAATATATCGATATACATAGCAACAACGTACCCCATTAATATATATTAATATCATTAAATTAACGATTCATCTTCATAGAGGGATAAATACTAAGAATATGTGTTACATAAAAAGGGCGCATCCATGTAATATTGACGGGATGACATTTGCTATCAGTCCATTTTTTCAGTTTGCTAAAAATTTCTTTTGCATCAAGTATAATTTAGAAATTTTGAAAGGATCCTTGAAAACTAACGTGATACATTCACTGATGTTTTTCAATGTTATTGCTTTTCACATAATGTCAATTGTATTCATAACTACGCATCTTCTTCCCAAAGGCAAATGATTTTGAAAACATATACGATTCAGTTCGCATGGATCAAGCAATATCCGCAATATTACAGACAAATTGCATCCAAAAACACATCATTCGTTCTCCTTTTTTGTTATTCTCGGGTATCTTTCGGTCGCATGTTATGCGAAGCTTAAGGATAAGGCCGCTGGCCTCTCATTGGTCATTGGTGCGACCTTTTTTTTTGGGGGGGGGACATTATTTTAACGATGTTAACATCAATCACTTGGTTCTGTTGACATAAATGCCAACAATTTTGACAATGTTCGCCAGAAACGCATGTTCTACAGTTCATAATATTGTTCCATACGAGAAGCCGTCGACTTCATTATGCCATTTCAATTGAGCACTGCAATAATGTATCGGTATTACGTAAAACTAATATTTTGTCATCTTCCTCTGCCATCGAAACAATGCTCTTTGGTCTTTAATACCCGGCCATTGCATGTACGATTAAATTGGCAACTTGCTGATTTAAGTTAGTACCGCTTTTGAATACAATTGTATGTCGGCCACCGCAAATGAAAATTCGATCAGTTTTGATCTCAGTTAGTTAGAATAAAGTCGATTCATCAAGTAACAGGTTACTTCATGCAAGCACAATAAATACTTAAGTGCCCTGTTCGTCGCGCTCTCAACCCACTGAATTAGCTTATCATACATATCTGCGACAGTAGTATGGGTGTGATTACACTGTTTACCATCCTCGTTTGAGATACACTCCGTTTGATAATTAGCAATGAAGTCGCACTATGCTGCACAATGCAATAGTTGTACAATTCGTAACCGGAAATGGGCCCAATATGCAGTCTGAGTGAGGCATTGTTGTCTGACATGTCACAATAATGTAATTCTATGTTGTGACTGAGATTCGCACAGCAAATGAGCCCCCACCCCCAAAAGGAGAGGCCATTGTAAAATTAACTATTTACTTCCTGAGCTTTTTACATCCAATTCTGTAATTTATTCACAGTATGGTTATAAACAAAGATTAACTATTGGCTACGAAAAAATATACCTATACCTAATCTTCCACTGACATCATCAGAGTTTATAATATCTCAATGTGTCATTTTCAG
Organism: Urechis unicinctus; assembly: GCA_034190875.2. Lineage (NCBI taxonomy): Eukaryota > Metazoa > Annelida > Polychaeta > Xenopneusta > Urechidae > Urechis > Urechis unicinctus. The sequence goes on from CM067352.1 coordinate 44,386,873, forward strand.
CAGGGCAATGGAAACCAAAGGAATCACATATTTTAACTTAACGGACGGATGGAGAGGCCATCATAATGTTAATTGCTGAGGCGGTAAGCTTATCTGCGCTCGAATAAATACAGCAGGGGTATAAAAAGTTTAAAAGGCCATGTATGGATGCTTGCAGAGTATGAACATCAATGTGTACATTCAAAAAGCATGCTCTGCATTCCATGGCAAAGGTCAATACCAAGAGCTATTAAACTGGTTATGCTATGTTAATTAAGCCCTGCTTTTATAAATTTCAATTAACTCAGGTTGCATATTAATGTTTGAGTCCGACATTACCTACCGTCGATTTGCTGAGTAACATTTAGATGATTGCGCTTTTCAGAATACTACGCAATAATTTGAGTTGGATACCCACGATATGGCTAACTACAAGAACACTATGGAACGAGAGCAGACAAAGTAGCCAACGCACATCTCTTGTGAAATATTGCATAATTGGACATGCTCTGTGGTCTGAAAGTCATTATACAATTGCTGGTCGGTGTTACGAGAAAAATTCCTCAAACGACTTGTATGTTGTATACATAGAAAATGCCCCCTTCCATCTCAATATCACAGTTTCTTTTGTGTCCAAATTGAGGTTTCTTTCATTATAAACTACTGAAGTTTCTTCGACAATGATTCATGCGCAGTCTGTTTCTGAATAGAGAAGAATTTACTCAAAATATGTCTCACAGAAAAGGGATGCAAATAGTGTTATATTAGCTATGTTCTCGCACGAAGTCATCAGCATTCTGTCAATTTCATTTTCATACAAATTATCATTCTCTCGCCTTATTGACGAGACATTCCCTTGTTTTATCACGAGTTTACTTGGAGCAAGCAGTATCCGTCCGCTAATAGTTAATCTTTTTGTGAATCCAAATGTAGAGCTTAAGGATAATTGAATAAATATCAGCAAAAAAAAAACGCTATCCTTGAAAGTAATAGTTCAATTAAATACCCCTTTTACAGTTACATTGCTGTTACAGATAATCTCTAATATAGCACTATTTTGCTCATTCATTTATTTGACATTACCAGCTTGTCGGCATAACAGAAAAACAATTGTGTAAACATAGTGGATGATGGCGACATTTCACTCATCAGTGCTCGCCATATCCGGAATGGTAACGCTAATTTCATGTCCGTCATATTCATATTCAATTAATGCAAACTACGTTGCAGCATGGCTGTGTATTGAATAATGTAAAGTACACTTCAGAGGTGCGCACCGTCCATGCCGCCATAAAGCATGAATGGTAAGGATGTCAAAAGTAACTATATCTGTATTACCATTGGTGTGTACCGTATGCTCTATATTTATGCATACCTTCCATTTTGTTCAGGGTCGAAAAACAAATTCATGCAGGTAACGAGGACCCTTCTTCAGATTGCTTCTAAATATGCGTTGACATTCCATTTGCATTGAAAACGCCTCCTGGGTGTTTTTCTTCACAGCAAGATTTCCAGACGAATACGAATGAAGGGTCCTATCCATTGAAAATAACTGTGGTCTCGTCAGCAAATATTCATGTGCAATAATAGGCGCATGTTTTAAAGACGTATGGCTGCAATCCTTCATCTACGGCCAGCTTACCACAGCCAATATATCACATTAATTTAAGACTAGTCGCCGTTATTGGACGTAGTAGTGCATTTCTTAGTTTATACTATATATGTGCAAAATTTTATTAGCATATCATTGTCGTATTTCTATAAGTCAGTGATTAGGAAAACATCTACAATTCTGTTCGCATAGAAGAGTAGCATTGAAATGAGAGTCAAGTATATCTATGGAACCCTTTTACCTTGTTGTCCAGCTTCCACATGTATGTCATGAATTTTAATTTACGTTGAACGTGATGATATTTCAAATGTAATTAGCAAATATTGCAGCATATTTTTAACGCATTATGTACATTAAATACTGATATGCTTGGAATAAATATCATTGTGTGATCCATGTTATCTGATCACACAATGTTATTGGTTATCTTGTTTCTGTTTGTAATGAATATATCCTTATCCTTCCTGGCGTTGTGTTCTTGGTCGTATTTGTAACGACAATGTTGGCGCATACTTGTAATAGCGTCTGATATCAAGACTCGCCTGTTTGGCCCTTAGAAAACATCATTGCCCGGGCGTTTATAACTGATAAGAGCATCTGATTGAACATATGTTGAGCCTATAATCAAGCCAGTCTGTAGAAGTTCATCGCAGGAACGTGCCAACTAATTAGAGACCAACTGAACTGTGCTTCTCACGAACGACTTTTTTGAAACGGTAAACAATATTCGCAAAAATGGCTCTACCACGTACCCAGAGCAACAACAGCTGCTGCTGCCAATTTAAATGTTTTGCGTTGCCCTTAAAGGTTTTATGTAATATCCTGTCATTCCGGTTTGTATCTAACCATAACATTATTAAAATAATCCAGAGATTCATTCAGTCTGCTAACTTGCTTCGAGTTAGATCATCATTCCAACGGTTCACCTCCCGTGTTGTTGCATAAATCTGTTATAATTGCACCAGCTTGAAATCATCTAGCCCTTTGATATATGGATGGCAAACCCTATAATGGTCGTCAAATTGAGGTTTAACTTGTTGCTAAAAGAAACTTTGATTTAAATTAAAGAACCTTTGCAAATGCAAACTGCTAGTAGTGGCGTTTAATAGGACTGCAAAGTGTGACGTCACGTCGCTGATATTGCTCTACGCTGGCTCTCTAACACATTTTCTCTGTAGCATTACAGCCATGTCTGGGAGGATTTACCTTGGTTATTCAACGAATTACCATAACGTATGGATAACTGGAAATATATAAATAAGTCCTTATCTTGCTTACATAGGCTGCAGGAACCCGGTGTTGTTGAATGCAGTCCGGTTCGTTTTGCACCTTTCCGCGGGCGCAACAAGTGGTCCGATGGAATATGACGTCGTTCCTTTTGAACTCCAATTGCATTCCTGTAATGTGCATTTTTTATGAGCAACTCAACTGCTCAACAAAACGCAAGTCATGTGCGTTATCGCGATTAATGACATTGTACTAAATTACTCCAAAACCACCTAGCCCATTAGAATGTGAAGACGCTATGACTTTAGGGTGCAATTGTTGTGCGAAAACAGGCTGTGCCCAAAAGAATACGAGAATAACTAATCCCTTTTTGTTTCGTAGAGCAGAACCATTTAAGATTCCGTTTCAACGGTCTCTATCTTACACACGCCGTAACATTTTAAATATGGCATCAAAAGTCTTAATCTTGTTTACATAGACTACATGGACCCGGTGTTGTTGGAAGCAGTCCTGCTGTTTTTGGACCATTTTCGCTGGCGTAACAAGTGGTCAGATAGAATATGACGTCGTCACTTTTGAACCCTATCCATATTACCGGGTTGAACAGCACATATGGCTCCGATTGCATATATGTAATATGCATCCTAATGAGCAACTCAACCGCTCAACTAAACGCAAGTCACGCGCGTTATCGAGATTAATGTAAATGAACAAAATTACTCCAAACCCACCTAGCTTCTTAGAATGTGAAGACGCTACAACTTTAGGCCACATTTATTGTGCGATAACTAGTTGAAGGTAAAGGATGCGTGAGTCACAGCTTTTTTGTTTTCAAGACCAGAACCATTTGATATTCCGTTCTAACAATCTCTATCTTACATAGCAGAAACATTTTGAAGGCTAGGATAACGATATTGTATTTACTCTGAGAGCCCCTGCACTGCTTCATGGTTATGCAATTGTAACAGCGCAGATGATGTTACAGCTTGCTATTATCCTTGTCGCAATAAATTCATACGAAATCCTCCACCATCCCTGCCGACTCCTGTCAAATACTGAAATACAACGTCCTTATATCTAACCAGCCCTCATAGAATTCACTTTAGCTAATGACTCCCGGATGTACTACGGTTAGTTTACGAGAAACAGACGCTATTTTCTCCTTAATTGAATGCCATGCCTCGTCAGCCCCAAAGCAGAATAGAGAGGAATTTACATCGCCCAATGTACCATGACTTAACGGTCTGCTTGCGTCGATTTCTGAATATCGATCGCGGTATTAATGTGGCGGTGATATACATGGCAAAAACCGAACCCTGTTTTTTCGATTTATGTAGGTAAAACGACGCTTAGCTCTTTTTCATGTACTACTCCAAAACAAACGGAACTAAGTTATCTTGAGTAATGTAATTAAAATCATGTAGGATTGCTAACTCAAAATGTATGCTGCGGAATAGGGGTGTAAAATTTGCGATACTCCCGCACGCGTTCATCAGCAAACTTGTTGCGCTATGCTGTAGTACAGGCTAGCTTTTTCACCAGACATTCTCCTGTAGTGCCAATGGGTTAAAAATGACGTCCTGCTTTTCATCATGAAAGAATAAGGAAATTTGCCGGACCCTTTCAACCGAACGCAAAGTATTTGTAGAGGTTTTCTTGTTTAAAAATTTTTCCCATAATGACAATGAGAATATATGTTGTCATAACTCTGCATCTATTGGCTAAACCTCAGTTATTATGAAAGTGTACACAATTCCTTCCATATATAGCATGCAATGTACTCGATATTACACACACGATTCAACAAGAAACCTATTTTTGGTTTCAGCGTTATTGTTTTGAAAACCTTCCTGTCACATGTCACTTGAAGCTTTACGATATTGAAAGAACAGCATATTCTAAAAGCCATATTTGAACACCGTATTTGAAAAACTGAGGTCAATGTTTTTTGCTGTTGTAAATAAGTAACAGCACGAAACCCTATAAAACGTTGTTACCTGCTAGGTAAACTTGTGGGTCTTTATAGCCGCCAGTGCCAGAGTACCTCCTTCTTGAACTCACGAGAAAAGACCATTTATTGACATGGTATCGAGTGTTTATTGGTTTATTGATGCTTTGGGAATATTTTTACGAACATCATCAACATTGGAGAATAATAATCATTTACCTCATGATTATTAAGTATTCACCATGCAATCATTTTACTGTGAAATTTGAACCTATACGCATTGAATATAATTACGAAATAAGTGTGATAAAGAAAGTCATGCTTATGGGAATGTCTCCAAATTAATTGAACTTGGAAATAATTGATGCAATTTGCCCTAGACTTCATGTTGGATTGTTTAATGAGATGTCAGAAAATCTTCTATTAAAGTAACAGGCCATTTCGCAGCTAGATTCATATTTAAGACCCATCACATTGAAGGGTTATTGTGGATAAGTTTTCCATGAAAATAAACATGACATTCAAAAACATAATATGTCTCGGGTAATCGGTATAAACAAACAGTACGCTTCCGTGGATGTAGCTATTCTTACGATTGCAATGCTTATTTGCAGCAAAACATCACATCAACCTAATAGCATCCGTTCTGAGAGATAAATACCTGCATAACGTAATTAATCGATTCTTTCCAGATCGATAATCAGGTAACAGCCTTTAACCTCTAGCACAAATGTTTACAAAATTTGCTTCAATAAAATTCTCCGAAATATTGCGAAATATTAAATCGGTCTTTTGATATAACTTTAAATTTGTACAAGAAATATTTGGTTATGGACAATCAACATATATTGTTGCCAGGAAATGTAAATTGTATGAGGCAGTATTAAAGAGCTGTACAAAAACCACCTGATGCGGTTCTACATTCAACAAAATACTTCTAGCTAAAGAGGTCTCATTAGAGAAACTCTAATGTGAATCATGCAGGTGTCATGTTATTGTATTTTGCCATCATTCCCTGAGAGAGGCTAACCGTAAGTTAAGAGACCATAAGGAGAGAAAAAATTCCCACACATGAAAATTTGAGCTCTTATTTGTTTTAAGTGCCGTTGTTTGTGTAGATTTCCGAAAAATCAAATATTGATATTTGTTTACTTCCCGTAAAAGCCCTCTTTAGCAGATGTAGAAGGACTATTCTATCATAAATCTACATCAGTATATAGGACTGCTGCATCTTAGATTGTAGTGGTGGGGGGAGCTTGTAAAACAAAGGTGTCCCTCGATATCTTTTAACATCCAATAAGGGTAGACTAGACGTCCGACTGTGTCTTAAAAAGGGGTAAATATATATTTATAGCCCTACAGGACGTCTAAGTAAGTATGTATGATTAACCAATCGTCCTATCGGGGAGGTTCGGGTGACAAAGGCAATGGGAAATCATGAGCATAGTATTTAAATCAACTTCTTATATTCCGCCGCAAAATATGCGACTTCGTTTCAAACGTTCACAAAAAAAATTATAGTTAATAACTGTGTCTTTAAAAAGGGGTAAATTGTACAAAAAGTCTAAGTCATATAGTAATTGGCTTTGGGCTTTTGGGGTATGTATTGGCTCTATCAAAAAGTCGTTAATAAATCTTATAGAAAAAGGTGTCAATACAACGGTTTTTATGAGTACATACCATCGCCGATATTTTTGAGTTTTACCATTGACCATTGAGCACGCGCTTTTGTTTACATTTTAGCTTCTACGAAACCAGGTGGCGCGCTGGTCGCGAGCTTCACAACGGGAACGTCCGAGTCGGGTATCTTATTATAACAAGATCTTTGGTTCAGTGACAAACACATACGCTCTAAAAGCGTTCCATTTTGCAAATTAAAACAAATTTACCTAAGATTCTCTTGACAGGGTCCAACGCTCCGTTGATCCCAAAGCAGCCGATTCAAGGTAGTCAGAGGATGACGAGTCGCCACGGACCATCATCTTGACAAATTGCAATAGTAAACATTAAGTCAATGAACCGATGAGTCATTTTTGGTTGGCAAGGTAAAAATTGACTGTATAGAAGGGTCGAGGGGGGATAGGGTAGGACCGCGAGGGTATTATTAGGTCACGAGGATGAAAGCGGATAGCTTGCCGCTTTATATCTTGAGAGGTGCCAGATGCTTTGCATTCGATAGTGAACACTTCCAAGCGCCTAGTCACTGGCTTAAAATATTTTGCTCGATGGAACATGGCAAATAAATATGAGCGACAGTAATTTTTACAATCCATGGAACATGGCAAATCTCAAGCGTGCCTAATGATGCTAACAATTCCGCGATACTGTACATAAAACAGTTTGAGTTATCAAGTTTACAAAATTTAGCTAATACATCGACATTACGAACATTACTCCACATTTGGTTTCCAGCTTATGTCGACGGGTCGCGGTATGGTAATTTGAACCATTTGAATTTTCAATCTAATTTACACCTAGTATCAAACAAAGTCACCACCATATCCCGAGTGACTTAAGTTCATCATTTCTACACAGTTTGATCAATAACTGAACTAAAATGTTTCTGTGAAATTTAGCTAGAAATATATGGTCTATTTATGAGAAAACCCATGTATGGACTGCAATATACAATTAATAAAATGTGTATTTATCAAATGAAACAGAATGCATTCAATGAATAAAGCTATTGCAATCATTGAATTATTACATCGACCTTCAAATAGATGCATTGTCCAATCTAGAAAATTAGACGCGCATCCATTCCCTGGAATACCTTGTCTTTTGAGGTAAATTACATCTGTTACGTATTACACCATTTTAGATGCGTGTTTGGTACAAATTGCAGATAGAAGGAAAACAACTTGGCTCCAATATTCCAATAATTTAAGTTCTAGGCTTTTTCCCATCCTATTTACTGTGTCGATTGATTTGGACAAAAAACATCACAACCCTAAGAGTTTACTCTAATTGACTAATGTGGGGACCGTTTCTAGCATGCTTACTGCAATACCATAACATCAACAAAATCAACTGTGTAAGGTTACATTTTATGTCGATTCAGGTTAGACTTCATGACAAACAACGCGCTGCACACAGGTGGTGTGTTCACGTTTTCTGTTGGGAGTGAGCCTTCGTAGCGTAGCTATAACGTCTTTGCTATAATGCCGACAAGCCTGTTGGTACCCTCAGGATATCATGGATGATAGCTCGTGTGTTCTATCTCATCTTTCCACAACAATAAGCGAAGCGCAGAATGAGTTGTATGTGTTAAAGATGAATAGTAGCAACCTATCTTCTACAGATTACAGTTAAAATCACTCTCATAACTCTACACCAAGGCGCCGGTATATAAAGAGGCAGTATGTTAATTTGAAGAGTAATGTTCACATTATTCTTCATTCCTCGGAAGTAATATCAAGCTGATTGTAGGTATCGATCATATTCCTACATATTCTTTGACAAGCAAGCATCTCTGCATTAGATTGTCATCCACAATATCGTTAAGAATGCACTTATACTGGCAATACGTGTAGGTTTGATCATTATGCAAACTGCTTCTATTGTAGACCCCGAGTATTCGTATTCAGTATATTTTATATATGTTTATTTGTTTTCCCTTTCTCTATCGCACTCTGTCTTTTCCTTTCTGTTGTTCCTATGTTTCCCTCTATCTACCTCTTTCTCTGGCTCAGTATTTCTCCCTCTTTTGCTCCCTCTCCTTATCCCTCTCTCTCTCTCTCTCTGTCTCTATCTGTCTGTTTGTCTTTCAATTGTTGTACAAAATTTCGTAATGTGGTTAGCTGCGTTGATGGATCACAAGTGCGACGCAACCAGGTACACGTAATATCAGAAGTTCAATTCTCTTGAGGTAGATGATAACAACAGAAGAATTATTTCAATACAAATTGTGAAAATAGTTATTTTATTAGCAGAATTAGAAGAAAGATATCAACAACAGCTCCCGAATATAATAAAAAAATATTATATTATTATGGCTTTGATGACTAATTTTGAGACTCATAATAGCAGTTTTTGTTCTTTTAACTTTAAAACAATTATTTTCATTCTTGCTCTCTCCATTTAAAATTCTACCAGATCTTCATATTGTTCATACTTTCATGTTTTGGTAACAGGTGGCTGATATTCTCCATACATATATTCCTGCGGTATGGTTGCTTTCGATTTTAATGGAAATGTGCCTGGTATTTTTAAAAGCGTAAATATTGGAAATTTTGCTTTGTAATTTGGGGTCACGGAATTCGCCCTTAAAACATATTGGCATTGGTCTTCAAAAGTAGAAGCTATTTACGTGTTGCGAATGAGCGCTACTGTACAATTCTCCCCTGATACTGCGAAACACGCCCAATGGCTTCAATGTATTGGAGTTTAGCAACAAAGATGTGCCAAGACTTTCGCTTACTTGATCGAGCGGCTTTGTACAGGTTATTGTTCGCCTCAGTGTGCTGTATTGTGAACATTTACAGTGCCCATTTGCTCTCTCTGATTGCATCATGGCATGCATTTGCAAGCTAGGTTGGAATATGCGATTTGAATGTGTTGAAGACATAGGAGTAGCATGCCTTAAAGTTCAGAAGCATGATAATTGTTCAGTGTATTTGTGTGAAGGCCAATATAGTTATTAATAGTAAATCTGATATACTATAGGGTATTTCGTTAATCTGAGTGTGTTATGTTATTAAAGGTTTTCCAATAGTCTTTTCCTACCTCATCTATTCAGTTAATATCACGGAATGAAATAGAGGCCACACAGGGGCTTATATTCTGTAAATTACGCACTCTTTATATCTCCTTAAATCGAATCGCTTCAGTTGTTTGCCCTGTTCCAATTTCTAAATCTAGGCAGATTCAAGATTCATCCATGTATTTTATACCAGTAAACAGGTTGTGCTGTAGGTTGAATGATACCCGCATATTTATTCGTGGTCAACGTCTGATAAGGTTGGATAAACAGTCACTCATGAGGATATTGAGAATAGGAATGTCGTTGTAGAGACGACCTCATATAAAAAAGGCCAGCGACATTAGAGAGTCACGCAAAATGCTTTATTCAACTGATGGCATTCAACGGATTGCATTATTGGGAAGAATATTATAGACGTGCATTATATCAACGCCTTATTGTCAGCGGTTGTGCACGTTTTGGTTTTTTTACATCATTGACAATTGCCATTACGCTAGAAATATTTTGTATGCAGACACATTGTTATCACGCTGAGAGCTAAATGACTAATATGATTCGTGTTTTACCAACAAGCATTTCAATCTTTGGAATCGCTTTATCTTATGTTGATTAACAGAGACCTTTTTATTTGTCATTCATTGAATTCGTAGGAATGTTTTACCCAGAATAGCTACAATCAAACTTGCGACCTATTGGGGAACACACTCTACAAAGAAAGCATGGGTAACTTATATTCAGATACAATTCTTACTATAGGTCGTTTTGTGTAATAGTTATGCCATTAGCAATCCTATAACTCAACTTGGTTTTTCGTGACTACATAAATTGTTCAAGCTGTATACAGCGTTAGTATAAGAGTAGTTATTGTAAAATATACAGAAGGTTATTGTAAAGGCCATGGATTGGACTTTTGGACGCTATAAAATATGTTGACTTGTGTTTGCAATATGTGCCAACAAAGCATTTATTTTGAAAGTTAGTGGTTGTCATTGAACACTAGATATGTACTACGGAATGATTCATGCTCACTCTTCAACCTAGTTATTAAAAAACTGTCTTGAAGTATCCAGAGGTGCGTGCAAGTAACGTTATTCGTCCATCCTAATGTTCAGGCCATAGAATGTGCTTTTTGGTTGACTTTTGAACGCTACCAAATAAGTTGACCGGTTTTTGCAATATGTACAAGCAAAACATTTATTTGAATGTCAGTGGTTTTAACGTTTTTTGTTCATTCGGAAACTTGCATTTTTAGTTACCAAAAGAGTATCCAGAGGTGTATATCAAGAAACGTTATTCGTCCATTCGGAAACTTGCATTTTTTAAACAAAGATTTCATTGTCGAGTATATTTATATTTGATCACATGCCACATAAATAGTTATTCCTAGTTAAAACTTGCATTTACTTCGTCACGACGATTTCTTACATTTGTTCCAATTGTTCTTCTATCATTAATAAAAGAAAGCACAGAGACCTCTTAGGATTTGCAGTCCTGTACTTACTGACTCTCACATTACATTACACTAGACTCCGGTGGGTAGGGCGTCCTATAGCTCTTTAGCGGTCACATTACTCAATTATGATAGGCGATAACCATGTTTGATATCATGAAATTCAGGTGCTCCGAAATAGGGCAAATGAGTGCACTTGGATGCAGAATCGTGCAACATTGCATTCGAATCGAACCCGATTAATCACTATGCAATTGCTATACGGAATCAACCGCAATCACCGGCAATTGAACCAATCATATATAGCTCAGAACCATCAAGTACGAGAAGACCCTTGCCTGGTGAATGAAATAAGCCATTTGTGTGCTAAACTGACCGGAGAGAGTATGATTGTGATATACTGCCGGGCCCTTGAACTAATCATGAATGACGGTCCTTTGAGGGTAGCAAACATACATTTGTAATACGGGCCATCAATTATTTGCACCTTTACCGATAAGTCGGTTCAGCAAATATTTCAACGTGCCATGAGCCACCGTCGCATCATATTCTTATGACGGCACATATCATTAGAAATCCTGGTAATTACATTTGTCGTGTATAAACAATGAATATACGTTTCCTGATCAAAGATCTCCGTGAGCATTAAAGGTGTTCAGGAGCAATATCTAAGAACATGTCCAGCTAAGTTCAATGAATATTTCTCTGATCTATTTAAGAACGTACACATAAGCGCAATCCAAGAACAAGTGGAATGAACTCAATGACCTCCCTCGGACTAAAGCTGAACCGTCAATGGTTTTGTGAATGATATGATACATCATATGTTTAATAGTATTCTCAGCCCGATTGTCCCAGCGTCATATACTATGTTGATGGTATTTTAATGGGTGTTAACGGTGAATAATCAGGGACCATTGATCTTTTGAACATATATGTATTATTAAAGATTCATGCTCATCCTCGTATAATGAAACCATGGAAATGTTAAATCTAAAACAAATATCGTTCAGTCCATAGGTAATAGACTACAATTATAAATTTTATTATAATATGAATCCATTAATTGTTATGTTCCTCTCAATCAATATCGTTTGTCTAGAAAAATATGCATCAAATCCTTATTTATCAACGCAATTTACACCTAGGATAAAAATAGGCATTAATGAATATAGCACTGCAGTTTCAAATTGTTTTTTTCTTTTCAGACTATAGCTCACTTTGTCATAAACGTATCCCTATTTACTGAGGATAACTCAAGTTCAATCAACGACATGTTTATGAATTACGGAAATGTATTGTTTCATTCCCTTCCATAAGCAGAGCTATCCGGCTCTGCAGAGTGTACATTTGAAACACTGATCCGCATTTTATTGTAAGTAGGTTTTACACTCACGGCTATCAGTGAATGTATAAACATATTTCCTTTTATTTAATTACCATGATACAGCGCTATTTAGTATTCTCGCTACTTATATACGATATGCATATGCTTGTATATGACTATGATCCGTGACTTTATGTAAACATATATGCATTTATGTAGGGACAAAAGATTTAATCAGTCTTTTTCCTGAGCCTTTACTGCAAAACGACAGGCTGGCTTGATAAGTATCTGACAACAACCCATATTTAGTCTGAGCACTACAGAAAGCTATAAAGCTTTTCTTCAAATGAAGATAAATTGGATCAGATTTTGCAAATACAAGCGTGCGCCGACTCATGGTTCTTTGTGTCTCTAATGGACTGCTTATTTATGGACTTAATGTTTGCGATAAAGCTTTGTATTGGATGCTTTTTCTATTTTCTCTAAACGCACATTGCCTTTGATATTGGAATTCTCATCAGAACGAAATAGTGTTCAATTCAACGAATACCGAAGTAAATATGAATGTGTATGTAACAGCTGTTCGGGTTTATCCATGATCTTAATGCAAATGGCGGCCTTGATACCACATATTGCGTGTCCCAATGACAATGTATGAATGGTAATGCAGCTCATTTAGACATACTTCAATTCGCAACAAAACGTCCCCAGGGCCTAATTGAGATGCAATAATCATTCCAACGACACTTTCAAAGATTTTATCTCAATGATTAATATGTACGGCTTTGTTTGATGCAGCCACTTACTTGATCGCCTTCAGCTGGCCTTAAACATTATTTTACAAAAAATTACCCAAACATAGTATGCCGCAAGCGAGTAATTACAGTGTGAATATCATGAAAAATGTGTAGCATTTACCTAAATTGCGCAATTTCACTATGTGCGTTCACTATGTGCTCCGTGCTACCTTCGTCTTGAATTCTCTGCATTATCAGTAGTAAAGGTAGTGAGAGTTCAAGGGCACCACAACTTATCAACACAACGCATAAATTTACGGCTTATACAGGATTTATATTCTGTGCTCCCTGCGCACTTTTTGTTGGCTTTTAAGGGTGCGTTTTGCTCGAGAAACAGGGCCCGATTCCGCTTTGTTAGGTAATGAGTCAGCACGAATGTGGTTTAGGCTACCATCATTGATGGCTTCCTTGTAGAACGGGTCGGGTCCAACGCCAAACGGGCCCTGTCTCCGCCACCTTAGGTTGCTGGTAAATTAACGTGACCATAGGCTAAGATATATTTGCCATTCGTTGCCATCCAGCGCTTTGAGTCAAACGGGAAGAGTGGCGCGTTGTTGACGTGTAGCCCATATATCATGTGATCATCATTGCGCAGCATGTTAACCCCACGAAGGCATTGTTTCTGCATTGCACGTGGTGTAGGTGCTTCTTCACCTCAATCTACTTTATTCCCTTTGTCCTTATCAGACGTCACATTCTTTGCTTTTACAGGTCTATGGTAGCCACCTGGACTAGGTCTGTCCATCCACAGGCGCACTTTCTGTGCATGTTTACAGTCGCCAGCATATATGCCCTGCTCCGAGAGCTTGCTGTTGAATTCCTGTACTGGAGATAGTAGAGCATCAAACTTATCATAGCCGTCCATGAACACGTAGGAGTACACTACCATTCTCAGTGACCGATGGCACTTCGGTTCGTCTGGCTCATATGTGGCTGTTTCTGCAAAGGCTTCTGGCTTATAAACCTTTCAAGCGAGGCCAGAATAAACTAGGCAATGTCAATGACGTGCAACTGTCCTTTCGATAGGGATTCGATATATCCGTGTTGTTGGTGTTAATGTTGATGTGCCTTTCATCTATGCTGACGGCCTGCATCAAATGGTGGGAGTTATGGTCCCGTTAGTTGTGGGTGACCACAGACACACCGTTGTATCGGGTCTCAGCCAAAGCTTCAAGTTGCAGGCGTTTATTAGCTGCTTTGTGGTTCGTGCTTGTTTTATTGCAGTGGTCGCGGACGAAGTCGCAGCCCAGTTACTTTCAGCACACATGACAGAGGGTTGCCGCCTTGTGCTCTCTTCTGTCCTCACGAGTAGTGCGTATCGGAATAGTTTTGACTGAATTACTTACATCTTCCTGCTGCCGAGCTGGCAATAATTTTTCCGAAACGTCTGTACACTACAGGGGGTTCAGTCTGACCATCACACTAGACAACCACATAGCCATAAACGCAGGCTTTTTTTGTCTATAGTACGCGCGTTTCTCTTAGTATGATCAGGTGCAGGGCAAGGGTTTTCATGATCACCGCCTCAAAGTCTGTGAATATCACGTAAGGAGAGGCCAGTTGTTTGTGCAATTTCTGAAAGGATATTATATTATTTCTTTCCTTCGGCAGTTGGACCTATACCCATGGACTCATCCATGTATGCCAGGCGCAGGAACATTTTGCGTAGCCGTGTTGGCATCTGCCACTGAAGAACTTACGCTCTTTACGTTCTCTCTGGTCGTACAGCATAGGGTTTGAGATTTATGATCCACATGTGGTTATACTTGCCGGTCTTCTCAACCATTATGAGGTTTACGTGGGGCATGTCGCTGGGTTGTTTGCTCGTGCGGAATATGTTTGTATTATGGCGAAGTAAGGCAACAGCTTCTCTAATTTCTAAAGCTGTGACACTGGTGATGGTAACTTTACGCCTTTGTGATCAGGTCTAACTTCCACTTAATGTTATACTTAGATAGTCGTTGTGGGTCTTTAGCGACCAGGTGCTTAGCATAGACCCTAAAAGGCGGCTGTCGTCCTTGTTCTTTACGTTTATGATTGCCTTCTTCTTAGATTGTCAATAACTGTTTGAAGCGAGAGAACTGGCACGGGGTCGACATTTACATTTTTGGCATGTCAGGGGAATGCGATGGTCTCGAGAAAAGAGCATATAGCTACGCTAAGCTGCGTGACGATTATGAAATTACACGAAAGACACCCCCGACATCAGGCGATGATGCGATGAAATCCACATCGATGCTCATCAGCTTCTGATTAACGGGCCTAGTTTACTGATGCAAGATTATAACCAAGGCACGTAGCCTCCATATGAAGGGTTATTGAACAATACACATCGTGTTGTGGGATATAGCTTAGCATACAGAACAAAGTAATGCACGCTGTATGCTGCAAAGATTTTTGATCTAACACTAACATATTCAACCTGATTTTTCCGTTTGAAAAGCTCATGGGAGCAATTGAATGTCCTCATTTAATGGTGTGAACGAATATATATGGCGCCCCCAAAATTGGCTGTCTACTTTATTACGCCTTCGCATTTATTCTATAATGCATGTTATAGCACGGACGTCAAAAGCAAGACACGCGACATGTAATGCAACACGATTAATTATTTTTGATTAAGAATGGCGGATGTTTACTCCAAGCAATATATTTTCTCTCGTTTGCATGAAAATTCACTCTACATTGCATTTTACATTACGAGAAAAGCATAAGAAATTGGTGGCATTAACCGATGCAATTTAATCAGACTGATCAACAGTTTGCCAAAATGTAGGAGACAACATGCACTGCCACAATGCGCCGCTATCAACAACGATTATTGTTGCCACACTGTCATGGAGCAGGATCAATAATGAGCAAGAAGAACAATGCGTTGTGAATTTAGAGCAGCACTATATATGTGCAAACACTACATTGAAATGTCACTATGAATTCACATTGGTTAATTTACTGCTGTATATCAGTATCGCAGTTAGCCGAATTGCACGTTTCTACATAACAATAGTTCGAATAATCTGTATAAGACAATCACGCCAATAATTCTTAGGTGTTTGATTACAAAATGTCAAGTCAAGATAAACATTCAATAGCTTGATCATTCGCTATTGTGCATGGTATTATGTCCACATAAATCAAAATCTCACATTATTTGCGTTGGATGAAACCGTGGTTCGATTTAAGTGTATGCTCAAAACGCTGGATGGTTTGATTGAAGTGTTGGATTAATTGTCAAAAATATACGGTTAACAACTGAAATGAGACTAGCACATCCTGCATAGTTATTTGGTGGCTTGATTCCTTTTATAGATTGGTTGTTGAATCAAATAAAGCTGATATATGTTATCTAGCAAACCGTGACAAACCATATCATAAAACGCACCTTAATCAAATTAAAGGCATTCATTGACAATAACGTGATATTACTTGCTTTGTTCAGGATGTTATCATGCTCGGTCACACACATTACTTTTATTCTGATTAAACTTTTAAAAAACATAGCTGCCTAGAAACGCCGTTGTTATATCGGAGCTTTCTGATATATTTCATCTCATACCAATCCAATATATAGCGATGAAGAAGATGCAGATCCATCTTTCACAGTTTGCAATAAAATAAGACGATGTCGCCACAACAGTTGCAATCTTGCCTGTCTTTGAACCTGTATCTTATCTTTTGGATGAATATGACATGCTAATAGATGTGCCATTGAACTGAACGCGCAAGATATCTCAATAACAATTAGTAGTAATCAATAAAGATCTGGTACGAGTTGAACTGCGGATTGATTACAATATCTTCCTTAAACATGCCATTAAGATAATTTAGCACGTAAAAAGCAAAATCCTGAATACTGCACAGAAAGGCATCCATAATCCCATTATTCGATTTCCCATTTATGTCTTGTCATGTCATGTGTTCTACTGGGAGGTCCCACACTATAATTGTACCATTGAATAGACTTAGTTTTGAGAAATTCATAATACAAATGCACATGAAGGATATGAAAACAATTGTTCAACTTGCTTCCAAAATGGGCGTTGACTGGCTATAATACTGAGACAACGAATAATGCGAAGAAAATGTACCCATGCGTATGCTTCATCATAGGTACATTTTTAGATCAGCCAGAATGTAGGATTGCTATCAATTTGGTCCCTTCGGCAATAATCTATGCTCTACTGCAAGCGCATGCTATAGTCACTGGTGACAGCATTCATCACCAACAAGCAGCAGCCTACAGGCTCAAAATTTCTTGCTATTCTACGAGTCCAGGGGATTGGATGCTGCATTATAGGATTGTACCGAGAAATATTCGCTTCATTGTTCTGTGGTAGCCAATGGCATTACCAATAGGCACTGTATTGGCCCTAACACGCATAATAATCCATGAAAATGATAATTTTTGACATATTGGATAGCCAACTTTCATGTCAGATTGTATACGTGCTATTAAAAGTTGCATATGGATGTAAATGCCACTTCCACTCTTAAATAATTGATGCAAACACACAAACCCTGCGCCCATCCTTAACGGAACTTTCGTACAATTGCGCAATTAAATAATTCACACCAACCAAATCGAGGGGATAAAGGAGTCGTCGCCTTCGGAATGAATATGGTTGTCATTGGCGCCACTGCGATGAGATGGTAGATAGTAAATATTTCCCATCGGCTTTTGAAACAAATAAATCCCTGTTACCGGCGACTTACGATCCGGGGCCGAACCATTAACGTAATTTCTAAATGAAAAGAAAGGTGCTCAAATGATTGGGTGGTCACTGCAATTTGTTTTTCGAGGACATTGCCTGTAGATTTAAGCAATCGATGTATTCGCTCCTGTTGGCTTGACTAATGTCATGCAAAGCTTATTTTATACAGCTGTTCCCTAAGCACCATTTCCATTCCCTGCATGTTGTGCATGTACATCATCAATGAAAACATATAATATTGTTTGGTGCATTGCAACTTGGTGTAATGCTACTAAGCAGTCAGTTGATTGATGACGGTTTCTTCAGGATGGTTATATGATCAGCTTCACATTGTGTTCCTTTCGTTTCCTCCAGTAACTCTTTATAATTTCATGAGTACGAAGCTAATGTTCAATCTATAAAATCGTTGACTCTCGATAACAACTTGACAAACATGCGCACTTACCTAATTACCGTAGATTATCTGACCCTGCCAACCTCTTTAAATTAATTTATTTTGCAATTTTTATGTCATTCACATTATTTCATGTATATTCAAAATGATAACTTTCGACTGGTGAATGATTTTTTTATATTCTACACTCTTGACACTTACGACAACCTAAAGTAACTCCTGCTGATTGGGGAAAGGTTGGATAATGACGTATTGAATGATTACCGTATAAGCGTACACGCGTTGTGGTTGAGTATGTTTTAATCTAAGCAAAAGCTTAACAATCTCTTAACGGAGTTAACTGTTTGAATATATCAATAATGCTGTTGTGTCGGTAGCCCCCTAGAGAGCTTGTTTGACGTATGATTAATACATTTTCTGTCACTATCTTGTGGCATCCAGTAACAAACAAATTTGTAGTAGAAGTATGTATTCACTTGAAAAAAAGGTATAGGGTGTGGATACTCGCGCGAAAGTATGGTGTATGGTTCACGACAATGTTTCATATGTAAATCTGTTCGTGTTATGTCAATTCTATCATATGTTGAAGTACTGTGAGAATTTGAAGCTGTGCGGTAATTTTATTTGCACCATTCTGAAGGCATATTGATGAACAGTAAAATTACAATTCAACTGATCCCATTACCACTAGGTTTGCAGTTTCTGAAAGGATATTGTTATGGCTGATGATTGAAACCATAAGGCTATATGATTGGACAGGATAAAATTACATACAACTGAATCCCATGCTTCACTAGAAGCATTAGAAACCATACAGTTTCTGAAAGGAAAAATGACATTGTTATGGCTGCATATCTAACTCAGACTTATTGAACACAAATAGAGAGAAGTGGTCCATTTAGCCGGCAATCTAGCCTGTTGATCTGTATGGTAGCAGTGCATAACAGGAAGAGCAGGAAATATTTCCGAGTTAATCAAGAGCAATGTTATACGTGCGAAAAATTAATAACTACCTCCTATCCCCGTCTTTTTTAAAGGCATTACTACATTATCACCTCTTAACAATGGAGACGCGCGACGGATATGCATCTTTTTTGAAACGCTGCATTCATTTTTATCCTGCGCAATGTCTACTATACCTTTACGACATGCTTCAATGAAAAATATTTCCTAGTGCAGATCTACGCAACAGCCCTCCCTGTTAAGAAGGTCTTGATGTCCTAGTTTTTATATCCCTATTTACGCACACCTTATACCAGGCTTTTTTTTGTGTGGAAAGAATGTACAATAAATTATTTTCTGTCATCTTATTTTATATAGATCATGCAACATAAACGACTACGCAACATAAGCCCTCCGTAGATGGTCACGACAGATTTCCTGTGGATATGTGGCATAAATACACTTTTCTCCTGGTTTGCTTACGTTAGCGCGAAAATGGAAACGATACATAACAATAAGTGTGTATATCGAACGTACTGGTCTGTTATCCATTGTGGAGAGTTGGCAGTTGATAAACGATGAACATTGAGAACTGGTAATTGTTGGTAAGCCCATTACACATCTCCAATGTAGATCACAATGCTTGCCTGTCCACTGGCTTGTAGACAGATGTGGAGCCACAATTTTCCATATGGACAAAATGTCAAGATACATTATGGAGTACATCAGTTGACGAAGTTTTCAATCATTAACCGCGAGAATAGTATTGCCCCTCTGTTGCACAGATGCATTGAATAATTGGTGATGCGCCCGTGCTTAAGGGAAGCTAACCCTCATGTAGTGACGCTTGTGATCAGTCGCTGACCTCATAAGCACGCTTACTGTCATTTAAAGTAGTATTCATGAAACGTCTGCAAATCGACAAGCAGAGGTCTTCTGAAACATTGCTGCTGTAAATAGGTCCAACCATTGCTGCTGCATAGTAACAGCGATCGCATTGACAGTATATTGATGATCAATCGGTCTGCATAATCGACAACAATTGTTGCGTGAAAGTAGTGGTTGATGACGCCATTGCTGCAGCCTAGTTCTCTCTGATTGCCGCTCGATATCGTTATTATGAACGCGTGGTGTTGGATATCTTTGTATCAATCAATCAAACGTCCATCATAGAGGTCACCGTTTATGAATCCATGAAGTATGGCAACTTGCAAACGTCAGCCATTGGAAATCAGGGCTATCAATGCTTGGATACGAAAGGAAAAACATGAACACCGGTGTGAAGTTGGCGGCAAAATAGTAATAGCAAATAATACGACGAGATATTTTTTGAAACAGCTTAGCCTAATGAAGTGCCAGCACTTATGTAGTCTATAAGCAAAAAAGCCCAAGGCATATTTCTTGAACAGTCAGAATGACTTATGCCGAACTTTAGCATGTAATCACAGATCAATGAAATCGGCTGCAACCAAAAATAAAAGCTTATTTAGACAGATTAATCCACTAAAGGCAAGTATTATGTATTGGATCTCAGTTCTAACATCGCACATAAACTATAATCAAGCATCTTTGGTCATCAGAAATCCCCTCAAGTAAGCTTTTCCACCCATAACACGTCAAGTTAAATTTTATCTAGAACCATTTAGTGGAGATTATGTATATTCAGTCAACATTAGGCCTATAATAACAGATTTTGGCCCAAAAAAATATGAAGAGCTGGGAAGGGAACCCCATATCAGTATACCCCCATCGACCCCACCATACCCAAAACCACCTAGTCCATATTATTGTGTGTCATTGCAGTGTCGGGATATGAGAATTTCTTGAATTTGGGCATTCCATAAGTCCAAACACACTGGGAAGGAAGGTACCTAGGTACTTCTGATTCAATCTACAACCCATTGGCTGTATACAATTGGTCTACACCCACCCTAGGTCTTCTGATTTGGCCTATACCTAGGTGCATTCAGTATACCCCCATCGGGCAAATAACTACCCAAAACCACTTAGTCCATATTATGTACATTACAGTGTCGGGATATGAGAATTTCTCAATTTGGGCATTCCATAAGTCCAAAAACTGGGAAGGAACCCACCCTAGGTCTTCTGATTCACTAATCTGAAACCCTGGGCCTATATCTAGGTGCATGGCAGTGTACCCCCATCGGCCAAAATAACTACCCAAAACCACTTAGTTCATATTATGTACATTGCATTGTCGGGATATGAGAATTTCTCAATTTGGGCATGACATAAGTTGGTTTGTTTCAGTATGTGTGTGTGTGTGTGTGGTGTGTGTGTGTGTCCTTATGTGTAGTGTCGGATATGTACTTATGTATGTATGTTGTATTGTATGTATGTATGTATGTATGTATGGTATGTATGTATGTATGTATGTATGTATGTATGTGTATGTATGTATGTATGTGTATGTATGTATGTATGTCTGTATGTATGTCTGTATGTATGTATGTATGTATGTATGTATGTATGTCTGTATGTATGTATGTATGTATGTATGTATGTATGTATGTATGTGCACCTTACCACTGTATGTATGTATGTATGTATGTATGTATGTATGTATGTGGTCTGTATGTATGTATGTTCTATGTATGTATGTATGTACCTTGTATGCATGCATGCATGCACATGTATGCACCTTACATGTATGCATGCACATGCATGCATGCATGCATTAACCATATATGAGAGAATCACAAAACAATAAGGTAAAGCATAAAACAGTTTATTGAGTCCAAAGCATTTATAATACATATCAGCAAATCACGGAATGGAATTTATTTGTCATTTTTACAAAATATATCACAATGTTGTGACTTTGTACAATAAAAACTATTACAACATTGGGTTATGTACATTCAAACTGGTCTGGTAAATATGTAAACCACCGTGGTAATGTATCAGACATTACCCACTGGTTGTAAATACACCTACCACTGGCATGAAGACTGTGTAAATGTTCATGCACTTACCAATTAATATCATGTTACTTCTGTAAACCTTTAATATCACTGAATAATAGTTTCAATTTCAGGATTATTTAAATGTATTAACCAAAACTTCAACTCTGTGTATAAATTCAGGAACAAATTTTATTGGAAAGCAAGTGTTCAAATGAAAATACAGTTAAGAGCTTTTGCCGTGGTGTTATTGTTTAACAATTCTCAACATGAGAACAATAAAATAAATTTGGGACCAATTGCAAACATATACTCAAAATGAATACACTTTGCTACTTCAGTCACAGCTGAATCATGTGTGCCACAGTGGAATCACAAACAAAAATTATGTTTCTCTTGGTGTTCACAACAAACAGTATCCAATAAATAGTATCCCATTCATTATCAAAACCATTTTATAAATTTATATAATTTTGTAATGGTTTTCTTGTTACAATCAAAACATGGGAAGCAACCCAGACTTGGAAGCTCCACCCAGAATCCACAACATGAACCTACTTAAACACTGGTCTCAACCCTACCACTGGTCTGTAACTTAAACACCTGTCTCCACCCTACCACTGGTCTGTACCTTAACACTGGTCTGCACCTTAACCACTGGTCTGCACCTTACCACTGGTCTGCACCTTAACCACTGGTCTGCATCTTACCACTGGTCTGCCTTGACCACTGGTCTGCACCTTACCACTGGTCTGCACCTTGCCTGCTGGTCTGCATCATAACCACTGGTCTGCACCATAACACTGGTCTGCACCTTAACCACTGGTCTGCACCCTAGCACTGGTCTGCACCTTAACTGCTGGTCTGCACCATAACACTGGTCTGCACCTTAACCACTGGTCTTCACCTTAACCACTGGTCTGCACCTTACCACTGGTCTGCCTTAACCACTGGTCTGCACCTTACAACTGGTCTCTATATTAACACTTGCTTGTACCCCACCACTGGCTTGTACCCCAAAAGAAGTGCACAATACTGAGCGTCTGCTTTGTGGACATTTCCACCCACACTGCCAGGTTGACAAATGCAGAGGCCAGACTTTGCGGTGGTCCAACTCCATGTTTAAATTCTTTGGAAGGTTGGCTAATGCATCGCACTTAATTCTTGCCAACTGGTGGTGCTCCAACATGTTAGTGTGCAGGCAGTCATAAGCAACACACATCTGCATTAAGCAAAGACCAACAATAAGCATTGCAGTGATAGCAAGTATCCATGAACACTGGTCAAGTCAAGGCCTCAAATACACATTTAACGTGTTGTACGTTTACCTTAATGGTTCTAGATAGTTATAACGTTGATGGGGGTATACTGAATACAGCTCTGGCTAGCCTAGTGGGTGCTTAGTCCCAGATAACAGTTATCTTTGAGGTTCTCCTCCCAGATTTTTGGTTTCAGCGGGTTCAGAGTGAGATTGTTGGCATAATATGACCTGGTAGTTCCAGACAAGAGTTATCTTTGGGGTTCCCCTACAAGATTTCTTCTTTTCTGGTGCCAAATATGTGATTTTTTACCCAATTTTAACTAAATATACATAACTTCCACTAAATGGTTCTAGATAGTTATAATGCTGATGGGGGTATACTGAATGCAGTTTTGGGTAGCCTAGTGGGTGCTTGGTCTCCGGCAAGAGTTATCTTTGAGGTTCCCCTCCCAGATTTTGGGTTTCAATGGGCCCAAAGTGCGATTTTCGGCTTAACAATTAAATGTTTCTTAAATAGTTATAAAGATTATAGTGGAATAGTGAATAAATATAGGGGTAGCTCAATGGGTGTATTGTACAAAATAATGACCAGCTTGGGGGTTCCCCTAACACATTTTTGTTTAAGTAGGTCCAATATGAGATTTATAAGTAAAGTTAAGTATATCAGGGGTGGTCCCCCGCCCACCAATGGCAACTGAAAACAATTTTGGGTGAGTTGAATTCGCCTTTTCACGTGCCCGGGTGTCGTTGGTCTTTATGAATGCAATCTGAGATCGCAGATTCAGCTGAGATCACAGACTCAAGTTGAGACGAGTCAAGTTAAGATTCTTAATGAATACAGCCCCTGATAAGCGCAGTTCATCTACGATAAAATAAGATATATGATAGGTAGCACAACCGACCAACTTCATGGTTTATTACAGCAGCTCCTGTACTTAGTTTGATAGGGCTGATCATTTTAAGCTGGCCCCAAGTGAATTGTATACTAGCGAAAGAGTGCTCAAATGTTGTGTATTTGTTTGACCTGACACTAACAATTTGTTCATCTTTTACAAAATGTGAAGGGGGCTTCAATGTGATGGGCCAAACCAAGAGTGACTGGCGGTCCAATATATGCCACTCCACATTAGTCAACCTCATGATTGTTCTTCTTTAGTATCCTGATATTCACAACTTCGATCTTGACAGTTAGACTGAATCATTAGATACTATGTATGTGGGTGCTGTCTGACTGCTTGACGTCGCAAGCAAAGACAAGTGATGAGAGTTTGCAGTTAAGGCGTGCTTAGTATTCATTTCTATTTGTCTTTGCACACATTTTATCTGTGAATTACGTGCATATTTGTGAGCAATAAAGATTTATATATGGGCATATGCTTATGTTATGTTTTTTTGCGGGTAAAATTTTCCCAGGGCATATTGATCCGTAATCCAATATCACTATTTGGTGAAAGCAGTAGACAATGGAATGACAGATTCAAACATGTTAGCTCTTTAGAATTGCTCTCTACAGAGAGAGAACAAATTAATATCATTTAGCAATCGTTCTTAACCAGTGTTTGTATCATATTATACCTGATTATATTATCTATGTGTTCGAATTCATTGATTTATAACTAGGTGTCCTATTATGGACTTGATTGCACGAAAAAACCTTTCATTATCGCTCAAACCTAAAGTTTTCATATGATATATAGTTTAATCATAGAGGAAAACAACTACACGAGTGATTGTAGATGCATTGGTAATCATTTATCCTAGCGCTCTTGTCATATTAAACATTTGAGCGCAATTATCAGTAAAAAAAAGAAAATTGCAACATTAAAATAAAGCATTCCGTTGCAGCCGAGAATATCATGCTATCTCGGAATATAGTAATATCTGCAATAAGGTATTTGCTTATTTTTGTATCTCGCGAGATCTCGCCTTATGTGGTTCTACTATTTTGCGCCAACTTCACACTGGCAGCATGATCTGCTGTTTATGGTAAAGCTATATTGATTGATCCCTGCATTTATGGTTTTGCTATTATGAACACTAACCATCTGGTCATTGCTTTTTGATTAAACCAAAGCACCTTAGGTTTGAATAGATATTCATTGCATGCATGGATCTGTTGTTTATCTGGAAATATTCAGACCGCGTCGTCAAGTGTAATTATGAATATATTCCATTTTGTCATTTGTCTTAAATGGAACCATAGCTCCTTAAGTATCACTGTGCGGTCATTGCACGCAGAATTGTATCTTTCGCAGGATGGAGGTTTCTTATCTATATAAAACAAAAGTAATATCTTAGACAATGATGAATTTGCAACACAAGACGCATGTGCATATTTCAAAGATGTATGAATGATATTCACACACAGCTTATTACAGACCAAATGACTATTTCACTCCATGCCGAGTAGCCGTAATTTGCTATGGAGATAACATATGGCGGTTGTAAGAACTACCCTTATTTTCTGCTTGATTCATTAACAAAACATACTCTGTGCTATAAGAAAGTAATCAACAATATCCCCAAATATATTCTCACAGGCAAAGCCACAGGTATACGTTTGTTATGATCCAGCTGCTAGCATTAAATGGCAACTCTGTACAACACGCTCGTGGCATATTATCTAGGTTTGTTTAACAAAGTTAATCAAGCGCTAAATATAAAGTGCAACGGCTCGTCAAACGATGTTCATTTCTATCTATTCAGAGACGGACAGCCCTTCCTTGTGCCAAATGTTGTTACATTAATCGCTTCTGTCTGTCTAACACCTGCATAGCACATGCAGTGTTAATCGGGTAGAAAGTACTCTGTTCATGACAGGGAAAATCCTGTCATTATCTATCGTCACTGACCAAATATTGATGGTGTAATATGAACTGCAACTTATTGGTTTTGTGTAAAATTTGCAAGATAGAAAAAAATTTGATAAGGAAAGATTATTTTGTGATAACGCTGTTATCTCGTGCGCCTTGGGTTGCAGTATTAATGAGTCATGCTGTATGGATCAACCGATCTTACATCTTAACGACGTGATATATGGGGGCTTCAGTTTGGAAAAATTTCAATTAACCGCGTGGTATCGCAAAATGATAAACGATACTGCTTGGTATATCCTCACAGTACCATATCCTATAACTGCTTCCTGTAGATAATCTATTGCAACATATACAGTCGCTATCAAATTATCCTTAGCGCATCAAAAATACATTTTATGTTATGTTATGTTCGGTTATGATCAATAAGCAATAATAGATCCAGGTTTCCGAGGCTGATTATCGTAATCCATCAGCTACACTTAGCAGACTAGAGTCGAAATAACCCTCATTAATCCACGCCTATTTACCTATTATATACATACGTCTACATCTATATTGTTATATATATGATGATATATACATTATGCATCAATCCACATATATATAAATATAAGTAAATATATGTTTATATATATAGACATATATGAATGGTTGCTGTTTATAGATATACACGAGGCGTTATATATACATACATAAGAAAACAAAAATATATATATATATATCTATATAGAAATATATATAAATATATATATATATATATTGATACATGAATAACACACATATATATATATATATATATATATATATATATATATATATATATATATTTATATATATATATATATATATATTGTATGTATAAAATAATTTTGTAAACATATATATATCTCATATACGTATATTTACAAATACTAATACATAAATAGTTATTTACTGTTTTATATATATACATATCTATTCATATACGGACACATATATATATATTTATTTTATATATACATATATCGGTGAGTATATATACGATTATATCTGCATTCATATGTACATAATAATGTATACATTATGCGTTCCCATACATTAACATATATATATATAAGTAAATATAAATTTGCTTATATTTATGTATCTAATAATATGTATAATAATTTGTTTATTGATTATATATTTATATATTGACATATAAGTATGTATGCATGAATATAGTTATTGACGATATGTAAACTATGTATTCATATATCTGTATATTAAACACACATACAATCATTTTCGCATGTTTATACAAATATATTGATATGTAATAATAAATATATGTATATATATATGTGCATTGATATATATATATATATAAATATTGATATATATATATATGTATATGTAATATATATATATGGTTATATATAAATATATTTAATTATATATATATATATATACATCTATATATATATCTGTATGTAAAATACGCTATATGTTAATATTGGTATATATATATTCATGAATATATAAAAAATTATAATGAATATACATATTACCATATATATTGATATATTTATAAATATTCATACCAATATATGGATGAAAAATATATATATACATTTATATATATATATTGACATATAAGACTTCCTGAATCTGTCAAAGAGCACTTCTATGACCAGCTGCAAAGCGTTGTCGCCAAGGTTCCAGCCTCTGAGATACTCATCCAGGTCGGCGATTGGAACGGTCACGTCGGCGCTGCCGCCGGAGTGTACAGTGATGCTCATGGCGGGCATGGATTTGGCACCCGTAATGCAGGAGGGGAGAGGGTCTTAGAATTCGCCATAGCCAATGGTCTTCGCATCGGCAACACCTGGTTTAAGAAGAGGGACTCTCACCTTGTCACATACAGCTCCGGCAACCATTTGACCCAGCTAGATTACATACTCTATCGCAGGAGTTTCAGTGGCGCCGTCAGCGATGTGAAAGTCATCCCCAATGAGGAGTGCGTCCAACAGCATCATTTGGTAGTGTGTGACTTTGCTGTTCGCATTCCCCATGTGAAGAAAAACGCAAGTTCACGCCTCGCATCCGGGCATGGAAGCTTAGGGACCCGGCCACTGCCAGCCAGTTCCAGGAGGCCTTCAAGGAGAATGTGATGGCTGCTGCTGCCGCTGCTGGTGTAGCTGGTGCCCCCTGCTAGTCTAGTAGAGTCTGTGTGGTTGAGGCTGAAGGGACCTTTGCTGGATGCTGCCACCAAAGTTTGTGGCTTGTCCAAAAACCACAAGTGGAGACCTGTGACCTGGTGGTGGGATGACCAGGTGGAAGACGCTGTGCAGGAGAAGCGGGCCTGTTTCAAGGTGTACAACACCCTGAGGAAGGAAGGAAAGACAGCTGAGGCCAAGGAGGCAAAAAAACTGCCTACAATGACGCCAAGCGCATGGCTAAACGAGTCGTCTGGCTGGCGAAGTCTGAGGCGGAGAAAGAGGAATTTGCTAACATATCCCCAAACGGGGATGGTGTCTTCCGTATCGCCAAACAGATGGAACGCACAAATCAGGACATCATTGGTGAAAATTGTGTGCGCAATAACGCTGGTGAGCTTGCACTCAGTGATAATGACAAGATGAAGGCATGGGTTGAGCACTATACTAGGTTGCTCAACATCGAATTTGAGTGGCCGGATGACGAGCTCCCCGAGGTCGCTCCTATTGCTGGCCCGCCCCCCAGCGTGTCCGCGGCGCTGATCCGCAAAGCACTCGGCAAGATGAAATGCGGTAAGGCGGCTGGCCCGTCAGGCATCATAGCTGAGATGCTGAAAGCTGCCGGTGAGGAGGGAGTTGAGCTGACTAGGCAACTGG
This sequence comes from Urechis unicinctus, assembly GCA_034190875.2. Lineage (NCBI taxonomy): Eukaryota > Metazoa > Annelida > Polychaeta > Xenopneusta > Urechidae > Urechis > Urechis unicinctus. The sequence goes on from CM067352.1 coordinate 44,415,798, forward strand.
CGGAGGCAGTGTTCAGTACTGGTGAGACTCCAGCGGACTGGGAGGAGAGCATCATCATCCTGAACCTCTACAAGGGCAAGGGTGAGGCCCTTGACCGTAGCAACTACCGCGGTCTGAAGCTCACAGACCAAGTCTTGAAGCTGCTAGAACGAGTTCTGGACCCCTACATTCGCAATATGGTGAACATCAATGAGATGCAGTTCGGCTTTGTGCCTGGCAGAGGCACCACTGATGCCATCTTCATTGTCCGACAGCTGCAAGAGAAGTACATCGCCGCCAATAAACTACTCTACTTCGCCTTTGTTGATGATCTGGAGAAGGCTTTCGATCGTGTGCCTAGGAAGGTCCTCTGGTGGGCAATGAGGAGTCTTGGTGTCGAGGAGTGGGCTGTGCGTGTCATTCAGGGCATGTACTCCAATGCCCGGAGTCGTGTACGGGTCAATGGCCAGTACAGCGAGGAGTTTGGTGTGAGAGTTGGCGTGCATCAGGGTTCGGTCCTCAGCCCACTTCTCTTCATTCTAGTGCTTGAGACGCTTTCACGCGAGTTTCGCACTGGTGTGCCATGGGAGCTCCTCTATGCTGATGATCTGGTTGTCATTGCGGACTCACTGGTGGAGTGTGTCTCCAAGCTAAAGGTCTGGAAGACAGGCATGGAGGGCAAGGGTCTTCGTGTCAATATGAAGAAGACCAAGTTCCTGATCTCTGGTGTTGGTCTTGACGTTCTCAAGAACTCCGGCAAGTTCCCCTGTGCTGTTTGTCGATGTGGTGTTGGCGTGAACTCCATCATGTGCTCACGGTGCAGGCTCTGGGTTCACAAGAAGTGTAGCGGCACCACAGGGCCACTGGCAGCTGACCCAGTCTATGTCTGTCCAAGATGTCAGGGTAAGGCTCGCCCCATCGATGGCAGACCAGTGATCCAGGTGGACATCAACGGCACCATGCTCGATGTGGAGGCCTCTTTCTGCTACCTGGGTGACATGTTGTGTGCCGGTGGGGGCTGTGAGAGTGCCATTGCCGCCAGGTGTTGTGTGGCCTGGGGAAAGTTCAGGAAACTCCTGCCCATCCTCACCACCAGGCACATCTCGCCTAAGGTGCGCGGCAAGGTATACTCAGCCTGTGTCAGATCAGCTATGCTCCACGGTAGCGAGACATGGGCGCCAAATGCGTCCGACCTTCGGCGGCTCCGCCGTAACGACCGCTCCATGATTCGTTGGATTTGTGGCACCAATGACCAAGAAGAAACTCTTTCGGGTACACTTCTCCAGAAACTTGGCATTGATGACATCACAGCAGTCCTGCGCAGCCGGCGCCTCAGATGGTCTGGACATGTACAGCGTGCCACGTCCTGTATCAAATCTGTCTCTGACTTAGCAATCCCCGGCGTAAGAGGGCGAGGAAGGCCTAGGAAGACGTGGCAGGAATGTGTAAAGAAAGATGTTAGTGAATGTGGCCTGTCTGGCTTTGATCCGCAAGACAGAAGCGCATGGAAAGCTGGCGTGCGACGTTGTCTGGTGTTGCCAACCCCATTGAATGGGACAAGGGCAGCACCCTAAATACTAATCTGGATATGATGATGATGATGATATCTAAAATACGTTTATATATTCATATATATACATATACACATATATAAATCTATATATACATATATATACGTTTACCGGTTTTGGTTTAAAGTGAAAGGCGTCTGGTAATTTCAACATCTCACACTGTCGAGAATGACGATTAACACCTACATTAACATAATAAACAATTGTGTCATCCACAAAACGACGAACGTTGACGAGATGAATTGCGCTGAAGCGAAATTTGGAAGAAATTTTCCGGAGTTCGATTTAAGTATAATTTTGAAGACGTAACATGGGTATTGATGGTAACACAATGTGGTACACCTTTCTCGCGCCAGCCCGCGTAGCTGTATGCTATACTTTAAAGGCGTGTTTAAAATCCCAATGCCAACAACTAGTTCGCCCCTAGATCGCATCGAAAGCAAAGAGCAATAGAGCGATTAACTGGTGCCAAATGGACCGACTACTGGGGAGATTTAGTACACCAGCGGCTTACATATTGGTCGCAGCATTGATGAATACAGGTCCAATTAAAACAGCACCGAAGATAAAGAAATGTCCATGGAAAGACAGGATTCACCGAATCAGTTGCTTTACAGAGCGGTAACGCCCGCGATTCCTGACAATATTTAATTTTGAAATCTTACTACTGCCAAAAATGATAAGAATAAGCAAATGTTTGTATTCGCTAGGTCTCAGGATAAATTTTATGAAGCAACAAAATCATATATAGCGTATATCATTTATATATATATATATATATATATATATATATATATATATATATATATATATATATATGTATATATATTTATTTGTATATATATATGAATATATATATGTATATATATATATACACGTATATATATATATATATATATATAATATATATATATATACCCGTATATATATACCTATATATTATTTATAATATATATATATATATATATAAACGTATATATACATATATATATATATATGTATATATATATACACACATATATATATATATATATATATATATATATATATTTTATATATTTTATATATATATTTATATTTTAATATATATATATATATCGTATATGAATTAGCACAGACGCAATATTATATGCAATAATCGCAAAGGCTCATACATGTTATGTATTGTGCTACTTTGCAACTTAATCCTATGCGGGCACCTGCGAGACATATAGAAAAACGGTGACACGATCAACCTTTGTACCTACAACAATGCAATGAATTCGAAGAAAGCGATTTTGATTGGAGACATTTATAGATGGTGCCATTATTGGATCTTGATACAGTATTTCTAAATGTTAGTCTATATTATTCTTTTAGGGTCTCTGGTTGAGCCTCACGAATTTTTACATTTTACTGCTGGGCATAGAACATATTTGATTATCTGATTCACGGCTTTGATTCAGAATTTGTAAGCCTCGCTACAAATGATAATCCTGCAACTGCAATGGCGAGGTATGGGAACCTTAACATGGTATACGGATATGTTGCTGTACACACAAATATGCGTTGTGCAATGAAGGCAACTGTAGTGATGGGTACGGTGCTAATGACGGAGCAGATGCTGATTGTTAAGGTGTAAATGCTGTTGCTTAGTTGTATACATATTTGTACGTTAATGCTATCTATATCGCCTTCTGATATTGATGAATGTTCAGGAGGATCACATCAGATCTGTATCAACACACCTGGGCGGTAAAGTGTGACTGTAAAGCAGGGTACGACATCAAGGACAGTAAAATGCACATTTGCTCAGGTGAACGTATATATACATGTATATATAGATTTATATATGTGTATAAGTATATATATGAATATATAAACATATTTTAGATATATATATATAAATGCATATATATATTTTCATCCATATATTGGCATGAATATATATATAAATATATCATATATATATGGTAATATGTAAATTCATTATAAATTGTTATATATTTATCAATATATATATACCAATATTAACATATAGCGTGTTTTACATACATATATATATATATAGATGTAGATAGGTATATATATATATATATATATATATATATATATATATATATATATATATATATATATATATAGATCTATAAACACAATTACATGCATAAATGTCTATGTATATATATAAATATATAAATAAATAACGCATAACATCATAAGTATATACATAAATGTGTGAATATATGTTTTATACATCTGTTTATTAATATTGATGCACAAATCTATACATCATTATATGAAAAAAATATATTCAAACATAGATATACGGTTATATATACATGCATATACATGCATATATACTTAAATGAATATGTAACACATGTGTCTATATATATTTATATAAATAAGTATATAAGTATATATGTTAGCAGAATTATAAATAAATAATTTATGTACATGTTTATGCAAATTCATATATCAATTGAAACATTTATTCATACCAATATATATAAACATATATAAAAATGTATATGTATATTGTTATATATACATATATACAAATATATACAGTCATATATATACATATACATGTATGTATGTATATATATTGTTATATACAGTTACCTATGTATATAGTACATGTACAGTTAACGTAGTGAAATATATAGATAACTGTATATATATATTTTATATAAATATATTTATATATATGTATATACATATATCTGTCAATATATAATACATATGTTTATCTGCATGTGAATATTTAACAATGTATATCTATATATGTACGCATATATATATACATATATATATATATATATATATATATATATATATATATATATATATATATATATATATATATACCATATATATATATATATATATATATTATATATATATAATAATTTTATATATATATCAATGCACATATATATACATATATTTATTATTAAATATCAATATATTTGTATAAACATGCGAAAATGTATGTATGTGTGTTTAATATACAGATATATGAATAAATAGTTAACATATCGTCAATAACTATATACATGCATACATACTTATATGTCAATATATAAATATATAATCAATAAATAAATTATTATACATATTATTAGATACATAAATATAAGCGAATTCATATTTACTTATATATATATATGTAATGTAAATGTGAAACGCATACTGTATACATTATGTATATATGAATACAGATATAAGCGTATATATACTCACCGATATATGTATATATATATAAATATATATATATATGTGTCCGTATATGAATAGATATGTATATATATATATATATATAACAGTAAATAACTGTTTATGTATTAGTATTTGTAAATATACGAATATGAGATATATGTTTACACAAAATTATTTATACACCAACAATCAATTATATATATATATAAGTATATATATATATATATATATATATCATATATATATATATATATATATATATATATATATATATATATATATATATATATATATATATATATATATATATATATATGTGTGTGTGTGTTTATTCATGTATCAATATTATATATCTTTATATATATTTCTATATATATATATTTATATTTTCTTATGTATGTATATATAACGCCTCGTGTATATCTATAAACAGCAACCATTCATATATGTCTGTATATATAAATATATATTTACCTATATTTATATATATGTGGATTGATGCATAATGTATATATCATCATATATATAACAATATAGATGTAGACGTATGTATATAATAGGTAAATAGGCGTGGATTAATGAGGGTTATTTCGACTCTAGTCTGCTAAGTGTAGCTGATGGATTACGATAATCAGCCTCGGAAACCTGGATCTATTATTGCTTATTGATCATAACCGAACATAACATAACATAAAATGCACTTTTAAATGGTCTGTTTCCCCGAAATAGTCCTGCTCACAGGCTACAATCGTTCTACATGAACAGAAGAGCTACAATCTACACTGATATTAGGACACATGGTTGCAATGTCTATATATATAGCCTGTCAACGCATAATGCTTATCAGTTTGAATAATGGTTTCTTAAGTTCAGTCTATATAAACGTGTCCAATAACCGTCGCATCAGATGCGCTAAGGATAATTTGATAAAATGTCCGTTTCAGCGACTGTATGTTGCAATAGATTATCTACAGGAATCAGTCATTGGATATTGTAATGTGAGGATATACCAAGCATTATCGTTTATCATTTTGCGATACCACGCGGTTAATTGAAATTTTTCCAAACTGAAGCCCCCATATATCACGTCGTTAAGATGTAAGATCGGTGGATCCATACAGCATGACTCATTAATATCTGCAACCCAAGGCACACGAGATAACAGCGTTATCACAAAATAATCTTTCCTTATTAAATTTATTTCTATCTTGCAAATTTTACACAAAACCAATAAGTTGCAGTTCATATTACACCATCTATATTTGGTCAGTGACGATAAATAATGAAAGGATTTTCCCTGTCATGAACAGAGTACTTTCTACCCGATTAAAACTGCATGTGCTATGCAGGTGTTAGACAGACAGAAGCGATTAATGTAACAACATTTGGCACAAGGAAGGGCTGTCCGTCTCTGAATAGATAGAAATGTACATCGTTTGATGAGCCGTTGCACTTTATATTTAGCGCTTTATTAACTTTGTTAAACAAACCTAGATAATATGCCACGAGCGTGTTGTACAGAGTTGCCATTTAATGCTAGCAGCTGGATCATAACAAACGTATACCTGTGGCTTTGCCTGTGAGAGTATATTTGGGGATATTGTTGATTACTTTCTTATAGCACAAAGTATGTTTTGTTTATGAATCAAGCAGAAAATAAGGGTAGCTCTTACAACCGCCATATGTTATCTCCATAGCAAATAACTAATTACGGCTACTCGGCATGGAGTGAAATAGTCATTTTGTGTGTAATAAGCTGTGTGTGAATATCATTCATACATCTTTGAAATATGCACATGCGTCTTGTGTTGCAAATTCATCATTGTCTAAGATATTACTTTTGTTTTATATAGATAAGAAACCTCCATCCTGCGGAAGATACAATTCTGCGTGCAAAGACCGCACAGTGATACTTAAGGAGCTATGGTTCCATTTAAGACAAATGACAAAATGGAATATATTCATAATGGCACTTGACGACGCAGTCTGAATATTACCAGATAAACAATAGATCCATGCATGCAATGAATATCTATTCAAACCTAAGATGCTTTGGTTTAATCAAAAAGCAATGACCAGATGGTTAGTGTTCATAATAGCAAAACCATAAATGCAGGGATCAATCAATATAGCTTTACCATAAACAGCAGATCATGCTGCCAGTGTGAAGTTGGCGCAAAATAGTAGAACCACATAAGGCGAGATCTCGCGAGATACAAAAATAAGCAAATACCTTATTGCAGATATTACTATATTCCGAGATAGCATGATATTCTCGGCTGCAACGGAATGCTTTATTTTAATGTTGCAATTTTCTTTTTTTTACTGATAATTGCGCTCAAATGTTTAATATGACAAGAGCGCTAGGATAAATGATTACCAATGCATCTACAATCACTCGTGTAGTTGTTTTCCTCTATGATTAAACCATATATCATATGAAAACTTTAGGTTTGAGCGATAATGAAAGGTTTTTCGTGCAATCAAATCCATAATAGGACACCTAGTTGTAAATCAATGAATTCGAACACATAGATAATATGATCAGGTATAATATGATACAAAAACTGGTTAAGAACGATTGCTAAATGATATTAATTTGTTCTCTCTCTGTAGAGAGCAATTCTAAAGAGCTAACATGTTTGAATCTGTCATTCCATTGTCTACTGCTGTCACCAAATAGTGATATTGATTAACGGATCAATATGCCCTGGGAAAATTTTACCCGCAAAAAACATAACATAAGCATATGGCCATATATAAATCTTGATTAATGTCTACAAAGACAAATAGAAATGAATACTAAGCACGCCTTAACTGCAAACACTCATCACTTGTCTTTGCTTGCGACGTCAAGCAGTCTGTCAGCACCCACATACATAGTATCTAATGATTCAGTCTCACTGTCAAGATCGAAGTTGTGAATATCAGGATACTAAAGAAGAACAATCATGAGGTTGACTAATGTGGAGTGGCATATGCTGGACCGCCAGTCACTCTTGGTTTGGCCCATCACATTGAAGCCCCCTTCACATTTTGTAAAAGATGAACAAATTGTTAGTGTCAGGTTAAACAAATACAAAACATTTGAGCACTCTTTCGCAAGTATACAATTCACTTGGGGCCAGCTTAAAATGATCAGCCCTATCAAACTAAGTACAGGAGCTGCTGTAATAAACCATGAAGTTGGTCGGTTGTGCTACCTATAATATATCTTATTTTATCGTAGATGAACTGCGCTTATCAGGGGCTGTATTCATTAAGAATCTTAACTTGACTCGTCTCAACTTGAGTCTGTGATCTCAGCTGAATCTGCGATCTCAGATTGCATTCATAAAGACCAACGACACCCGGGCACGTGATAAGGCGAATTCAACTCACCCAAAATTGTTTTCAGTTGCCATTGGTGGGCGGGGGACCACCCCTGATATACTTAACTTTACTTATAAAATCTCATATTGGACCTACTTAAACAAAGATGTGTTAGGGGAACCCCCAAGCTGGTCATTATTTTGTACAATACACCCATTGAGCTACCCCTATATTTATTCACTATTCCACTATAATCTTTATAACTATTTAAGAAACATTTAATTGTTAAGCCGAAAATCTCACTTTGGGCCCATTGAAACCCAAAATCTGGGAGGGGAACCTCAAAGATAACTCTTGCCGGAGACCAAGCACCCACTAGGCTACCCAAAACTGCATTCAGTATACCCCCATCAGCATTATAACTATCTAGAACCATTTAGTGGAAGTTATGTATATTTAGTTAAAATTGGGTAAAACATCACATATTTGGCACCAGAAAACAAGAAATCTTGTAGGGGAACCCAAAGATAACTCTTGTCTGGGACTACCAGGTCAGCAGGCAAGGTGCAGACTAGTGGTAAGGTGCAGACCAGTGGTCAAGGCAGACCAGTGGTAAGGTGCAGACCAGTGGTTAAGGTGCAGACCAGTGTTAAGGTACAGACCAGTGGTAGGGTGGAGACAGGTGTTTAAGTTACAGACCAGTGGTAGGGTGGAGACCAGTGTTTAAGGTACAGACTAGTTGTGAGATGCAGGCCAGTACCAGGGTATAATCAAATGCCAGGTTACCGCCCAATTCCAGGAAGACATTTCGAGGAAGAGAACAGTGGAATCATTCCGAAAGGTCACACTATCAAAAGTAGGTAGGTTCATGTTGTGGATTCTGGGTGGAGCTTCCAATGTTTGTTTGATTGTAACAAGAAACCATTACAAAATTATATAATTTTATAAAATGGTTTGATAATGAATGGGATACTATTTATTGGATACTGTTTGTTGTGAACACCAAGAGAAACATAATTTTTATTTGTGATTCCACTGTGGCACACATGATTCAGCTGTGACTGAAGTAGCAAAGTGTATTCATTATGAGTACACACACACACACACACACACACACACACACACACACACACACACACACACACACACACACACACACACAACACAAAACAAACAAACAAACAAACAAACTTATGGAATGCCCAAATTGATGCAATGTACATAATAAAGAAACTTCATGGTTTGAGTAGTTTATTGGCCGATGGGGGTATACTGAATGCAACAGGTATAGGCCAAGGGTTGTAGATTAGTGGTGAAGACATAGGGTGGGTTCCTTCCCAGTTTTGGACTTATGGAATGCCCAAATTGAGAAATTCTCATATCCCGACAATGCAATGTACATAATATGGACTAAGTGGTTTTGGGTAGTTATTTGGCCGATGGGGGTATACTGAATGCACCTAGGTATAGGCCAAGGGTTGTAGATTAGTGAATCAGAAGACCTAGGGTGGGTTCCTTCCCAGTTTTGGACTTATGGAAGATTAGTGCCCAAATTGAGAAATTCTCATATCCCGACACTGCAATGTACATAATATGGACTAAGTGGTTTTGGGTAGTTATTTGGTCGATGGGGGTATACTGAATGGGGTTCCCTTCCCAGCTCTTGTGTTTTCTGGGCCAAAATCTGTTATTATAGGCCTAATGTTTACTGAATATACATAATTTCCACTAAATGGTTCTAGATAAAATTTAACTTGACGTGTTATGGTGGAAAAGCTTACTTGAGGGGATTTCTGATGACCAAAGATGCTTGATTATAGTTTATGTGCGATGTTAGAACTGAGATCCAATACATAATACTTGCCTTTAGTGGATTAATCTGTCTAAATAAGCTTTAAATCTTATTTTTGGTTGCAGCCGAGCGATCATCTGATCTGTGATTACATACTAAAGTTCGGCATAAGTCATTTGACGCTAAGCTGTTTCAGAAATATCTCGTCCCGTCGGGCTCTTATTTGCTTCTACTATTTTGCGCCAACTTCACACCGGTGATCATGCTTTCCTATCGTATCCAAGCATTGATAGCCCTGATTTCAATGTTCTGACGTTGCAAGTTGCCATACTTCATGGCTTCATAAACGGTGACCTCTACGATGGACGTTTGATTGATTAATACAAAGATATCCAACACCACGCGTTCATAATAACGATAACGAGCGGCGATCAGAGATGCTAGGCTGCAGCAATGGCGTCATCAACCACTACTTTCACGCAACCAATTGTTGTCGATTATGCAGGCCGATTGATCATTAATATACTCTCAATGGAGGGTACTATGCTGTTGGTTATTTACAGCAGCAATGGAACAGAGACCTCTGCTCAAAGTTTCAAATTTTGTGAATACTACTTTAAATGATAGTAAAAGCGTGTTATTAATTAATTTGTGAAGAAATGGTGTCTGGGAATAACAATCAGGAAAGATTGAATAGATAATAGATAGATAATTTGACGTGATAACGCATAATATGGTTGATTGCAACATAATTGCATAATAGCAGTATATTAGTCTACGTGCATTATTAGTGAAAAATCAACACTGCGATTGTAGTGATCTAAAATGACATACTGACGTTTGAGGTCAATAAATCAAATTGTTCCTCAATATGAGTTGACAAGCTATATACATATTTCAAATGAAACGATTCTTTGCACATTAAACGATTGTGGTTGTCGTCTGTGATCAATGGGGAATAGTAGTTTCGGTTACTATCCATCATCTGTTGCAGAGCAATTATTCAGAGCAACGTCGCGATAATTGGATGTACTTCTGTGCAAATTCACCTAGTATCGTATCGTATATTGCTCTGTGACGGAATAGAGAGCGGGGCAAAGGCCACGATGATTATGTGTGATTTATGAAAAGCAATTATCTGCCATAGATGTGCATCCACACTGTCCTTATGTGTGACCCAAAGTGCTTAACCTACCAGAAATCTATTAATCTTGTAGGCGCAACTACGTAAGATATATATTGCAGCAGTTATGTATCGAGTCTATACTTGAGAAAACAGCGACATGAGGGTAGCTTTCCTTATGCACGGGCGCATCCTAATTATTACAATGCATCTGTGCAACAGAGGGGCAATACTATTCTTCGCGGTTAATTGAAAACTTCGTCAACTGATGTACTCCATAATGTATCTTGACATTTTGTCAATATGGAAAACTGTGGCTCCACACAGTCTGCCTCGACAGGCAAGCATTGTGATCTACATTGGAGATGTGCATTGGCTTAGCCAACAATTACCAGTTCTCAATGTTCATCGTTTATCAACTGCCACTCTCCACAATGGATAACCACAAGTACGTTTATATACACACTTATTGTTATGTATCGTTTCCATTTTTCGCGCTAACGTAAGCAAACCAGAGAAAGTGTATTTATAAACACATATGCACAGGAAATCTGTCGTGATCTACGGAGGGAGTATATGCGTAGTCGGTGGGTGTGTTGCATGATCTTTATAACATAAGATGACATCACAAATAATTACACCCTTCTTACACTTAAGTAAACCATTCCATTGCAAAAGCCTGTGTAAAGGATGTAGGACATAACACAGAGAGGGCTGGTAGCGTAGATTCGCAAGGAAATATTTTTCATTGAAGCATGTCGTAAAGGTATAGTAGACATTGCGCAGAATAAAATTAATGCAGCGTTTCAAAAAAGATGCATATCCGTCCGCGTCGCCATTGTTAAGAGCTGAATATTTAGTAATGCCTTTATTTAGACGGGGGTAGGAGGTAGTTATCAATTTTCGCACGTATAACATTGCTCTTGATTAAATCGGAAATATTTCTAGCTCATCCTGTTATGCATTGCTACCATATAGATCAACAGGCTAAATGGACCACTTCTCTCTATTTGTGTTCAATAAGTCTGAGCTGGATATGCAGCCATGACAATGTCATTTTTCCTTTCAGAAACTGTATGGTTTCTAATGCTTCTAGCAAAGCATGGGATTCAGTTGAATTGTAATTTTATCTGGCAATCAATATAGCCTCCCAGGAGAATGGTGCAAATAAAATTACCGCACATTTTGTTATGTATTAGGAGTATAATTTCCAGGAAGCATTTCAAATCTTGGGTGATTTCATATAAACGTTTCATAGCAATGCGAATGCAAAGCTATAGTTGGTCACATAAGTGTTTCAAAGGCAACAAACAAAGTGAGATCTGAAACAAATGCCAGTACATTGATCTTGGGTTCGTTCGCTAACTTTCAATGGTGTAACCCTTCCTTACCGAACAAGCTCAATTAGGGGATGAATAAACCCCGCACATCTACAAAAGATGAACCCCAATACAATTACGTTTTCAGTGCGCCTGAATTGAATATTCAGCTCCAAACATACTGTAGTTATTGCGCCTATATAGTGATCCAAAATGGAGCCATGAAAATAACAACTGGAAATATTAGTACATCAACGTTCTAAATACAAACAACATCATAACCATTGCAAAATGACCGGTAAATAACCATCGAAAAGTTCCTAACAATAAATGATTGTGTAATATACATAGACAGCGCAAATAACAATGGGAACAGTGTCATTGATAATTGAAGCAAAACACTGAATAAAACATGTAAGGGGGAGGAACGTTGTCGATAACATGTCCCTGATTTTGCCTTTCGTAAATCACATAGGATGGTCCCGACAAGCGGCGTGCCATAATAGTGGCAAGTATGTCTGGATGATGCTTCCTGCATTGAATGGGTTGGCGCACCCAGCGTCTGAAACGTGCGCATAGACCATAACCGAAGAGATTAAAATCGTTTCTGATGTAAAGAAACAAACCATTCGTCATGGAATATACATATTGTAAATAAAATCCTGAGGGAATTTTTAATGCTTATTGTTAATCGATCAAAATTGGGAAACAATCGGCAACATCGCTCTCGCAGCATATATATGAGATGGCATTATGACTTAACGGATAATCTAATTAAGCATAATCTGCTTCAAATTCATCACAGTACTTCAGCATATGATAGAATTGACATAACACGAACACATGGAAGATTTACATATGGAGCATTGTCGTGAACCATACACCATACTTTCCGCGCGAGTATCCACACCCTATACCTTTTTTTCAAGTGAATACATACTTCTACTACAAATTTGTTTGTTACTGGATGCCACAAGATAGTGACAGAAAATGTATTAATCATACGTCAAACAAGCTCTCTAGGGGGCTACCGACAACAGCATTATTGATATATTCAAACAGTTAACTCCGTTAAGAGATTGTTAAGTTTTTGCTTAGATTAAAACATACTCAACCACAACGCGTGTACGCTTATATGGTAATCATTCAATACGTCATTATCCAACCTTTCCCTAATCAGCAGGAGTTACTTTAGGTTGTCGTAAGTGATCAACTGTTAAATAGAAAAATCTAGCATCGTTTTTCATTAACAAAACGAAAAACGAAAACGTTGTGTTGTACTATCAATAGAGGAAATTAGTACCAGATAATTACAGGATTGCAGTATCTGTGTTGTCAAAAACTATCTAACTATCAACTATGACCGATAGATTAACATTTTAGACCACGTGACAGTTTGTTGAACATGGCCTAGTCATTCAATCCTAACAAACATAAATTAATTATAGCATTTGCATAGCATATATAATTAGGTGACAGTGACATTTTCGTTTCTGACACCGATTGCAAATATTGCAAATAATTAACGCGCAAGCTCATCGTAAATGCACCTGATTGCGTAAGTTATCATTTTGAATATACATGAAATAATGTGAATGACATAAAAATTGCAAAATAAATTAATTTAAAGAGGTTGGCAGGGTCAGATAATCTACGGTAATTAGGTAAGTGCGCATGTTTGTCAAGTTGTTATCGAGAGTCAACGATTTTATAGATTGAACATTAGCTTCGTACTCATGAAATTATAAAGAGTTACTGGAGGAAACGAAAGGAACACAATGTGAAGCTGATCATAATACCATCCTGAAGAAACCGTCATCAATCAACTGACTGCTTAGTAGCATTACACCAAGTTGCAATGCACCAAACAATATTATATGTTTTCATTGCTGCTGTACATGCACAGCACGCAGGGATGGAAATGGTGCTTAGGGAACAGCCGTATAAAATAAGCTTTGCATGACATTAGTCAAGCCAACAGGAGCGGATACATCGATTGCTTAAATCTACAGGCAATGTCCTTGAAAAACAAATTGTGGTGACCACCCAATCAATTGAGCACCTTTCTTTTCATTTAGAAATTACGTTAATGGTTCGGCCCCGGATCGTAAGTCGCCGGTATCAGGGTTTTATTTGATTCAAAAGCCGATGGGAAATATCTACTATCTACCATCTCATCCACAGTGGCGCCAATGACAGCCATATTCATTCCGAAGGCGACGACTCCTTTATCCCCTCGATTTGGTTGGTGTGAATTATTTAATTGCGCAATTGTACGAAAGTTCCGTTAAGGATGGGCGCAGTGTTTGTGTGTTTGTCCTGTAAATATTGCATCAATTATTTAAGAGTGGAAGTGGCATTTACATCCATATGCAACTTTTAATAGCACGTATACAATCTGGCATAAAAGTTGGCTATCCAATATGTCAAAAATTATCATTTGCATGGATTGTTATGCATGTTAGGGCCAATACAGTGCCTATTGGTAATGCCATTGGCTACCACAGAACAATGAAGCGAATATTTCTCGGTACAATCCTATAATGCAGCATCCAATCCCCTGGACTCGTAGAATAGCAAGAAATTTTGAGCCTGTAGGCTGCTGCTTGTTGGTGATGAATGCTGTCACCAGTGACTATAGCATGCGCTTGCAGTAGAGCAAAGATTATTGCCGAAGGGACCAAATTGATAGCAATCCTACATTCTGGCTCATCTAAAAATGTACCTATGATGAAGCATACGCATGGGTACATTTTCTTCCGCATTATTCATTGTCTCAGTATTATAGCCAGTCAACGCCCATTTTGGAAGCAAGTTGAACAATTGTTTTCATATCCTACATGTGCATTTGTATTATGAATTTCTCAAAACTAAGTCTATTCAATGGTACAATTATAGTGTGGGACCTCCCAGTAGAACACATGACATGACAAGAAATAAATGGGAAATCGAATAATGGGATTATGGATGCCTTTCTGTGCAGTATTCAGGATTTTGCTTTTTACGTGCTAAATTATCTTAATGGCATGTTTACGGAAGATATTGTAATCAATCCGCAGTTCAACTCGTACCAGATCTTTATTGATTACTACTAATTGTTATTGAGATATCTTGCGCGTTCAGTTCAATGGCACATCTATTAGCACGTCATATTCATCCAAAAGATAAGATACAGGTTCAAAGACAGGCAAGATTGCAACTGTTGTGGCGACATCGTCTTATTTTATTGCAAACTGTGAAATATGGATCTGCATCTGCTGCATCTCTCAGGCCATCCTTAGCTATACATTGGTATTGGTATGAGATGAAATATATCAGAAAGCTCCGATATAACAAAAGCTTTGCTAGGCAGCTATGTTTTTTAAAAGTTTAATCAGAATAAAAGTAATTTTGTGGCCGAGCATGATAACATCCTGAACAAAGCAAGCAATGTCACGTTATTGTCAATGAATGCCTTTAATTTGATTAAGGTGCGTTTTATGATATGGTTTGTCACGGTTTGCTAGATAACATATATCAGCTTTATTTGATTCAACAAACAATCTATAAAAGGAATCAAGCCACCAAATAACTATGCAGGATGTGCTTGTTCTCATTTCAGTTGTTAACCGTATATTTCTGACAATTAATCCAACACTTCAATCAAAACATCCAGCGTTTTGAGCATACACTTAAATCGAACCACGGTTTCATCCAACGCAAATAGTGTGAGATTTTGATTTATGTGGACATAATACCATGCACAATAGCGAATGATCAAGCTATTGAATATTTATCTTGACTTGACATTTTGTAATCAAACTAAATACACCTAAGAATTATTGGCGTGATTGTCTTATTCAGATGATTCTAGATATGGTTTTGCAGAAACGCGATATTCGGCTAACTGCGATGCTGATATAAGCAGTAAATTAACCAATGTGAATTCATAGTGACATTTCAATGTAGTGTTTGCACATATATAGTGCTGCTCTAAATTCACAACGCATTGTTCTTCTTGCTCATTATTGATCCTGCTCCATGACAGTGTGGCAACAATAATCGTTGTTGATAGCGGCGCATTGTGGCAGTGCATGTTGTCCCCTACATTTTGGCAAACTGTTGATCAGTCTGATTAAATTGCATCGGTTAATGCCACCAATTTCTTATGCTTTTCTCGTAATGTAAAATGCAATGTAGAGTGAATTTTCATGCAAACGAGAGAAAATATATTGCTTTGAGTACACATCCGCCATTCCTAATCAAAAATAATTAATCGTGTTGCATTACATGTCGCGCGTCTTGCTTTTGACGTCCGTGCTATAACATGCATTATAGAATAAATGCGAAGGCGTAATAAAGTAGACAGCCAATTTTGGGGGCGCCATATATATTCGTTCACACCATTAAATGAGGACATTCAATTGCTCCCATGAGCTTTTCAAACGGAAAAATCAGGTTGAATATGTTAGTGTTCGATCAAAATCTTTGCAGCATACAGCGTGCATTACTTTATTCTGTATGCTAAGCTATATCCCACAACACGATGTGTATTGTTCAATAACCCTTCATATGGAGGCTACGTGCCTTGGTTATAATCTTGCATCAGTAAACTAGGCCCGTTAATCAGAAGCTGATGAGCATCGATGTGGATTTCATCGCATCATCGCCTGATGTCGGGGGTGTCTTTCGTGTAATTTCATAATCGTCACGCAGCTTAGCGTAGCTATATGCTCTTTTCTCGAGACCATCGCATTCCCCTGACATGCCAAAAATGTAAATGTCGACCCCGTGCCAGTTCTCTCGCTTCAAACAGTTATTGACAATCTACAACTACCATTCACAGTGCGGACATGAAATTTGTTTGGCTGCAATCTGTCATCTACAGCCGACAACAGTCACTATGACCCTTTTATCCGATGCCTAGTCATCGACAAGACAGTGTGAAAAGATACCGAGTAATGGTGACGTTATAAAGTTACGGAGATAGCATACAATGACTGTAAGGTGAAGCGTGATATATGAACAAACCATTAACTGCCTCGTTATAACGTTATCCACAATATCACTAAGTATATGCTGATCGATTTTTATCATGAAGATGATCGTTAAATTTGATTTTGATTGACTTTCGAGTTCTTACATCCAATAAATACAGAACTATAGTCGATGCAGCGACATCCATTTCTGCAAATTATTCAGAAGATTTACAATAGGGTTAACATCAGATATCGTCCTTGGTCGACTCATTAAAACAATCACATATTTTAGCTAACAAATACCCCGTCAGCATGTTAACTGCTGCCGGGAATAACAAATGTGCTGGAATAAATACAAATCTACGATAGATACACTGTTTATAGCATCATGATGTATGGCTGCTTGCTGAGCATAGATATGAATGCCCACGCTTATGTACACTGGAAAAGCATGCTTTGCCTTTCATGGCGATGTTTCATTTTAGAAGCTATCCACCTGATAATGCTACTTTAAATTAACACTTGCATTTATATTCTGGCATTCATCTTTAATTGTCTAAGCTATTGCTGAGTAATACGTGGTCATTCAGTTAATATCTACGACCCTCTGTTTGTTGCTCTCTATGCCTTCTTAGCTTTTCGATAGTCAACTAGCTGTACATCAGAAGCATTGAAGTGATTGTACTATTCAGATTACTGTTCAATAATTTGTAGTGGATACGCAGCATGTGGGTAATTACAATAGTATGGAACAAACGCACAATTAGTTTTATTTGTCTGAAAGTCCCATCACAACTGCAGGTCTGAGAATAATTCCTCACAATGCTTCCCAATATGGGCTGACAGGCTGTATACATGGCAAATACAACACCCACTCCACTCTCACCCTCTCCACCCTCCAATGTGTTTACCATCACAATCAGGTGTCTACACGTTTCAGAATTGACGTTCCGACCAGAACGACGAAGGGTATATTGGTCGGTGAAGTATTACAATGCAAAAGTATAATACTGAGTGCTATTTGCGCTGTCTGTTGGCTGATGTATACTGCAATCTATCACCACAACATGGGCCTGTTACCGCGCATAAATCATGGACAAAGATAATGGTAGGATTACAGCGTTATATTTTCAATCTGTAGGTTAAAAGGACATGACGATAAAGATTGTTTATCACAAGCCATAATATATGTAGCAGCACAATAAGAGCCAAATGATTATTTACTGATGACGAGAACTCCATTTATGGATTGACAAATCATTCGATACTTCTTGTTGTTATTTCGAAATGCCTTAGTTTGGCAGTTTACAAACACAATAATACATTAATATAAGCGTTTATTAAGATAATTGCATATCCACCACAAAAATATGATGCAGGTTCAAAGACTACTCATTCAACTTCCAACAAACATCGATAGATTTGAAACCTCTGTAAGGTTATGGTTTGCTAAGGCCATCACTAACCCATATCGTGGTAATGTTATACGACGATACACACACACACACACACACACACACACACACACACACACACACACACACACACACACACACACACACACACACACACACACACACACACACACACACACACACACACACACACATATATATATATATATATATATATATATATATATATATATATATATATATATATATATATATATATATATATATTTATATATATATATATATATATATATATATATATTATATATATATATATATACGTTATATATATATATATGTATATATAGTATAATATATATATATATATATATATATATATATATATATATATATATATATATATATATATATATATATATATATATATATATCAGCTATATAACGTACTTCAATGATTGCTAAGCGGTGCTGGGATGGACGATATACAGCAGTCCTGTTTAAGGTACCTTAAAATTGGAGCAGCATCGAATGAGAGTTATTATGAGGAAAAAAAATTGTCTTTCTATGATAAACAATTCACAGTAAACGTGTATTGAGTTATGCATTATACAAAAAAGCAAGAAAAAGGAAACGATAAAATCATACATTTATTAGTATTTCAAACATAGTTACCAAGCAATGCCCTGTGTATGTCAATGGGTTTTGTTAATTGAATTTCATTCCGAGGCATTTCTGCTAAATGGTTGGTTTTACTTATGAGGCATGGTTTGATATAGTTTTTTGAATCGCATATATCTTGCTTAATTGATTAAAAACTGAGTCCATAAAAGGAAATTCAAAAACAGAATAATAATGCAGGTTGTGACTAGGGTGCTTTTTTGTAAACTCAGCTAATCAAACACTAACTTAAAAACATCTACGCATAAACTGTACACTCCGCCTTCGATCTGCTCGAACGACTGCCGCATGTACTGCAGTTTTTGATAGAGAGGAGCCATTTACTTCTCAATTGAATGCTACGCCTCGTTAGACGCACCTTATATCAATCTGCTTCTGAATAGCGAGGGATTTATATCGTTCAATGAGCCATGACTTAACGACCTACCTGCGTCAATGTATCCATGATGTAAATGGCAAACGTGGGGCCCTAGTGCATCTAGTTATACTCTGAAATATTAAACCGTGCTTTGCCCCTCGTAATGTAGGAGTAGAAACTAACAATGCAGATTTCCCGAAATGAATGGACGCAAGGATTTGCGATTGCCGGGTTCAAAATTATCAGAATTTTTTTTATTGGATGCAAAACAAATCTCGTAAATGCGCTCGCATTTTTTACTAGAACGTCTTCCACCAAAATATTCAACGCTCTGCCAAGTTTGTACGCCCATTATCATCAAATAGACATTGTCATGTGGCGTAATTTAAGCAACTGGTGCCCGACCGCACTTAGTCGATCGGATCCTAAAAGCGTGTGTACGGATGTTCGGGTATGGAAGTTCACAATACTATGTCTTAAGAATGCTTCGATACTAAAACGTCACAATTTGAGCAATATCAAGCCGCATTCGAGGCATTATTTTTGGATATATATATATATATACATATCCAAAGAGGGAGAGAGAGAGAGAGAGAGAGAGAGAGAGAGAGAGAGAGAGAGAGAGAGAGAAAGAGAGAAAGAGAGAGAGAGAAGAGAGAAAGAGAAGAGAGAGAGAGAGAGAAAGAGTGAGAAAGGAAGAGAGAGATAGAGTAAGAGAGAGAGAGAGGAAGGGATCATTCACCAAATCGAGCTTCCGACAAGGCATATTCCAAAGATCCCAATCTGACCACTCTCGCGGGTCGTTAATTTTAGCTGCCCTTGTGATCCATATGGCATGATTTTGGAAACCATCCATTACGCGATTTATATATTTCTGCTTAATTGGCTAGTAGGTACAAGCGTAGAATAGCAATGAAACGGAGCGAGAAGCCATGCATTTCTGAATCGAATTTCCTTTAGCTATATCAGTTACGCCATCACTGCTTAAGCCTGCTCAGGATTCGCCCCAGACATCCGTCAGAGCCAATCCTGGCCCACTCGACGTGATGGCTCTGCAGGAATTATGTTTAACATAATCTGGACGAATACATTGATATCATTTATGCGAACAATTGAAAATATCCTGAAGAACTAACGTGATGTTTTTGCAGCTGTGTTTCCTTATTGCATGACACACAATCCCAGTGACACTGTTATTCATATCGCAGCAGGCCATATTATCAATTTTACACCTACACCCACCTAAAAACCCATTAGTTTTTACTCTTTGTTATTCTTTTACTCACATGTCACGTGGAGCGTACTTAAATATAACGTTCGCTAAACTAGCGATACATATAAAACCATATATTCATTAATCAGCGTCCATTGTTTCAATGTTGTTAGAACCAATAACATCCATTGGTAACGCTATGTTGATATTGCCATTATGTACGCCTCCCATTTTGCCTTACCTCTAGAATTGAACCAAGGCTTCAATGCACAGTCATTGCATGCACAATTGGGTTATTTTTCTGAAGTTTCCCGGAGTGCGACGGTAAATGTAACGATATGTCAACTACCGCAAATTTAAAACCGGCGCGATGAGGCATCATAGGCGTACATATTTAGCAGCGATATAACTTATCATCGATTGATCATTCTGCTGAATACTACATGCTAATTCTGTATATATATTGTACGTAGTCCTGTGCAATTTCAATCAACCTAACGATTTGTTAATCAGCAGCTTCAAACGACTACTCGTTCGAGATATATTCGGCTAAATGATATGCAATATTCAGCTTGCTTAGTTTAATAAACAAAAAAGAGACGTAGCATCTATAATTACAAATCAACAGAGCGCGAACATTCTCAGTGGTCTGGAAGCTCAAAATGCCAATGCATATCTATGTTAGGATAGTAAATGCCTCTTTTGTGTTCGTCATAACAGCTAAGACTTTACAACGAATCAGACTGGAGGGTTTCCATCAACAACAAAAACTGTAGTCTCTTATGAACCAACCATCATCAGTGCCATGGTAGTGTTATCCTCAATATTCCTAAGTATATACTCATCGGCTTCAATATATGTGTGCACTTATTGTAATGACGATATCGGCATTCACTTCCAACAATAGTACGTTCTTGTATCATATGGTGATGTTGAAGCATAATCGCTGTTAATTCTTGCATAGGTACTGATCCCCTGAAGAGCATCATCAATAGCAGATCGCTAGCTTACCAGAGTATTTAATTGCCTAGTGTGTTGGGAGTATCTTATTATTAATAGAGCAGGATGTAATGGCGCAACCATGTTATATTGGAAATATTCACGCTCGAAATCATCCGCAACTTGTCATACTATGCCATGACTATTCGCTATGCTGCTCTCACGCTAGTGACGAGAAATATCCTTGTAGTGCCGTGGTTCTGTAGGTGATATATTCACTGATGTGTTTCAATATTATAGCGCTCCACATAATACCAATTGTATTCATAACTACGCATCATCTTCCCAAAGTCCAATGATCTTGAAAACATTTACGACTCAGTTCGAATCGATCAAGCAATATCCGCAATATTACAGACAAATGCATCCATAAACACATTATTCATTTTCCCTTTTTGTTATTCTTAGTCATCTTTCGGTCGCTTGTCATGTAAAGCTTAAGGATGAGCCCGCATAAATGCCACATTCTCGCACCAGTTGAAGTAATTATTCGGAAAATTGATAATTCTCATTCTATAGTTAAATTATTAAATCATTGGTATAATTTCAAAAAACTAGTTTTCTGTCGTATGCGCTAAATGGGATAGTTGTCCCAGTAGGGAAGGTTTTTTGCTTACTCGGACCATTTTAGCAATAAAGAACGCTGACAGGACTCAAAATTGTTATAATTGAGTAATTCGTTTTACTTAACAGTAAGCCAAGTCTCCCATTTGGATGATTGAGGTGAGCAAACTATTCGCTCAAAATTGCGAAATAGTCGTATTAACACTAAATACACGTTGAGGTTTGAGCGCCTGATTTGCAATCAAATTTGCCAGTCGCGTCAGCCAATTATAGGTCAGTGGCATGTAATTGACCCAATTAACATGCCTTTCTTTAAGTTCTCGGTGGAATGGGCGAATAATACGTTGTAAGACATGTACGGAGGCTGTAAGCAGCATAGTAAGTGGGGCAGTTGTGTATGAATAGCGCGCCGGAAAGCGGGTTTCTGAGCGATTCTTGCGTTTTCATCGGCGGGTGTTGCCTACCTTCTATTATATATCATATTGCTAGTGTAGGGGAATAATGATGTCCGAACATAATGTCCGAACTCGTCTGTGATGCATAAATACGGAAATTTTAAAATACACGTTATAACTTAATTGATAACTTTGCAGACGTTGTTTGTTGCATAGTGCATTTCGCACAATGTCAATTTTAATTATATAATCACATATCATTCCTACTGATCAATGATTTCACAATGTGTGCAATGCAATCAATAAACCTTCTATTCGTCTTTCCACTTTGTCATTCCGGGGCACCTTAATCGCGCATGTAAGGATGCTTGCATGGCAATGGTCAGTATCAGGAGATTTCCAACTGGTTATGATATGTTCATCTAGCCCTGCATTTATAAACTTCCATTATGCATACAATATATTATTAAAATGTATTTGTGAGTTCGGCATTACTTACCGTCGAGTTGCAGAGCAATTCATGTACATCCAGTTAATATGTTATCTGCAGTCCTCCGCCAGTTGCCATCTCAACCTACTTAGCTATTTGTTAATCAATAAGCTCCACATCATTAACATTTAGATTATTGCTCTTTTCAGAATACTGTGCAATAATGTGAGTTGGATACGCACCATATGGCTAGCTACAAGAACTCTATAGAACGAGAGCAGACAAAATAGCCAACGCGCATCTCTTGTGAAATATTGCATAATTCGACTTGCTCTGTGGTCTGAAAGGTCATAATATAATTGCAATGTTCTCGCTCGAAGTCATCAGCATCCTGTCAATCTTATTTCCTAAAAATTTTCATTCTCTCGCCTTATTGATGAGACATTACCTTGCATCACCACAGAAGGACAACTATGTTTATGATGCTCCTAAAACATTCCTATGGATCATGTATGAATAAGGAAATGTAAAAAGATCCTTGAAAACTTACGTGATGTATTTGCTCACTTTTTTCAACGTTATTGCTTTGCACATAATACCTATTGTATTCATAAATGCGCATCTTCGTCCCAAAGGCTAGTGATCTTGAAAACATACACGATACAGTTTACCCGAGGCAAGCAATATCCGCCCACTAATAGTTAACCCTTTTTTTAATCCAAACGTAGAGCTTAAGAATAATAGAATAGATATCAGCAAAAATAACACCATCATTTAAAGTAATAGCTAAATGAAATATTCCTTATACAGTTACATTGTTGCCATAAATATGATCCAATATAGCACTGTTTGCCCTTTTATTCATTTATAATTACCAGCTAGTAGGCACAACAGAAAAAACAGTTGTGTAAACATAGTGGATGATTGCGACATTTAACGCATCAGTGCTCGCCATTTCTGGAATCATTACGCCATTTTCATTCCGTCATAACATAAAGTCCACTTCAGAGGTGCGCACCGTCCATACCGCCATATCGGATGCATGGTAAAGACGTCAAAACTAACTATATCTGTATTACAAATGGTGTGTAACGTATGCACTATATTTATGCATACCTTCCATTTTGTTCAATCCTAATTGACTTAACCAAAATTATTAGGATTCAAGATATGGTCATTGTATGTACGATTATCTTTAAACATGTAATGTCGTTAAATGCAATGATATGTCCCCTACCACAAAACGAGCACGAGCGGTTCACATCGACTTTTTTATCGAGTCAAGACATCACATGCGGTCGTTTCATTGAGTTTCTAGGTACTACATGCAAATACAATACATGTATTGCTGGCAGTCTTCTGTGCTTCAATCTCAATCAATCAAAAGATATGTAGTATTGATCGATTGTACTTTTTAGGGCACTTCGATATATAATCTATATCATTTTTTTACCGTGGAGACTTACAACGCAGCAAATTACCATAGCAAGCCAACGTGCATCTTTCAGCGCTGTAGACGCACAACAGTGTCAGAAAAATCAAAGTATTCATGCAAGTCAAAGTGACGACGACACTTCTTCAGATTGCTTCCAAATATGCGTTGACAGGCTATTTGCATAGGAAACGCCTCCTGGGATTTTTTTCATCGCAGCAAAATTTCCAGGCGAATACGAATGAAGGGTTCCTATACATAGAAAGCAACTGTGCGCATGTTTTAAAGACGTATGACTGCAACCCATCATCTATGACCAGCTGACCACAGCAAATATATTACTTTAAATTTAAGACTAGTCGCCGTTATTGGACCTAGCAGTGCCAAGTAATGTTCATCACTATGTTTCTGAGTGATTTATGAACAAATCATAATATGTGCTATAATAATGATATCCACAGTATTTCTTAGTTCATACAGATGTGCACAATTGTATTGGCATATCGTCGTTGTATTTCTATACCATTGTATGATCCCAGTTATGCGATGACACAATGTTAGTAATGGGGACCTTCTTAATCCTATTTGTAATGGCTTTGTGTTGTTCCTATTATAATGGTTATGGTCTTTATCTTATTGGTAGCAGGTATCTTCTTATTTTGGTTTGTAATGGCTCTGTTTTGTTTCCATTTTAATGCTTATGGTCTTCATCCTATTTGTAATAGTTTTGTTCCTATTCGCAAAGGCGGTATCCTTATCTCTCCTGGCTTTGTGTCCTTGTCGTATTTTCAACGACTATGTTGGTGCATACTTGCAATAGCGTCTGATATCAAGACTCGCATGTTTGGCCCGTAGCAAAAATCATTGTATGGGCGTTTATTCCTGATAAGAACATCTGATTGATAATTGTTGAGTCTGTTATCAAGCCTGTTGGTGGAAATCCATCCAACTAATCAAATACTAACTGAACTCACAAACGACTTTAGTGAAACGGTAAACAATATTCCAATTAATTTCTCTACCACGTACCCACAGTAACTGCGGCTGTTGCTGCCAATTTAATCGTTATGCGTTGCCCAGAATGTTTGAATGTCCCATCTTGTTTATCTAATAGCTTGTCATACCCATTGTGCATCTAACCAGAACCAGAGATCCAGAGATTCATTCAGTCTGCTATCTTGCCTCGAGGTAGATCATAATTGCAACGGATCATCTCCTGCGTTGGTGCATAAATCTGTTATAATTGCACCAGCGTGACATCCACTTGGTCTATGCTATATAGATGGCAAGACAAAACACATCAAAAGTACTAATCTTGCTTACAAATGCTGCAGGGACTCCCTGTTGTTAGACCCAATTGGGCTGTTTTTGGACCTTTTAGCGGGCGTAACAAGTGGGATGTGACGTCGTCACTATTAATACCTGTCCATATTGTTCGCACCAGGTGAACATTGCTGTACAATTTTAATGAGGCTTCACCTTGCTGAATTTAAGTAAGCACCATTATATGACAGTTGCCGTGCTGAAAGATACTTTGCATTTTTGTAATTGGCATTCCAATGAGAAAATCAACCGCTCAGCAAAACGCAAGTCACGTGCGTTATCGAGATTAATGAAAATGTACTATTTAACTCATGATACAGGGACAGTTTGTACATCATGGATACCAGAGCACCAGCTCCCTTTTTTGTTGCTTAGTATCCCTATGATGAACAATTGACCAGAACAATTTGAGATTCCGTTCCTACGATCTCTGTCGTACACAAGCAGTAGCATTCTGAAGGGAAGGATGAAATTATTATATTTACTCGGAGTGCATCTGCGGCACAACTTGTTATGAAATTAAACAACAAATGTGTGCTTTGTGGTTATGCAATTTGAGCAGCGCAGATGATGTAGTAGCTCGTCATCGTTCTTGCCACAATATATTCATGCAAAATCCTCCACCATCCGTGCCGACCTGGCGAATACTGGAATACAACGTCGTTATATTCAACCAGCTCTCACAGAATTAATTTTGCGCAAACGACTTCCGGATGTACTGCGGTTAGTTTACGAGAAACAGAAGCTATTTTCTACTCAATTGAATGCTACACCTCGTTAGACTTGCCCCAGAGACGAATAGAGAGGAATTTACATCGCCAAATATACCATGACTTAACGATCTGCTTGCCTCGATTACTGAATATCGATCGCGGTATTAATGTGGCGATGATATACATGGCGAAAACAGGAACCACGTTATTTTGATTTATATATATAACATCACGCTTAGTTCTTTTTCATGGACCACTCCAAAACAAACAGAACTCCGTTATCTTGAGTAATGTAATTAAACCATGTTGGAATGAATATATGTAAGCTGCGGAATAGGGATTTAAGATTTGCGATACTCCCTCTCGACATCATCGGCAAACTTGTTACTTTGTGCAGCATAATGGGCTAGCTTTTGCACCAGGCACTCTCTTGTAGTGCCAGTTAGTTAAAGATGAAGTCCACGTCTTCATTTACGTCATGCATGAATAAGGAAATTGGCCGGACCCTTTCAACCGAACGCGAAGTATTTGCAGATGTTTTTGTAGGTTATAACTTTTCAAATAATGACAATGAGAATATATTTCGTCATATCTCTGCATCTATTGGCTAGACCTCAGTTATTTGAAAAGAGTACGCAATTCCTTCCACATGGAACATGCGATGTACTCGATATTACAAGCACCATTCAACAAGAAGGCTATTTTCGTCTTGTCTAATTGTTGTTTTGAAACATCTTCCTGTCGCATGTCACACAAAGCTAAACGATATTTAAAGAACAGGATATTTTAACAGCTAAATTTGAATACTGTATTGGATAAACTGAGGTCAATGTTTTTTTGCTGTTGTGAATAAGTAACAACACGAAAAACTATAAAACATTGTTACCTGCAAGGTAAACTTGTGGGTCCTTTTAACCGCCAGTGCCCAAACACCTCCTTCTTAAACTTACATGCATCGACCCTCTATTGACAAGGCATCGAGTGTTCAATCGCTTATTGATGCTCTAGGAATATTTCCTTAACATCGGAGAATAATAATTATTAACCTTATGATTATGAAGTCGCCATTATGCAATCATTATATTTTGGTATTTGTACCTATACGCATTACATAATTATCTAATATGTTTGATTTCCACATTATTTGAACTTTGAAATAAGTTGCAATTTGCCCTGGACCTCAAGTTAGATATTTTAATGAGACGCCAAAAAATCTTCAAATAAAGTAACAGGCCATTGTGTAGCTAGATGCATAGTTAAGAACCATCAAATTGAAGGGGTATTGTGGATCAGTTTTTCAGGGAAATAAACATGACATTCGGCTTACTTGATGGTGCAATTGCGGTTGGTAATGGTGGCTTTCAGTTATTGCCTGCCGGCCACAATGTCTAATACAATCCTCTTACTGGCAATATCTTAATGAACTTGTAGCTGCTCTATTGATCGTGATTGATCAGGTAGGTCATTGAAATATACTAAGCAAGCCCTATGGAAGTGGATTCACTAAGAAGCACATTATCGACTCTAGTAACTAAGTCCAGATAAATACGGCTCAAATTTGCTACCAAATCAGAATTTACATCATGAACGAATAAGAGTAGCAATGTTATGGTTGAGCTGTCGGTTGTTACTATCGAGTAACTAACACGTAGGTCTTTTTGTAATAATTACTAAGTATTCTGGTATTAACGTTTGTGTGCGAAATATTGTTCTCATAACAAACCATCGGATTTGTGAAAAACACAACAGTTGTCAAATGGTTTGTCTGTATGGAGATTCAATGTAATGTTTTGTATCTGGAATGAGTTCGACCAATAGGTTTCGAGTTACCGAGTTGATAGTTTTATTGCGGCTACCTTGCATGGTTGACTGTCAGAACTAGACGAATAGAAAACATAAAATTTCTCTGGTATTCTTTATACACCAACTGTTCGCTTCCTAAGATGTAGCCACTCTTTACGATTGCAATGCTTGTTTGCAGCATAGCAATCATATCAATCTATAAGCATCCATAACGTAATTAATCGATTCTTACTATTTACCTAATATTTTCCTGACAGAGTGCAACACTCGGTTGATCCCAAAGAAGTCAATTGAAGGTAGTCCGAATATAACGGGTCGTCACGGGCCATCATCTTGACGAATTGCAATAGTAAATATTAAGTCATTTTTGGTTGAGTTTGTGCTAGCAAAGTAGGGTCGAGGGGGGTTAGGCTAGGAACGTGACGATATTGTTAAGTGACGAGAAAGAAAGCGAATTGCTTGCCGCTTTATAGTGGGGGAGTGGCCAGATGTTTTGCATGCGATAGCGCCTTGTCACTGAATTAATATATGTTGCTCGTTGGGACATAAAAATAAAAATGAGCAATAGTATTTTTAACAATCCTTGCAATATTTTAAATCTCAAGTGTGCCTAACGTATATAATATATATTATCTATATATTGCATGACGATAATTAAACTTGTTACTGATGATGTGACAAACGCACACATCGGGATTACTATCAATTTATCGCTGATTTGGGACTCTACATAAAATAAAACTTTGGGCTCGGACCCCTTATAATTTTACCAAGGGATTCCCTGTTGAAAGTTTTCATTCCAATGAACAAACCACTTGCTACCTTGCAAGCAAGTCACTTGCATTATCTTTATTAATGGATATCAAGCACATTTCCAACGGCGCCTTTACATAGAATAAATTTCAATGATGCTAACAATTCCGCAATTGAGTACATAAAACCGATTTAGTTATGAACACTAATCCAATCAAATCCAGGTTTAATTCACATTTGGTTTCCAGCTAATGTCGATGGGTAGATGGGTAGCGATATGGTAATTGAACCATTTAGTTTTCAACCTAATTTACACTTAGTGTCAAAAAAATCACTGCCTGATGAAAGACTTAAGTTGCAAATTTCTACACAATTTGATTAATAACTGAAGGATTCTCTGAACGACGGAGTTTGGAAAATGTTTCTTTGCAATTGAGTTAGAGATATATAGACTATTAATGAAAAAACCCATGTATAGACTGAAATATTCAATGAATAAAATGTGTACTTGTCAAATAGAACATGATGCATTAAATAAATTAAGCTATTGCCAATATTTTCAAGCAAACATACATCTACTTATTAGAAACCCATGAAGTCTTTCACATAAACACAGCATATATCGTCATCACCTTTTACAAAGCAAAAACAAAATAACACTCTGTATAAGATTAAGACATGATGGATGGGGTAGTTTTATACTTTCAGTTTATTGCCTGGATTGCTGCGGGTAGTTAGTGAGAAATATTACATCGACCTTCAAACAGATGTACTCTCCAATATATATCATTAGTCACGCTTCTATTGCATGGAATGCATTGTCTATTGAGGTATGCTACCTGCGTTACGTTTAACACCTTTGCGGCTGCTTCGTTGGTACGAATTGCAGATAGGAAAGATAAAACATTTGGTCCAATTTACATTTTGGCAGGTTTTCATTCCAGTGTCTGTGCCGATTAATTTGGACGCAAAAACATCAATACCGTCTAAGGCAACGCGCTACATACATGTGGCGTGTTCACGTTGTTTGCCGGGAGTGAGCCCTCTAAGCGTAGCTATCAGCTCATTGCTATGATACCGACAAGGCTGTCAGTATCCTCAGGATATCACCACGCTTAGCCAAACACCTAATAGAGAGAATAAAAATCGTCAAATGAATCATGCCCTAACGGTCTGCCGGCGTCGATTTCTGAAAGTAAACAGTTATATATATTAAGGCCTCGATACTGAACTTTGGGAAGCAGAACACCGCTATTTAAAATAATATCATGGAATATTACAACCACGCTTGGCTTCTCATGATGTGAAAATTTACTCATAATATGTGTTACAGATTTCTGAATGTAGATCGCTGTATCAATATCGCGATGATATACATAGCGAAAGAAAACAGAGCCCCGTTATTTTAAGTTATTTGATTGAAAAAGTAAAACCACGCTTAGCTCTTCTTCTTGTAGGAATTAGTACTCAAAAAAAAAATCATGTAGGATTTATAGCTCAAAAAGTATGCTGCAGAATAGGGATGCAAGATTTGCGATTTCATCAGCAAACTTGTTACGTTATGCAGTAACATGGGCAAGTTTTTTTAACCAGACTTTCCCGTGTTGTCCAAATGGGTCCACGTCTTCCTTTACATCATGGTTGAATAAAGACAATTTGAAAGGACTTTTTAAAACTATTAAATAGACCTTCCAGCAGATGCACTCTCCATTCTCTTTTAACAGTGACGCATCTAATGCATGGAATCATTGTCTAGTGAAGCTAACAACCTCTGTTATGTGTTTTGTCATTTTAACTGCCTGATTGGTATAGATTTTGATCTCTCACTATCTCTCTCTATGTATGCACTAACGCACCCCCTCTCTCTTGTCTCCGGTTTCTCTGCTAGCGCGCGGACCCCCGCGCGGCGCGAGAGGGCCGTTGAAGCGAGCGAGTCGAGCGAGCGATATAGGAGCTCGATCGATCGAGATAACTATCTAATCTAGCTCTACTGTTTTTGTCCTCATTCCATGTGTCGGTTGATTTGGACAAAAGAAACATCCCCAAGCAGAGGAATTACTCTAATTGACTAATGTGGTAGACTTTTAATGAAAAAACTCATGTATAGACTGAAATATTCAACGAATAAAATGTGTACTTTGTAATATGGAACAGGATGCATTCAATAAATTAAGCTATTGCCATACTATAATATCAACAAAAGAGTGTCAAGCTGCTGTTCATGGTGAAATTTTGGAGTGCTACTCGAAATTTCAATGTAGATTCAGGAAAGACGTAATGATAAACAACGCTCTGCAAACAGGTTTACGCATTTCGTCTGGAGTGAGCCCTCTTAGCGTAGCTATAATGTATTTGCTATGGTGCCAACAAGCATGTTAGTATCTTCTGGATATCACCTATACTAGCTCGTGTGTTCTGTCCCATCCTTCAACAACAATGAGGGAAGCGCAGCATGAGCTATATGTGTCATAACTGAATGGCAGCACCCTATCATCTACAGGTAAAATCACTCATAAATCTACGCCAAGGCGCCGGTATATAAGGTGGCAGTATGCAAATCTGTATTCGTCCTCGGAAGAAGCATCGGGCTGATTTAAGGACCAGTCATATTCCTGCATATTTAATGGGAAGCAATCATCTCTGCAATAGTTTGTCATCCATAATATCGTTTGAGTATTCTATCTATCTATCTATCTATCTATCTATCTATCTATCTATCTATCTATCTATCTATCTATCGAGCGATCTATCGATCTATCTAGCTATCTATCTAGCTATCTATCTAGCGATCTAGCGAGCTATCTAGCTATCTAGCTAGCTATCTATCTAGCTATCTATCTAGCGAGCGAGCTATCTATCTATCTATCTATCTATCTATCTATCTTGTTCTATCTATCTATCTATCTAGCTATCTATCTATCTATCTATCTATCTATCTAACTATCTATCTATCTATCTATCTATCTATCTAACTATCTATCTATCTATCTATCTATCTATCTATCTATCTATCTATCTATCTATCTATCTATCTATCTATCATCTATATCTATATATATCTATCTATCTATCTATCTATCTATCTTTCTATTTATCTATATATCTATCAATCTATCTATCTATTTATCCATCACGATGTCATGACTTGGCTCAGTGCCGTTTTCGATGCAGGCCTGATGTAATAAATATGCCTCTCCTCGGAAAGTTACTTAATAACCTGTCATAACGTCTTCATGTGTGGTTGTGTGTGTGTGTGTTTAGGTATGTTTTGTTTGCGTGAATGTCATTATAAAAGCCTCTGAAATCATCAATTATAATATTAGGTTCTGCAAACAAACGTACACGCGAACCCCCAGCTACGCCCAAAATCACCTTGTTACGTAAAACTACCGTTTCTCTTTCCATCCAACTCTTCTACCAAACCCTTCTAACCCCCAATAATCTATGTATCATTCGCAATGGAAGTCAGGTAACGCGTAGCGCACACTTAGGAGTGACCGTGCCGCTTTATGCAACAGTGTGCTGGGGTAAACAATAAGATAACCCATAAAAGCCGACGCGGCACCTGCATTAGGCAATGTGCTGGTACCAAACAGTCTGTACTTATTGAATAGCTCCTTCCCCTCTACATCCCTATTCAAAATTTGCAATAAAAGCATTATGGAAATTAGTCCCTCTTACGACAAATGGCTGCTCACAATTTTGGGTATTGAGATTCCCTTTATATCTCCATTAATCAAATCGCATCAGATTTGATAACCAAGTATGAATACCCATTTAGGGGAAGTTAATAGCCCTATTCTAATTTCTAAATCCAGGCAGATTCCCGATTCATCGGTGTATTTCATACAGGCTGTGTTGTAGGTTGAATGAATTCCGCATATCTATTCTAGATCAAGGTTTTCACATATATAGGCATGGACGGTACTCCAATTATAAAATCATTTTGTCTTAGCGTATAAAGTCAACGTACACTTTTAGACCAACTGCGGTAAATGAAAACAAATTGCATCGTTAAAGAAAAATTTGAAATTGCATTTGATTGATAGGTTGTGTTTTCGGCGCCGCGCACAGGCTGTGATTTCATATAGTTGTTAGGCTATTTCTCTACTAGCATATAGCATTATCTCTACAAGTATATCACGATTGTGGTAACGGAAACTAGTGAGCCAAGCTGTAAATGCGATACTTATAACGAAAGAGTACATTTGAGAATGTTTACTACTAATTTGGCACCATTTTACATAAATAGGTCTTATAAAACTCAGTAAGATTTCCCAAATGGCTTCATTTAGGTTTTTATAAATCCCTTCAGTGACTACATGAGTGCCTCAAGCTGCATTCAGCGTTACTAAATGAGTAGTTATTATTAAAAAAACGGTAGGTTAGTATTTTGGCCATAGATTGTGCTTTTTGGATTAATTTTGGAGGCAATAAAATAAGTTTACCTGTTTTTTAAATATGTGCAAACAAAACATTTCTATGAATGTTATTTGCTGTCATTGAACACACGCTATGTATTATATAATGAATGTTGTTCACACCTCAACCGGGCTAGTTATCACATGCCACATCGATAGTTATTCCTAATTAAAAGTCGCTTTCACTTCGTCACAACGATTTTATACTTTTCTTTCCAATCGTTCTTTTATCATTAATAAAAGAATGTACTGAGACCTGTTAAGATTTGATGTCCTTTACTAACTGTCATCAGGATGGATTCTTGCTTTTACATTGCACTCGGCTCTGGGTGGGTATGGCATCCTGTACTTCTTAGGCGGCCACATTACTCAACTAATTGTAAGGGAAACCAATGATTAATATCATGCAATTTAGGCCACGACTAAATACGGCAAATGAACGCACTTGTTGGCAGCATTGCGCTACATCGAACCCGATATTTCATTATGCAGTGGTTAAACGGAATCAACCACAAGCATAACTGACGTTTATCTCAGTGTAGCAAACATACATTTTCACTACGGGTCACCGTTTCATGAATTATTTTCACCTTTGCCGATGACCAGAACTGCCAGTTGAAGTTGGTTCAGCAAATGTTTCACATGCCATGAGGAAACGTCGCATTATATTCTTTTGACGTTACATATCATTAGAAAGGCCCGGTTATATAATGTTTCCTGTTGTTTGTTTCATTTTGTTTCCTCATCTAGACCATTGCTCACTTTGTCATAAACCTTTCCCAACGCAGTCCAGTCACCACACTCATTATTTAGAATGACTCTAGCACAATTGATGACATATACTGTTGAATTACGTAAATGTATTATGAATTTGATTCCTTCCATAAGCAGAGTTAATAGGCTCTGCCGAGTTTGCTTTTAAAATACTCATCGGCATTTTAACATTTTTTACACTAATGGCTATTGGTGAATGCATTATGCATATTCCCTTTTATTTAATCTGTGATACCGTGATACATGGCTATTTTAGAATACCCATGGCATTATAAACATAAAATATATATATATATATATATATATATATATATATATATATATATATATATATAGATATATATATAATATATATATATGTATATATATATATATATATATATATACATATATATAGATATATATATATATAGATATATATATAGATATCTATATATATATATATATATATATCCTAGGATATATATATTATATATATATATATATTATATAGATATATATATATATCTCCTATATATATCTATTATATATATATATCTATATTCTATATATATATATATATATATATATATATATATATATATATATATATATATATATATATATATATATATATATATTTATATATATATATATATATATATACATACTATATCTCTAAAGCAAACTGCCATTTATACATGGGATTCTTATCAGAACGAACACATGTCCAATTTAAAGAATGCCGAAGTAAATATAAAACTATATGTAACAGCTGTTTGTGTTAATCCATGATCTTAATGCACATTTTTAGTTTGAAATGGCGGTCTTGATAACATATATTGAATGTCGCGATGACAGTTTATGATTCGTAAAAACAACCCATTTAGACATATTTCAATTCGCAGCATAACGTCCCCAGAGCAATAAATCCTTCCAACGACAATTTCAAAGATGGTTTCTTGATGATTAATATGTACCGCTTTGCTTGATCCTGCCTATTTTTACGGTTTCTTCTTGCTTCGATCATTTTTTTTTCAAAATTGGCTATCATGGAAAAGATGTAGCATTTACCTAAATCGCACAATTTCACTATATGCTTTCACTGTGTGCTACGTTCTATCTTCGTCTTTAATCATCTGTTTTATCAGTAATATAGAAAGTAGAACTTCAAGCACACCCCAACGTATCCATACAACGCGTAAATTAACGGCTTATAGAATATTTAGATTTTTTGCTCCCTGCTCACTTTTGGTGTTTTTAAGGGTGAGTTTCGCTCGAGAGAAAGTGGGAAAAGGCGGGTAGGGCCCAGCCCCAAACAGGATCCGACTCCGCTTTGTTATGTTATGAGTCAGGGCTACCATCATTTATGGCTAAATCTGACAGGCGGGTAGGGTCGAGATCTTTATCAGTTTTTACAAGTCCTCCTCAAAGTCACTGGTAGCCACCTTGCATTGGTCTGTGTTTATTCCCATGTAGGGCTCCATCCGATGGCGCACCCGAATATGTCCAAGACCTACTGTGCATGTATATCGCCGCCAGCAAATATGCCCTGCTAAGAAAGCATGCTGTAGAACTCCTGTATTGGAGGTAGTGGAGCATCCGTCCATGAACTCGTCAGGGTACACTACCTTGCTTAGAAGTGACTGTCAATGCAAAAGCTTGTAGTTTATTAGCTTGTCGAGCGAGGCCAGAAATAAATGGGCATTGTCAATGAAGTGCAACTGTCTATTTGCTTTTTGTTTGTGATGCAATTGATGCGCTTTCCACTTTGCTGACGTCCTGCATCAAGAGGTGGGAGTCATAGTCACGTAGGTTGTAGAAGAACACAGATACACCGTTGTATTGGGAATCAGACGCAGCTTCAAGATGCATGCGTTATGGACTGCACCTTGGCACTTACCTGTTAAATGTCAGGGGTCGCGGACGGAGTCGCAGCCCTGTTCCTTTACGTCACATGACAGTGGGTTGCCACCTCGTACTCTCTCCTGTCCTCACGTGTAATGCCCCTCGGAGCGGGCGGTAAAAAAAATACTTTGATCGTGCGCTCTTCCGGCTTTAGGGCTCGCAATAATTTATCCACAGCGTTTAGTCCTCTGTACACTACAGGGGGTTATTTTAACCATCACACTGTACAACCACATAGCCATAACCGCAGGCATCATGTTCGTCTATCGCCTGCGCGTTGCTCTTAGTATGATCAGGTGCAGGGCCACGGTGTTTCATTGTTTACTGCCTCAGCAGCCACTGTTATCTTAAATAGTCGCTGTAGGTATTTAGCGTCCGGGTTCATAGCCGATTCAATACACCATAAATGACAGCAGTCATTCTTGTTCCTTTCGGTTATGAACGCTGTCATCGCGGACAGTGCACTATGTAGTGGCAGGCAAGAGCCACCTTTGAATGGCTGGTATCTGGCAACGTCGATCCTCAGAGTTGTGACTGACTCAATCTCACAAATAGAATCTCTGTTGTTTCTCTTCTTCAACTGCTCTTGGATATAGGCATTGCTCCTGTTCAGGATATCGCTAATATCTAAGGCTGAGAGAACCGCCTCCTGCTAATAATGGAGTACAGGCTCAACAAGATCAATATACCTGCGAGGCGAACTGACACTTAATGCCGTCAAGCTCCTCAAGCTCCGCGGTCAGAAATGCATGGATCTCTCGAAGTACGTCTCTCATCACCCATCCACGCAGATAATTCTTAACAGCCCACTTGGTCTGTTTGAATGCTTACCTCAAAATGTTTATGTACGCAAGCACAGGATTCTTCTGTCACGAAGCAAGCACAGCTGTCTGATTTTGCGAATCACGTAAATGTGTTTTCTTACGTGGAGCATGCACAGGCCTTGCTGCTGTGACCGTAAGTCTGGCAAATTTCTCATTGTACAAGCGATCATAAGCAAGGCGCTCTTCAAGAGCTTGTAGTGCAGCCTTGGAACGTGGATAATGCGGTTTACCTCCAGGCTGATAGTAGGTATCATTGCATCTCAAATTTACCATAATATTGTCTCTGATGCAAGTTCAGCTAAAACATCGAATTTACAATGAATACAGGCATAAACGACAGAGATAAGGCACAGTCTGGATTTACGTCTAATGCACATATTCAATTGGGTTTGCTTTACCTTTGCTTTTACATTGTCAGTCCAACCATCAACATAATGAGCCGTCAACATTTGCATTCAGGAACGTCCATATTCACATGTCTACGGTGGCAAGTAACCAGCAAGCCTGTTGCAATTGCAAGGTGTTGGAAGTATTACTTTGTTTGCTATTGGATTGGCTTCATTTATATTATGCAATATAATAAATACATATGTTGTGGCAGCAGAAGTGGAAGAATTTCTTTTCAGTTTTTTTAGTCACAGATACAATGAAAGCAACATTATTAGAGATTGTATGGGCGACATTGTTACTTGGGGCATTGATGGTGATCGCGACTACAAAGGGTAGAGTCAGAATCAGCATCAATTGATGTGTGTATAGCTGTATCAGTAACAATGTATTGCATCTGCGTTGATGTCCTCCAAGACAACAGCAACACAGAACATTGCCAATCTATATTACTTTATGTTTATTCAGTATTGATATCAAACAACTACTTGAAGCAACAGTGACCTCTGCAGCTTTACACCGCGCAAGTTCTTTAATAGGAGAAACAGCACAAGTATATGTGCCCCAAATAGTATAACACACAGGAGCAATGCTACCATATCTGACTCTCGTTGTAATGACTTGTTCCAATCTTGACATTCGGCGCACCAAGTAGAATGCATAAACGTGGTCGTCAAAACCAGAGTTTCAACTTCTGCAATGTGTTTGGTTCAGTTGAATGTTAAACTAGTTCACATAGTATGTGTACGTGTATTAAATACTGAGACGTCACCACGTTCATGCAATAGGCGGTGTTCAAACTGATGTTACTTTGATTCCGTGAATCAGTATTAAATTAGCATCTACAAATTCTGCAAGTATAATTCTTCTTGTACTATTTAGAGACCCATAATACGCAGGTTACATATTAGTCGATATATACAACCTAACTCTCTTAATCTAAAGGGCATCATGCGAATTACAAAGGTACCCATCAGGTGTTTGTTTGCGCATAAGAATGAGCTCCTCAAAGCATATCCGGAGGATTGATGGTTTGTTAGGTGGACTCAGCAGGGTGAAATTCACGGAGTTTCATAGGGTAACTCCTCGGGAGGCTTGTTATCTGTCACGTCCTCTTTACATGATATGGGGTGGTCTGCTGGTGAACTGGATTGCATGCTTGTAGAACATTGTCGTCTAAGATAAACAATAACACATATTGCATATTGCAATTGGTTATGGAAACTATAATGCTACATTCACAGTACAAAGTGCGCGCATGTCTGCAAGACTAGTTTAGAGCAAAATGAGATGTGCATGTATGTAAGGTTTAATCGGATGTTGTCGCGTTATAATGTCACCTAAATCCTAGAAGAAGAAAGCAAGAGTACAAGGTAAACGATAAAGGCCAAACATGCTATAACTAGCCCTGAAAGAAGACCTGCAACATAAAATCGCTGTAGAATTAGAACAAAGTACTCATGCTATGCGTACTTTGCTATCTACACGAGATGGACATGATTTTATGACATCATACCGGATATTATTTTCCCTTCTCTGGTGTTCAACTCCAGAATAACGCTGGCTTCATCACCTTAAACCATTCTTAAACATCAAGTTTAGCTAATCGACATACGGACAGTAGACGTAAACAGTCTACCGAAAATTATTGATCTTTTTGACCAAGTTTTGTGCAGCGGTGACATTTACATATGAACTATTGCAACAGGGATTCTTGAGAATTTCGAAAACGAATTGTTTGAGGTGTAAATCATGATTACCTGAGCAAGTGTGCATATTACTGTCCTTGATGTCATACCCTGCCTTAAAGTTACACTTGTACCGCCCTGGGGTGTTGATGCAGATCTGGTTACAATGATGTAGTCAAGCGTAATTCATTACACAAAATATGATCGTCATGTTAATAGCCTAGCTTCACACGGAGGGCTGTTAAGTGATTTCAGAATGTATTCATATCCAAATTTGCATTGATACGAACCGAGGATGTTTATACTGCTTTATCGCACTCATTTCCTATCATTTCATAACCATCATCACAGATGCATTCATAGGCGCCCGGTGTGTTCTTGCACATATGGGTGCATCTATGGCTAGCACTTGTGCACTCGTCAAAGCACTCGTCAAATTTATAAAGCCAGACAAATATTGCATTTATGGACCCAGGTTTCGATCTTGCCATTATTTATGCAAGTCACTGGTCAAACTTACAGTTGAGAACATAATGTCAAGTCCCTAAAGTGTGCTGGCCGTTGATTACGCAGAAGTTATTTTTCAACACTTTAGCAGGGTACACCCTACCTTTGCATGTATGTAATTCATCTTCCGCCATATTATACCCAGATAGACAGCTACAGTAATAGCCACCCTCTGTGTTACTACAATTCTGGTTACATTCGTTAGTCGCGAAACTGCATTCATCTACATCTGCAAATCATGACCAAGTGAGGACAGTAACAAGTCAACGTGAATCGATGGCAGCAAACTAATGTTAGCTACGCACAGTTCGTCAAGGGGCAAAATGTACCACGTACCAGAACAGGTGTATATTTCGTCTCCGTTAAGATAATAGCCAGGCCTACAGATGCAGTAGTAGCCACCAGCAGTATTTGTGCACATCTGATTGCAGCTTGTGGGTGTCAAGGACGATCAATATCTGCATATAAAAATCATTAGAGCGATATATATACAGTTATATAGAGCCACACAAGGAGAGATATATAGCCAGAGATCGATCGTACGAGAGATGGAGAGAGAGGAGATAGAGAGACAGATACCAAGCTATCGCAATTATAATTTAGGTAAGTATGAGAGAGCTATATCTATTATTTCAAATATATATAGAATCTATAAAATGTATATAAGCAAGCAAGGTCCTAACCCCAAGAGGCATCACCATGACATGCGGTCCTAGAGCTACCTGTGCAGGTCAGGTTTTCGCCAACCATCAGGTCATCACCTGTGTGACAGGTACATTGATAAGAGCCGAGGCTATTAACACACCTTTGGTTGCATCCACCATTGTTGTCATTCGAGCATTCGTCGAGATCTGTAACTTTGGATTGACCAAGGTTACGATGTTATTTGTTTATTCTAATGTAAGGATCGGATAACGTGTGAGTAAGTTTTCAATGCAGCTAGCACAAATGTACAGGGATCATGACTGTATCATCATTATGACCCCCTGACCTTTGTAAATTTCCAAACGCCAAACGGCTCCACATGCTTGACTGCCGTTGCCAGTACATGGCTTGCTACACTCGTTGTCATTTATCCAGCTTCCGTGCTTTGTATGATCCGTGTTGTTGCCACAACGACACACATTGCCATTCTTTAATAACAAGAAGCAGTCAATCATCTGTACCACTCTTCATGTAGTAAAAATGTTGTGTTTTGCAAATACAAATAACAGTTTGATAAGAGGGTTTTATGACATGAGTGTAGATGTCATTGCGTCCTAAAATTTACCTCAGGCCGGCGAATGCATAGCTGTCTATGAAGCATGAGTTGAGGCACCATTCTACTGTCAAAGAAGAGCTGGAACGAATCGACGGCAGTACTCTTCTTACAGCATCAACGAAGCATCCTACGCGATCTAAACATTAATTACATCTTTCTATCAAAATATAATGTTTTTTGTAAGTCCATTTTCAACAGAGTGTACAGTAAATATCACAAAAGCACTTCTAGTGAGCAAGCCAACCCGGACTACCCATCCGAGTAAAACGTCTTACATGGCTGTCATTAATTATGATGCATATTTGTACTTGCAAATATCATTACTGACCATATTACGTGGGTAAAGTTTCACCCCAATTGAAACTTCATTCACAGATTGCTTTTAAAAATGATATCTTGAACGCTGTGTCGGCTGGTGGCTATTTTTGGTCGTTTGTCCAATTACTGCCATACGATTACTATTAGAAATGAAAACAACGAAACCGGTGGAAGTTCTACGAAAATACAGGACAATTATAGCACCGGGCACGCGTTAAAATATGGTAACACTTCACAGATCCAACAGTCAGTGTATGTCCTCCTATATGCTGGCGAAGGCCGTGATATCAAGGGGATATTCCCTCAGCGCATTGCCGAAAGATATCTTCGCGGAGAGGTTTATATTGACGACGGAATAGTCAGAAGTGACATTTCTGTCATTGAATATAGAAAAAGGAGCATAGCAGACAGGCGCTGCTTAACCAAATGGTCGTGTCATTTTTACAAACACAGCAATTGGAAGGTGATGTTTATTTGGCATGACCCCTTCGTGTTCATTTTATTATTCTTCACTATGAGTCTCCAATTTGAGGAGTAACCTCTCCCGTCAGTAATACCATGCTGAGTAGTGGTGACAGAGCGGGATGGAAAAAGATCGCGACCGCGTGTATTGCTCGAAATATTGAAATATCATAAATACAACCCACTTAGCGTAGATCGGCTTATGCCGCTATAAAGAGGCGTGTCACCGAAATGGGACATCAATGTGGAGAGGAGCGTTGGGAAGCTGGATCATTGTGCCTTCTAACAGATTGATTTTATAGACCCTGAGGTTGATAAAGGACATGTTAAACCTTTGCTCTGGTTATGATGACAATATTCACGTAAACACTCATCCGCCCCCTCCCTCCACCCGGTACACCCCCACCCCCCTACCCACTCATATATCGACATAGAGAGCAAACAAAACCATGAGTTATCGCATGGGTTGATAACTTTCAGGGTTGAGGTATATGCATTTCATCAGTAGTATAGAAACTGGGGGTGCGAGCGCACCGCCACTTCCTATACTACTGAGGGCCCCCAGGGGGCCCAAGCCATCCGTTTCGGCGGCCTAAAGTTTGGGCGACATAGTTTCGGTTTCGGTTTCAGTTTTTTGGTTGAGTCTGGTGCTTGGCTGGGCTCACCTATAGAGGTCTTTGAGAGCGTGAAACATCTGGGGCCGCCTCTGTAAGTTCCATTTTTCACCCCGGCCGAGATCCTCCATGTACTGAGACACCATAGCATTGTTTTTCTCAATAAAGGGGGGATCTGGGGGAATCGTTGTCACTCTCATCGTTAAGAGTTTCCAGCAGAAGAAAGCTCCGCCCCAATGATAGCCGGCGGACTGTGGTGAAGCCCACGCAGAATCTGAGGTTTGTACTGGGGCGGGATAATCCTCTCAGGGGTCCGAGTGTAAGGATACTTTATTTCAAGCAGTGCAATCTCCTCCCCAGTGGCCGGGGTCTCCTTGGCCGTCTGTGGCTGGGGCGGGGCGGTCCCCAGGAGGACAGAGGAGGTCATCACCAGACTAAACCGGAAGGACACAAAATTCGTGCAGGCACACAAAATTCTTCCCGAGGCGGTGAAGGTAAATGTTGTTCTCGTAAACTTTTGTGTTGTATCTGCTCTCAATGACTGCAATTCAACCTCCTCGAAGGTCTGACCCCAGAGGCAGGCGACGCTTGTGTGACTGCCCTCGTTGCTTGTTTTCTCAGAAAGATTTTCATTGTAGCTGCTGAAGTAGTTCTGACCAATAACCGCGGAGTAGTTGCTTCCATCAATGAAGTGCCTTCTTTTATTCTCCCACTAAGTTGTCTTTTGTCTGATCCCGTCATGCTTTATACAGAACGACCTAATCACTTGTTCCATTACTAAGCTATACCTTTTGCTCCAGATGCTCCACTCGCTCAATAAGATCATCGTTCTTAACCTCCAGATCTCTCACCATGTCCCTTAGTTCCACAAGGCCATCATACTTAGTCTCCATATTACTCAGTTTGTCCTCCAGATCTTTTTTTTCTCCTTTCATTTACTCTGTATCCAAAATTAGCTCCTTTACACCACCCTCAAGTTCAGTAATGTGCTCT
The DNA here is from genome assembly GCA_034190875.2 of Urechis unicinctus. NCBI lineage: Eukaryota > Metazoa > Annelida > Polychaeta > Xenopneusta > Urechidae > Urechis > Urechis unicinctus. Next base: position 44,459,268 of record CM067352.1, read on the forward strand.
TCTGTGTTCATTCCTATACCTTATACCCTCATTTATTCTATAGGCTGAAACAGCGGCGTGCACGTTATGATGCACGGCCGTGCATGTTATGATTGGCGCCAGATTCATATATGATTGGTGTGCACGTTATGACCCTTGACAAGAGCATCTACCACCAGCTCTGCCACGAGTTTGGGGCTGACGATAACAGTGACTGGAGGGTAAAGGGCGGTAACCAGGGCCTAGGGCGGGTCTACTTCACCAAACTCACGAGCTACGGGTGATCACTCATTATGGAAACACCCACCTGTACGAATCCGTTAGGCAAACCTTTGACAAATCAACCGACGGCTTTGTTTTCCAGGGTGGCAAGCCACATATTGATTTTATAAAGCAAGACCAGGAGGGTGCAAGAACCTTTTCACCCCTCCCTGCCTCCTCAAAGCTTGCCATTTTAGCTTTCCGCCGGTCTATATCCCTTTCTATTTCAGTTATCTTAGCTAGGTTGTTGAGCAGCTCACCCCTCTGGGTCTGCATAGCCTTGTCAAGCCTCATAAGCTCTCTGAGTGGTAGTTCGTTGTCTGTTTGTGTACCTAGTTCTTGGATGGTGTTATGAACGTCCTCTATAAAGCTTGTTTCTTCCGCGCCACCGGTTTCACCGGAAATGGATTCAGAGCCTCTCATTTCTAAATTGTCTGCGACTTTAGCAGCTGGTTGGTCAACGCCTTGGATGTCTTTTGCTTCCTTTCGTGGCACCGCTTCTGTGACCACTCAGTGACCCCAAACCATCACAAACGGCCTTAGCCCCCACCCTGTCTGCTAGCTATTGTTTTAAGTGAAAGCGGGGCCTTAGTAAGAGAGTGTGTAATACTTAAGCCAGGGTAGTCCTTCAAACGTAACTCTCCTCTAACAAGTTCAAACTTTGTATAATCAATTAGGAAAGTTGAGGTGACCATTGAGGGCATCCCCAATCAACTCTATGCCCAGGGCATGCGCGGCTACCAGCAGTGGGATGAGGTAAAGAAGGCCTTTGCAGCAATGAGTAAACGAGACCCCAGTGTAGCAATAGCAGTAAAAGACTTGGCATTGTCGGACGTCTCTCTAGGAGAGTACCTAACCAGTAAGTATGCTCTGTGGACGAGCAATGACGACCAGCTGCATGGTAGTGGCAGGGCCGTGGAGAATGCGCCTTAGGGTGTCACCATTCAGATCACAAAAAAGCAGAGGCGGCCGGCGCATTGAACGTCTACATGTATATTGTTATGGATGCACAGCTTCACATTAAAGATGGCAGGTTCGCCAGCGCAGTCTACTAAGATTGCCCCAGCAGGGAGAGATAAGACAAAGGACAACTCGGTGGGAGAAGAGTTTACATTTCCAGATGGTCCCTGGCATTTGTTTGTGGGCAGACAGGATGTGGGAAACCGCATTTATCCTCGACCTACTTGAAGGGCTCTTCGTCGGCGCATTTAAGCATATTGTAATCCTCCGCCCTACCATACGTTTCAACGAGGCCTATCTGTCGCGGCCATGGGTGTGGAACCATTCGGAGGTCTACGTCGGGGGAGCGGCTCCATGACCACCTCAGGGCTTTCTACCACCGCTTCAAGGGCTAGCCTACCTTCTACATCATCGATTTGTTCGGCAAAAAAGGACATAACCAAGAAGAAAGATATGTTGTCCGAGCTGGCCTTTAGCGGCCGGCATGCGCAACAAAGTGTCTGGGTCCTCACCCAAAAGTATAACTCCGTTCTGAAGGATTTGCGTGAACAGAACCTTCTTGTTTGCGCCGCTGTGGAGCGGGTGGGAGGGGTCATAGTCGCTGGTGTCAAATAGGGCGCTGTCTTTTTTTGCATGTCGGCGTAGATGTCTGGCGTGCGGAACTCCATGAGCAGGGAGCCAGTGTCGGTGTAGAGAAGGGTGAGGTCACTGCCGTACCTTGGCTTCATGGTATTGTAGCAGAAGTCGTACATGATGTGCTTGGAGAGGTCGAAGATGCACATCCCCATGTAGACTGGGCAGTTGAGGACCAGTTGTTGTGCATATGAATCGCGAGGTCGTTGTCAAAGATTTTCTGCAGGGCGAAGGCGGGGCTGGTGATGAGCTTTCTTATTTTTTCACCGTTCGCAGCCCAGACCAGCTTGACGGCAACCCGCTTGCGGAGGTTCTCCATGGTCTTGCCGAAGATGGAGTTATTAATTAATTTGTAGAGGTCCTTCTTGAAGTCGCTGGATGCGGTCTTGCGGAGCTCTGTGTTTTTGTGGATGTACGGCTCCATCCAGGGACTTTGGGTGAAGACTAGGACGTGGTGGATCTTGGTCAGCCTCGTTCCCAGGGCCAGATAGAGCTTGAGGTTCCTGTAGTGGAGGACATACTTTTACTTGTTTTGCAGAGGCAGAACCAGCTTCTCAACTCCGGTGACGCCGAATTCGGCCAGGAGGTTCTTCTGGTAGCCCGACAGCCAGTTTTTCTGGACAAGAAGTCGCTCCGGTGCAAGGGGGTAGTCGTTGTGTACGTCGTGAAGCTCGGCAGGATACTCCAGGTCAACCTCAAGTATGTACCCTGTCTCGCGTCGTCGAGATGGTCCTGGATCTGGCTGTGACCTGAAGAACACAGTCGAGAAAGGTTCTCAGTCCGGTCGACCAACTCAATGTTTGAGGTAAGTAGGGCCTAGCTCATCGCCCACCCGTACAGGTTGTTGGCATCAAGGCACTGAATATAGCTCGTTGGCTTGTCCTAGTCAAAGCCCCCCACGTAGGGGTTGTTCGCATTGGCGTGGTGTCACAAAACCATGCTTATTCCCCAGCGCAGGCCCTTTCTCAATGACGAGATGCTTGTCATAGTTGGTGATGTACGGCTCCATCCAGGGACTTTGGGTGAAGACTAGGACGTGGTGGATCTTGGTCAGCCTCGTTCCCAGGGCCAGATAGAGCTTGAGGTTCCTGTAGTGGAGGACATACTTTTACTTCTTTTGCAGAGGCAGAACCAGCTTCTCAACTCCGGTGACGCCGAATTCGGCCAGGAGGTTCTTCTGGTAGCCCGACAACCAGTTGTTCTGGACAAGAAGTCGCTCCGGTGCAAAGGGGTAGTCGTTGTGTACGTCGTGAAGCTCGGCAGGATACTCCAGGTCAACCTCAAGTATGTACCCTGTCTCGCGTCGTCGAGATGGTCCTGGATCTGGCTGTGACCTGAAGAACACAGTCGAGAAAGGTTCTCAGTCCGGTCGACCAACTCAATGTTTGAGGTAAGTAGGGCCTAGCTCATCGCCCACCCGTACAGGTTGTTGGCATCAAGGCACTGAATATAGCTCGTTGGCTTGTCCTAGTCAAAGCCCCCCACGTAGGGGTTGTTCGCATTGGCGTGGTGTCACAAAACCATGCTTATTCCCCAGCGCAGGCCCTTTCTCAATGACGAGATGCTTGTCATAGTTGGTGAGAAGCTCGAGCTCCGCCCCTGTGCTCTTGAGTAGGGCGTCCCACGAAAGGCCTGGACTGTGGGACCGGATCCAGCTCGTACTGTTTTAGGCTGGTTTTCCGGAAGGTTTCAAAGACGTCGGCCAGGAGGAGAACGTCTGTACGGAGGTAGAGGTCGTGGTAATCGCCCATGTTCTTACACCCGAACGTGCTCCAGACTTTCTGTGCGTGAGCGTAGTCTCCGGCGGATATGCCTTGCTCTGAAAGCTTGCTGCAAAAGTCTTGGATCGGCGGGAGCGGGAATCTTACTTATCCCAGCTGTCTATGAACTCATAGGGGAAGACCCCCTTGCACAGAAGTAGCCGCCGCTTCATCTGGTCTGGCTCATATTCCGCCGTCACCGCAAAGGCATCGGGGCTGTTGGCTGAGACCAGTTTGTCGAGGGAGGCCAGGAGGTACTGGGCGCTGTCAATGAAGCGTAGCTCTCCGAGGGATAGGGAAATATATTTCTCCATGTTGTTGAGAATGCAGTTGATGTTCCCCTCCACTTTGCTTATCCCCTGCATCAGGAGGTGGGAGTCATAGCCCTGCAGGTTGTAGTAGACCATGGGGATGTGTGTTGTCTTGGGGCTCAGCCGAAGTTTCAGGTTACACACGTTGTGGGCTGGCCCTCTGTATTTGCCGGTTATGTGGCAGTGGCCGCGTACGTAGTCGGTGCCCAGCGGTTCATTGCAGACGTGGCAGTGGGTTGCGGCCTTGTGCACCATTCTGTCCTCCCAGGTCATCCGCATGGGGACTGGCGTGGGGAGAACTGCTTTGATTTTTCTCTCCTCCCGCTGCAAGGCCTGCAGGAACTTCCCCACGGCATCGCTTTCCCTGAAGACTATGGGGGGCTCAGCCTTTCGGTCTCACGGGACAACTATGTAGCCATAACCTGGTGTTCCTGAATTTTCTGGGTGTTGCTCTTCTCGGGATCAATTGCTGGGCCCGGAAGCTCCGCAGCGAGCGCCTCAAAGTCGGCATAGATGACGAAGGGGGCCGGAAGCTGCTTCTGCCAGTTCTGGAAGGATAATATGTTCTTCCCCTCCTCTGGCATATCCACCCGCACGGCAGTTTGCCCGATTCCCGCGCACTCAAGCTTGTGGGCCAGGAGCAGTTTCTAGGTGGTATATCTGTGGAGGCAAAGCTCGCAGAAGAATGATCAGCGATCTCTTTGATGAGAGTCAATGTAACCTGCCGTCCTTCTCAACCAGCATGAGGTTTATGCGGGTGCCGGAGTGCTTAGTGATCCAGTGTATGATAGTGGTTTTCCCGTCCCAGCCAAATATGTTCAGGGCTAGGTTGAGATGCTTTTCTATTTTTTCGACGTGGGTACTCCACCTCCTTCCCCTCCAGCTGATCCAACAGCCGTCGAATGTAATATTTTGAGGGCTGCTGTGGATCCTTGCCAACTTGACGGAGGGCGGCTGCGATGGCCAATAGTATACATAAGTCGTCCCGGTTCTTTACGTTTATGATGGCCTGCTTGGCAGCCTAGGGGGCCGGTAGCTCGATGTGGGAGCCGCCCTTGAGTGGTTGGTACTTGGTAGGTCGATCCAGAGAGATTTAACCACCTCAAATGCCCATCCAGAACCTTGACTGCTTCACTTTTCCAGCCGCTCCTGAATTGTGGTGTTTGACTGGTTCAGCGCGGTGTCAATGTGGGTAAGAACCGCCTGCTGCTTATTTCGCAAGACTGGCTCAACGTACTCAGTGCTGCTATCATTGCCGTGCTTGTAGAGTCTCACCTTGATGGCGAACTGGCACTTGAGTCCCCTTAGCTCCCCGGTCAAAACTATTTTTTTCTGCCACCACACGGCCCCGAAACCGAAACCGAAACTAAGTCGCCGAAAAGGACGATCTCTCAAAACGGATGGCTGGTGCCCCAGGGGATCCACAGTAGTATAGGAAGTGAGCCAAGCCGTGAGATCGCGGGCCAAGAGTACCTCCTAGTGTGTGTAAGCAAGGAAAAAACGAGATGCCCACTTTCCTTGACAAGAGGCGTCATATATGGAATAGGCCAGCGAGATGATCACAAACAGCAACACATTCACCGCAGCAGCCATTAGCGGTTTGCTGATCGTTATCAATCAACTCTCCTCATAGATACAGATAAAGACTTGTGGGGACCATTACTGCGTAGAGTGTTCCTCAGCTTTAGGAGATAAATTTAATACGTACATGCCTCACTTAACAAGCCCCAGGAAGTATGTCGTAAATGACATTTGACTTGGGTAGGCTCTGCTTAAGTGCGTACTATTATTTTTCCAAATGCTGATTCAACTATGATCGATCTTATATCCCTTTTAAATTGTGTAGTGCTTGTAGTTTAAATTTAGTCTGAGTTAGGGATAGTGTTATATGGAGCAGCATTGGCCACATTCACGCATGACGTAGTTCTAGTAATATAAGCTGTGAGGTCTTTTGCACACCGATAAAAATACAGCGGTAGCAAATTTAAATACTGAACGATCAAAGCTATTGCACATATATTATTTAGTGGGCCCGTCACGTATCATATGTTTACTTCACTTGCATTCAGCATTAGTTATGACGCCGAGGATTCTGTAATTACAGTTGTATGTCCACATATGAAAGATATTGGTCGCTTTACATGCGCTGTAGTTTGATTTGGGGAGTACCTACCTTTCATGTTATTACTCTGTGGAAATTGGTGGTAACCTCTCCAGCCAGTTAAAGCCAATATGCAAGAAGGCGGTGTGTGAGAAAGGGGGATAGGACCAGGTTCGACATTTATTATTCTCAGAAGTGAGCTCAATAGAGCGTGACCGCGGTTCAGGTTACTCCGCTCTTATGCAGTAAATAGCTAGAGCAAGTCAAGAAGCCCACTCGCGACCACCCATTGCATCTCTTTAAATGTGTAACAATGAATGATGATTCCAGAAGGGAGGTGTTCCAATCCAAGCAAATTCTCTCCACTCGTGCTGAGAAAGTTTACCACATACTCGCTCACTGAAATAATTCTCACATTATAGAGCTTGAAAGATTAACCAGCGCATATTTAATGCCCCTTACACATCTGCCTGTTTGGTTTGCTCTACCTTGGCTTGTACACTGTCGGCTAAACCGTCACTAAATGAGCCGTCAAACAATTGCATTCGAGGAGCATCCACATACATTTGTTTAAAGTGGCAAGTAACCAGGAAGCCTTTTGAAAATGCAATGTGCTGGAAGAATTACTTTATTAACTTCTGGACTTAATAGCTATATTGCGAGCGTCGTGCAATGTTATAAGTCGTCATGTTGTGGCAGCAGCAGGGGATGAATAATGCTACTGACATTGACTGCAGCAGTTCTTTTTCCGCAGTTTTAGTAACTGAGACAGAGTAAGTAACAGCATTAGCCATAGTATAGGCGACATTGTTAGGTGAGACATAATATGAGATGTGATATGATAAAGCACTCCTTATTCGTTGAATTGGAGTGTTATACCTTCTCTTTGGGGTTTTAGTTATTTCATATATTCTTATCCTCTATCAATATTTCCAAAGACCGTGTACGCCCATTTTTTATAGCCTAAGTCCCTCTTTCTGCTCTACCGCTTCCTCACGCTGAAGTCAGGCCGGTGTCAAACTTGGCTTCGAGCCACGTCACCTATTGCAAGTTTAGAGAATTTTTTAGAGAATTTCCATACATGCCTTTAGTTTATACGTCATATACCGCAACAGCTAGGAAGATAATCATTAGTTTCCATACAATCATAGCAGCAGCCAGCAAAGATTCACTGATATCCCGCTTGCACGTTCCATAGAAGTAATACGCGATATCTGATATAACTTGCAGTACCTCATCCCTTTAAGAGTTCGACCTTTAATATCTCGCCTGATATTTTTGGTCAGTTCTAGCCGTATTGGGCACCAAAACGTATGTTGTAAAATTATATGTGCCCGTTCGCGTTGCAGTTCGGAAGGCATTGCGGGGTAGCACTCTTTTATAAAACTTGTTTTTTACAGACTTGTCGTCGCTGAGTCGCATTTAAGTCTCTAAATGAAATCTAACATTTACAAATTTTAGATCGCCAAGAGAATCACATGCAAACCACTTCCAATACCATGAGTCGCTTGCTTAAACATTTGAAAAGAGCAATATCTTATAGCAATGTATAAAATGGTTATGTGTGGTAGATGTAGACAATTATCCCATTAATTAAATTCATAGTGTTATGTAGTGTAGTATGATATAATAGGGCATTGTATAAGACGGCAAAATTTAGTGTTAATTCCCCATGATGGGTGTTACGTATTAAGTTATAGTACCTCTGCGATGCACGGTCATATAACCTGTGTGTCATATAACCTGGGTTTAAAAATGAAACAGTGAGTATGCTCCTTTGCCTCATATGTCTCATGTTGCAATTTTGTCAGATAAAATGCGGCAATTAAAATTAGACCATTGTGACTCCACAAACCAGTTTAATGCTGTTATAATATCAAAACAATTTGCACAGACGAGAGCCTGGATGCGAGAACGGGAGCAATTGAAAATTAATTCGGTAAAATGTTTGAATGCGTTTAACAGGCCTGCTGCCATCGTTTATTCTGGATCATATAATGGTTTCTGTGTTTGTATGCATGTCTGAAAGCATCATAGATGCCAAAATATTACAGAGCTTCTATCGTTGTTGACAGCTAGCAATTATTTGCCGGGTGACCGCTTGCATTTAATGGGAGCTGTCCATGCATCACTATCATCCTCATCCATCACCGTTACGATGGCACCTCGTTGTTTAAAGTGATTAAAGCCCCACTATCACCATTACCAGCGACTGCAGAATAACAGTTCGCTTTCAAGATAATAGTCGATCGATATGACGCCCACGCTGAAATAAACACAACCAAAGCTTCCTAATATACTAATACTATCAAAAGGAAGTACGTTTCTTGAAGGGATTCTATAGGTTGGAAATGACGCGCAGATGCACTTTTTTATTCGAAGATTACTTGCAAAATTGGGCCACACTTTCCTCATACAAACAAATGTTCTGTGCTTCAAACTAAGGAATACTGGCATCGGAAAAACCACAACGATGAATGTGAAACTAGGGATGCTGCGAAAAACATGTACTGCAGGTGGGGTCAAGCCCTCTGATTTTTCCTCATTTGAATGATCGAGAATCTAAACTTAATGGTTGTAACATAGCGTCCACATAGAAAGACACGGAAAGGCACGGAGCAAGGCGAGAGTGGGGAAAGACCAGACGCAAAATATATTAGTGGTCAGATTTGAGAAAGCACGAAGTGGCGGGTTTAGGCAGAGCGACAGAGAGATGACGAGGAACAAGCGTTGACAGATTATATTTTCACTTGGAAAACTAATTAACGGTTTATAATCGGTAGTCAGGCAGAAAAATGAATATTGAATAACAAATGAACATATCAATTTCGTTGGCATATCAACTTCGCCAAATAACGGTTCGTAGATTACATCGCCATATCATTGTGTTTGTGGTATAGTAAACCTTTATTATCTGTGTAATAAGAATTATCCATGTAATTAGGAGCGTATAGGACGTACTACGTGCTGGAACATAATATTCAGTAGTAAACATACGAAACTGATATATCTTCTTGTCGAATTCAATTTTTATTTTTAACTAGGGGGCAAGGTATACATTCGCCTTCTCTACAGCGGTCTTTTTCGGTCACTACGCTGACCTCAATCTCAGACCTCACCCCCTAAAGCTTTAACATGGGCACCGTCATCGATGCTCTACTTTTCCGTCTATCGCTCGTTCAAACCTAGATGACAGCTACTGCTGACTGTAGGGATTACTACAAAGTTACATGTAGCATTATATTGGCAGGGCAAGCTTTGATCGCATCAACTAAACTACAAAGAAACTGATCAATCATATCGCTTGTGGCGAGTTATTTAAATGCCCATACCCCCATTTTGCATGCACATGTCAAACGATTGGAAACTGCATATTCATTCCATATTAACTAGACCTAGTTTAAAGGTCGCATACCTTACCTGAGCAATATATGTGCGATATGCTTCCTGGTTAGTATCCACTGCGCGACTGTAGACATGCGCATATGGACGTGACCCGTTGAAGAATCATTTAGTCAACACCACAGATGATAAAACTTCGGAACACTGCAAAGGAACACGAATCATACTTTATTGGACTAAAGCCTATGGCGAAAATATATCCACACAAATCGGCGTTAACCGCTGACGGCTGTCGCCATGATTGTGTGGAAACTCCTTATTACCTTACTGCCCTCTGTTATATCTGACGTCTCGAAACAAGGTCAGTGAATTCCGCTTATGTAGGTATGCAATTAAGTACACAGTACCGTGAGAATACGACAAGAATAGTCGCAAATTTGATTCTATTTATGTGTATATATATATATATATATATATATATATATATATATATATATATATATATATATATATATATATATATATATATATATATATATATATATATATATATATATATATATATATATATATATATACAAAAGTTTCGTTTTCAGTACTTATTTGCAGGTAAAGGTAGATAACATCATCATGGTTCGAGTGACAAGCACTGATTGTAGAGCTGTATTCGCCTCGACCAATCAGATGACTCCGCCGAGACCCGAGACGTTGGATCAACAGTTCCATGTGCTTTTGTTGATTCTATGGTATCGTCGCCTGATGTCGGGGGTGTCTTTCGTGTAATTTCATAATCGTCACGCAGCTTGGCGTAGCTATAAACTCCTTCCTCGAGACCTTCACATGCCCCCTGACATGCCAAATTGAAATGTCGAACCTAGGCAAGTTCCCTCGCTTCAGACAGTTCTTGTTTCTGTTGCCACACGTATGTCTTATCCAGTAAATGCATGGAAGAGGGCCGTTGCTTTGTATGTTATCATGTCCATGTTTGCGATGATATTGTTTTGAGGTTCATTCTTGTTATCTTTCCCACAAGGAATGGGATCCCGATTTCTGCTGCCCGATTCACTGCCTCAAAGGCCATCTCGATTTTACTGCCCCAGTAGCTTTTAGGTCTCAGCCGGTTGTGGAGTATAACAGCAGTAACTTAATGGGCATATTTCATGGTAATGGGCTTTAGATCATTTGGGAAAAACTGTATTTTCTGCTTCTGTCTTCACTATACCAGAATCCCCCAGGCCATCCAGACTGACGCTGAGGATCTCCAAATTTCCATCTTAAAATTCTGGTCAGGAAATGGTCACTTCTAATACAGGGACTTAACGTGGATTAAGTTGCTTAATTGGTTTATTCATCAGTTTCATTACATGTCAATTCATTTCGAATGGCCAATTAATCATGCAATGCAGCACATTGATCCGAAATTTATCTGCAATAAGTGGCTTTACTAATTGATTGTTGTGCGGAAATACAACTGAAAGGCGATGAACACTGCTAGAAGTGATCTACAATAAATGTTTGCAGAAAAAAAAGTAATATTTACCAAAGGGACCTAACTCATCTAGAGTATCCGCTGAGGTGGTAACGGAAGAAATACGTCATACGTATGGAAACTGATTATTCATAAATAAACTATCAAATCTGAATGAAACGTCTTAATACAAAACGCCATCCAAGATGGAGGCAGCCATAGGTGTCTTAGTGACACAATATAATTTCTCAAGCCGTTTCGGAAGAAATGACGAGTATTGGATATATTTCTTCTCTGTCGCATGTTCCGGAAGACTATATCGGTGGGTGTGTCTTCTAGATTTCATTTTGTTCTTAGCCCTGTAATCAAATCTGTAGGATCTGGCCATTCAAAAAAACGCATAACTTCCAGGCACTTCTGCCTTCATAAAATGTCGTGGTTTCAAAGTTTGTGTTTGCCATGTCTTGTTTACAAATATAATCGTAGCGGCGGGTTATCCATGCGTACTAATTTCGGCGATCCTCAAAGGTGACCAGATCCTTCAAGGAATGCCATTATGCGGTTTTTTCCCAGTGCGACTCTCTTGCAATATATCTGTAGGGTAAGTCTTAGCTAGAAGAAATAATGCATTTGCTTTTCTTTTCCACAATGGATACTAGTCCATGGGAATTTTGTTTTGCTAGAGGCAATTTGCCATTATGACGTTTTGTGCTCGGTTCAGTGATTATGATCTGTCAAGCTCACTACATGACTTTTCGGCGAGATACATGATTTTACCTCGTTGACTCTCAAACTGAAACTGCCATGCCCGTTAAGGGAGCAGCACAAAAACTCACACATAAAGCTGGTGATTTCGGTGTAGGTTCCCCCTCCGTGACTGGCGACAGAATTTGCAAGAACACAAGCAAAATCTTCCGCGGTTCAATCCTTTGTTTGTCAATTACTCAAACTAGGTATACACTATTCAATGTCCTATAGGACAGGAGCTAAAAGACAACATGCCGAAAAGCTTGACATCGGCAGTTATCTTTGATTTGTATGCGTACCAGAATATTCACAATATCAAAATGTCATCTCCAATTAATTTGTCATACATTATTGGGTTCATATCATTCAGCTAT
>CM067352.1:44476203-44591203 GCA_034190875.2 Urechis unicinctus
GTTAATATTCAGCTTATGTTTGTTATTATTCAGGGCCAATCCAGGAAACAATAGCTGATTTCTGGCGTATGATCTGGGAGCAAAACATCCGTGTTATTGTCATGTTGACCAATGTGGCAGAAAATATGAAAGTAGGTCAACATTATTTCAACTTTATCAACTTAAAATAGCATTATCAAAGAGGCGCATTGTATCATTTATTCTGCTTTGTTTCAGAGGAAGTGCGCGTACTATTGGCCTGACAACGACAACATCAGTGTTGACAAATTCGCCATTAAACTGATGGATGTAGCAGAGTTTCCGGATTATGTGATAAGAACGTTTGCTATACACCCGGTAGAGCTATTACCGTACATAGCCAAATATATAGTTTAATATATCCAATAAAATTGAATAGTGTTTAAATCCTTCTGAAATCAAAATAACATTGTTGGACATTTCAATGAATCAGGTTTATTACATTATATGATTCCTTAATGACAATTCTCTCTTTTATGAACTGAATGGTGCTGGTTCCCGTTTTTAATACATGATTACACTAATGTGTTTATTTAGAGAGCGGATTCAAGCAGCGCACGCCATGTCCAGCATTATCAATTCACTGCATGGCCTGACAAGGATGTACCGGACCATACCGCTCCCTTCCTACGTTTTAATCACAAGATAAAAACAGCCAATGTTTCTGGCGAGAACATGGTTGTTCATTGCAGGTTATAATTTGTTACGTCTCTACCTTATTTCATTTCCAAAACAATTGTGAATTAATCGCCGTTCGTGTGATCTTGTAAGAGGATGTGATCTTATTGTCGTGATAACAGTATCAGATACATTATTGTTGGAATGACAAAACACTAATGGCAGTCTATACATGGTTCGCTGCAGCGCTGGTGTTGGTAGGACTGGGACGTTCATTGCTTTCAACAGATTGCTGAGTCTGGTGTCAACGGACCAGAATTTCGATGTGGTTAGGTGTTTAAGAAAACTACGGGAACAGCGAACAGACATGATACAAACATTGGTAAACCTTGCATTTCAATGTGGATAGCTAACGTTACCACCAACCAATACAAACCCTATGTTACTTTTCATGTCCAGTCACAACATCTGAATTGTTGGGACGTGCTTCCTTCAACAGAAACAATATATATTTCTACACAGCATCCTAAGAGATGCAATGGCCATTGGAGAGACAGCTATCCCTTCATGTGACTTTGCCGCAGTATATGCCAATTTTCAGGGTGCAAAGACATCACCGAGTGCTGCAAACATTCGTGGACAATATGAGGTAGGCATTGTATGTGCGATTGTTTCAACACATAATGCCATTTACAAAAGCGGCACAGTTATTGTAGTACTTTTGATGATTTTCACCATGCAGTGACAAAAGTTGTAAGGATGAATACAAGCTATATTTGGCACATGCACCTTATCTATTTGTCTTTCGAAATGCAACGCTGTATGCAGATAATTTCAAGAGTGCAAGGATTAACAGCACACAAAGCCTCCGCCGGGAACAAGACATCCAATAAGGCTAAGAACAGAACAAATATTGTGCCAAGTAAGATTGAATCAACCTCCTTTCACATCTAGCATATTGTCATTTTAATGCTTGCTTTCATGATCTAAATGATAAATGCGAACATATACCTAATGTATGCAAATAATGTATGTGACGTAAAAAACTAAACTAGCCATCTGTTATCCAAAGATGATGCTCGACGGGTTTGCCTGAATTCAAGAAACTCAGACTACATCAATGCCGTGAGGATTGTGGTGAGTAAATTGCACAGTGCCACGTTATTGCTCCTTCCAACATCAAATATTTAGGTGATATTGGTTCACATGTTGGTACGGCGCAGGGCTATGACAAAAAGGACAGCCTCATTGCAACTCAGTGGCCCTTAGACTCCACAGTGAACGACTTCTGGAAGATGGTTCAGGACCACAACATTCGTGCTCTTGTTGTGTTGGAAGACATGACGCAGACAGTAAGTACTACCGAGTAACAATTGGTAATTAGGCATAAGCATTTGACTATGATCATTACATACGTGTATAATCAACAGGCTGGTTATCCAAGTTTCCTGCCATCAAGTGACAGACCTGTTTACGCTGGGGACGTATGCATCCAGTTGGTTGGCGAGATCAGTAAAGTGCAAACCATCGGAGTTATGCGAGTGAAGCTATCCAATAACTCACAATCACCCAGCGACAATCCATACTCCAATGTCGAAACGTTGCACTCGGCAGACCAAACAGGAAACGTGGTCGACGTTTTGTCGATGAATGGATCTCTTACAGTGGAGCAGGTTTACATCCTAACGGAGAGGATGAAAGGATTAAATCTTAAATCCACCCCCACCGTGGTGATTAGCAGGTGATACTATCTCTATTACTGATTGATTAAGAATACAATTAATAACGATAACAGCATACTTACATGCCTATTTTATCCAGGCAAAATACTTGTCATGCGATAATAAATTTTATCCAGGGATGGCGGTCAGCTGTGTGGGCTGTTTATTGTTATTCACATCCTCCTGCAAATGCTGAAAAAAGAAAAAGAAATGGACATTTTCTATGCCGTGCACCAAATTAAAATATGTCGACCTGAATTTTTCGCGTCAGAGGTAAGTTTATATTCTAGAGAAGATTGTAGCGTGCCAAAGTCGGGAATGTCTTTATGCATATTGCATCGTATGTGATCTATTTTGTACAGGAATCATACGAGCAGCTGCACGAGATGATGAAAAGCTATTGTGACCAAAACATGTAATGTTTTATCAGCAAATTAAATGATGGAAGGTGATTTACTGGAAGGTATATGATGACATGGCTTTTTCATGTTAAACACGGCGCTGTCAATGTTACTCTTAGGTGCAGATTAATTAAGCATCATGTACCAAACCATGACACTTTTAAATGCATTTTTATACTGATGCAAATGTAAGGAATCATGCCAAACGTTTTGTCTAGAATAATATTACAAGTGGTTTGTCAATTGTACTTAACAGCTTTGCATTTTTCATTACTAACAATATTATGAAAAATCGATTAAAATTTGCTGCAATCGTTGCATTCGTGAGGGCATTCGTGGTCAGTTGATTAAATTTATTGAAAGGTGGTTATTCCCAGATATTGTTACTTGCAATCCATAATATATTGTAAAATTGCTGTTGCTCTAAGCTGTCACCGATCCTTGAGGCGTCTTAAAAAACGTTTTTCCATTGCAATTAATAGTTAGCATTTGCAAATATCTATAACAGGCATTTAAAGAATAATGTGTTTTAGCTTATGGATATATATTATACATTCAGACGACTTATTGGTGTACTGTGTGTTATTCCAGAGATTACGAACAATTTGCATGCTTAAAACGGTGTGAAGAATTTCATATAATTCTTTTATGAATAAACAATTTTAACAAACGCAAGAGCAAATTTTTCATAACGCAACCACCTAACCATCCCCATTTGATATGCAACATCCATTTTTGTTTGCTTTGGGTTCATCGTATTGCCCGGAGCACATGCAAGGTATTGAAATAATGGGAACAATGGATGACTACATTTCTAGAATAAGCATCAAAACTTGGTGCATTGATATTTGATAATGCAACGAATTTGTACTAGATCCATGCATATCATGTCTTACAACAGCACAATATATGATGCGGAAAGAATGACCCTATCGTTATAAACCATATTACAGCATTCAAGAGTATTTTCATAAATTGTGGTTTCGACTGTTGGCAACAATGGTAATGCATACCAGTTTCATTAACCGTACATGTGCTCCAAATGCTCAACTAATTGTTGTGACCATGGCACCACGTAATAACATGAGTTGATAATATTTGGCTTGTTTTGTCTGAGTGACTATGCCCGAACATGTGCAGTATTTACGCCAGACAGCTAGTCAAGTCATTGATCATTGAAGCTTGAATGTATGGCGACATTTGAATGAAATCATGTACAGCATAATGGGAAAAGACCAGATATTGACTATGAATCTACTAAAATGAATCAATTATAGTTATTTCTACCGACGGTTATTGTGTTGTTAATGACACGCTAGTAATTAAGGAGATTTGTTTGGATAACTACTAAGTTTGTTATTACGGGTGGACTGTGAAATTTAACCGCTGTATTTACTGACAATGCCAAAAACAAAAAAATGACCCTTCCACAGAATTCACATTACCATAATAATTTCTATCATATCATCATAACGTTCCATGTATTATTGTCATAATGTTGATAATTTTTATGACTGCATATATATATATATATATATATATATATATATATATATATATATATATATATATATATATATATATATATATATATATATATAACCGATATACATATGTCTATGTTTATATATATACATTATAAATACTTATAAATATATATATATATATATATATATATATATATATATATATATATATATATATATATATATATATATATATATATATATATATATATATATATATATATATAAATGACATATTGACGTCGGAGGTCTGATTTAGGCGGCCAATAAATCAAATTGTCCCCCAATATGAGTTGACAAGCTATATACATGTTTTAAATGAAACGATTTTGTGCATATTAAACAATTGTGGCCGTCGTATGTCATCAAGGAGACAACAGAGGGGCAAAACTATTCTACGCGGTTAATTGAAAACTTCGCCAACTGATGTACTCCATAACGTATCTTGACATGTTGTCAATATGGAAAACTGTGGCTCCACAAGGGTGCCTCGACAAGCTACATTGTACACTGGCTTATTATTTTTCATGGAAGCATGTCGTAGAGGCAATATTTTGTAAACAATAGTAACCATTGCGCAGGAATGCATTTTCATATTGCCATCAGATCGGTGTTAATGAACTATTAGAATGCATGGGATCAAAAGAGATGCATATCCGTCCTCGTCTCCATTGTGAAGAGATGAATATATTGCTATTTAGTAATGCCTTTATCCAAACTGGGGTGGGAGGTTGTAATCAATTTTCGCACCTATATATTTGTACTTGATTAACTCGGAAAATTTCCTGCTCTTCCTGTTATGCCCTGCTACCATACAGATCAACAGGCTAGATTGCCGGCTAAATGGACCACGCCTCTCTATTTGTGTTCAATAAGCCTGAGTTAGATATGCAGCCATGACAATGTCATTTTTCATTTCAGAAACTGTATGGTTTCTAATGCTTCTAGTGAAGCATGAGATTCAGTTGAATTGTAAATTTAATCAGGCAATCAAAAGAGCTTACCAGGGAAATGGGGCACATCTTGTTATATATAAGGAGTATAATTTCCAGAAATCAATTCAAATCATGGGTGATTTTATATAAACCTTTCACAGCAATGCGAATGCAAGCTATAGTTGGTCACTTAAGTGTTTAAAAAACAACAAACCAAGTAAAGTCTGAAACAGATGACAGTTCATTAATCTTAAATTAGTTAGAAAACTTTCTATGGTGTAAATCTTTCATGCAAAACAAGCTCAATTAGGAGATGAATAAACCCCGCACATCTACAAAAGATGAAGCCCTATACAATTACGTTTTCAGTGCCCCTGAACTGAATATACAGCCCCAAACATACTGTAGTTATTGCGCCAATATAGTAATTCAAAATGGAGCCATGAAAATAACCACTGGAAATATTAACAAGTTCATCAACGTTGCAAATAGAAACAACATCATAACCATTGCAAACTGAATAAATAAACATTGAAAATAGGATCAAGTTCATAACAATTAATGATAGTGTAAGGAACATAGCCATCGCGAATAACAATAAGAAACAGTGTCGTTGAAACACACAGCAAAAACACGGAACAAAACATGTAAGGGGGAGGAAGGTTGTCGCTAATATGTCCTTGATGATTGTTTTTCATAAATCACATAGGATGGTCCTGACAACCGGCGTGCCATAATAGTAGCAAGTGTGTCCAGATGATGCTTCCCGTATTGAATGGGTTGGCACAGCCAGTGTCTGATAAACATGCACATACACCAAAATCTTTTCTGACGTAAAGAAACAAACCATTCGTCAAGGAATATAAATATGGCAAATAAAATCGTGGGTGAATTTTCTATGCGTATTGTTGGGAAACAATCAGCAAAATCGCTCTCTGAGCATATATATGAGTTAGCATTATCACTTAACGGATAATCTGATCAATCTAATTAAGCATAATCAGCTTCAAATACATCACAGTACTTCTGAGGATGATAGAATTGACATAACACGAATAGATGGACTTATATATCGAACATTCCCGTGAACCATACACCATACATTCCTCGCGAGTATCCACCCCGTATATCTTTTTTAAAGCGAATGCTTACTTCTACTACACATTTGTTTGTAACTGGATGCCACAACGCAGTGACACAAAATGTATTAATCATACGACGGACAGGTACTCTAGGGGACTACCTGCAACATCATTCTTGCTATATTTAAACAGTTAACTCCGTAAAGAGATGGTTAAGCTTTTGCTAAACATACTCAACCACAACGCGTATACGCTTACATGGTAATCATTCAATACGTCATTATCCAACCCTTCCCCAATCAGCAGGAGTTACTTTAGGTTGTCGTAAGTGATCAACTGTAAAATAGAATAATCTAGCAGCGTGTTTCATTAACAAAACAAATTACGAAACGTTGTGTTGTACTCTCAATAGAGGAAATCAGTACCAGATAATTACATGAGTGCAGTTTCTGTGTTGTCGAAAACCAATCTAGCTATCAACTATGACCGATAGATTAACATTTAAGACCACGCGACAGTTTGTTGAACATGGCCTGATCATTCAATCTGAAACAACCATTAATTAACACTAGCATTTGCATATATAATAAGGTGACATGGACATTTTCTTATCTGACACCGATTGCAAATATTCCAAGTAACTAACACGCTCGTAAATGCACCTGATTGTGTAAGACATCATTATAAATATACAAGAAATAACGTAAATGGCATGAGAATTGCAAAATAAAAATAATTTTAGAGGAATGCAGGGTCAGATAGTGTAAGGTAATTATTATTGAGAGAATTTAGTATTGGCATTCGCATCGTGAAGTATTGCTGTACATACCAATGATTTCATCCGAGACTATCAAGCTATGTATGCTAATGATAAGTGCACATCTTTGTCAAGTTGTTATCACGAGTCAACGCCGTTGGCAACGATGTTAAGAGATTGAACATTTGCTTCGTACTAATGAAATTATAACGAGCTACTGGAGGAAATGAAAGGAACACAATGTGAAGCTGATCATAATACCATGCTGAAGAAACGGTCATCAATCAACTGACTGCTTAGTAGCATTACATCAAGTTGCAATGCACCAAACAATATTATATGTTTCCAATGACGATGTACACGCACAGCATGTAGGGATGGAAATGGTGCTTAGGAAACAGTCATATAAAATAAGCTTTGCATCACCATAGCCAAACCAACAGGAGCGGAAACGGTGTTTGCTAAAATCTACAGGCAATGTCCTTGAAAAGCAAATTGCAGTGACCACCCAATCAATTGAGCATCTCTCTTTTCATTTAGAAATTACATTAATGGTTCGGTCCAGGATCGTTAATAGACGGTAACAGGGTTTTATTTGACTCAAAAGCCGATGGGAAATATCTACAATCTACCATTAACATCCGAAATGGCGCCATTGACGGCCATGTTCATTTCCATGATGACGACTCCCTCATCCCCTCGATCTGGTTGGTGTGATATATTAGTTTGAGCAATTTTGCGAAAGTTCCGTTTAGGATGGGCGCAGGATTTGTGTTTTTGTCCTTTAAATACTGTATCACTTATTTCTAAGTGGAAGTGGACAAATCTGCATTTACATCCATTTGTAAATTGTAATCGTACGTATACAATCTGACATGACATCCAATATGTTAAAAAAATATTGTCATTATCATGAATTGTTATGCTTGTTAGGTACAATACAGTCCCTAATTGTAATGCCATTGACTTCCACAGAACAATGGCGCGTATATTTCTCGATACAATCCAATAACGCAGCATCCCTTTAGCTCGACTCGCGGAATAGCGAGAAATATTTTGGCTGTAGTCTGCTGCTTGTTGGTGATGAATGCCGTCATCAGTCACTATAGCATGCGCTTGCAGTAGAGCATAGATAATTGCCGAAGGGTCCAAATTGATAGCAAACCCGCATTCTGGCTCCTCTAGAAATGTACCTATGATGACGCATACGCATGGGACATTTTCTCCGCATTATACATTGTCTCCGCTTTAAAGCCAGTCAACACCCATTTTGAAAGCAAGTTGGAGAATTGTTCTCATATCTTACATGTGCATTTGCATTATAAATAATAAAAGCATTGCTGGGTAGCTATGATTTTCACAAATTTAATCAGAATAGAAAGGAATGTGTGTGGCCGAGCATGATAACATCCTGAACAAGGCAAGCGATGCTCATTGTTATTGTCAATGGATGTGGTTAATTGAATGTGATTAAGGTTCATTTCATGAAATGGTTTGTCACAGCTTTTTAGATAGCAGATATCTAGTTTATTAGATTCAGCAACCAATGTGTAAAAGGAATTAAGCAACAAAGTAACTATGCAGGTTGTGCTTGTTCTCATTTCAGTTGTAAACCGTATATTTCTAACAACTGATCAAACACTTAACTCGAAAACATCCAGCTCTTTGAGCATACACTTCAATCGAACCACGGTTTTATCCAACGCAAATAATGTGCGATTTTTATTTATGTGGACATAATACTGTGCACAATAGCTATTGAATGTTTATCGTGATTTTACATTTTGTAATCAAACTAGATTCACACAAGTAATATTGGCGTGAATGCCTTATCCGAACTATTTTTGTGTAGAAACGCTCTATTCGGCTAACTGCAATACTGATATATAGCTGTTAATTAACCAACGTGAATTCATAGTGACATTTCAACATAGTGTTTGCACATAGTTCAGCAGTCTGAAAGATCATGATGCCGATGCAGTTTTATATATTTATATATATCTATATATATATATATATAGATATATATATATATATATATATATATATATATATATAGATATATATATATATATATAGAGAGAGATATATATATATATATATATATATATTTATATATATATATATCTATATATCTATATATATATATATATATATATATATATATATATATATATATATATATATATATATATATATATATATATATATATACCCTATATCACTTTATCCGCCATATTTTATCCTAACTTTTATCCTAACTGGGTCACACCTATATTGGCTCTAGTAGGTAAACAAAGACATCTCTGTTGAACGGATGCATGTGACTGTCTTCCGTGTTCACCTATTTGAAACAAATCTTTTTATATATCGGTTGCAATCCAAATAATCTAGGCCATAGAGTAAAATAGCATGCTTTAAATAAATGCCTGTGATAGGAATCTCTTCACTAACACCACTTCCCGTTCCGGTACATCTATAAGATTTATTCATACGTTCGCATTAAGCGAAGGTTTACAATAAAGTCAGTTTGCAATTAACATATATTACATATGTGTGTCATCTTAAGAAACATTGCTCATGCAACTCATCTAGCCTGTCGATGAGGATATCTTCCATGGATCACGACCGGCTTCCAATGTCCGTGAGTTCATACCCTTTGATTTGGATATACAGTTGAGCCTTTCATACAGTTATTAGCTCTAGTTAACAAATAGAGAAAATATTTGTGGTTATAACCTCAAGGTATCGATAGCTTCACATTAATTTCATCAACGAACCTGGAACAATACACAATTGCAAAAAATACAATCAGTGCAGGATTCACATTTGCGTAGATGCATGGCTTCACAACGGGTTGTGTGTCGTTATTTTGGGTAAATTACTGTTCGGTTATATTACAGTAGTAGAAGTCATTAAACGAAATTTGTTTTGTACTAAAGAAACTCATGGAAATGTATTCCTCTAATTGTGCCTTGTCCAATGCATATTGATGACCATATGCTCGGTGTTAGACACAAATGTATATCAGTCATCGCAAATGAACAATCGACAAGATTTGATCTCAATTAGTTCGAATAACATCGATTCATCGAGTAGCAGGGTACTTCATGCACGCACAATAAATACGTAAGTGTCCTGTTAGTCTCGCTCCCAACTAACTGAATTAGCTTATCATGTATATCTACGTCAGTAGTATGGGTGTGATTACACCGTTTACAATACTCGTTTGAGATATACTCTGTTTGACAATTTGTAATGGAGTCGCACTATGATGCTAAATACAATAGCAGTACAGTTCTTAAGCAGAAAATTGGTAATATGCATCCAAAGTGAGGCATTGGACATGTTCAGTTGTCTGACAAGTCACAATAATGTAGGTATATGTTACGTGTGAGATTCGCACAGCACATGTGCATCCACCCCTAAAAGTAGAGGCCACTGTAAAATAAGTTTTTTACTGGTTGCTTTTCTGATAATTCTGTAATTTTTTCACAACATGGCCATAAGCAAAAATTAACTATTGGATAAGAAAGAAATATATATATATATTATCTTCCACTGCCGTCATCACAGTTCATAATATCTCCATATCTCATTTTCATCAACATTGCTCCTGTGGCAGATCTCTGGGTAAGAGCATTCTCCACAAACCACGACTGTCTTCCTGTGATATTCAGTGAATTGCGTGTTCTGATGACGCTTGCAGGAAAACGGAAACGACAGGAATCACACATTTCAACTTACCGGACGGTAGAATGTTTACAGCTGAAGCGAAGAGCTTATCTGCGCTCGAATAAATACTACAGATGTTTAAAACGTTCATTAGGCCATGATGTATGATTGTTTGCGGGGCTTGGATAGCAATATGTACACTAGACAATCATGCTCTGCATTTCATGGCAATGGTCCATATCAGGTGCTATCCATCTAGCTATGCTATGTTGATTTAGCCCTGCATTTATAAAATTCCATTATGCATACGTTATATGTCTTTAAATGTGTTTTTCAGTCGGACATAACTAACCACCGAGTTGCTGAGTAACACACTAAACGAGCAAGACATCACATGCGGTCGATTTATCGAGTTGCTGAGTACTACAGTACATGTATTGCAGGCAGTCTTCTGTACTTCGCACCTTCAATCGAGCCAAAGATTTGTAATATTGAACTGATTGTACTTTTCCGGACACTTCGATATATAATCGCTATCATTTTTTGCCGTGTAGACACACAACGCAGCTTATTACAATAGCAAGCTAACGTGCATCTATCTGCACTGTAGACACACAACAGGGTCAGAAAAATCAAACTATTCATTCAGATCAATGTGACGGGGACACTTCTACAGATTGCCTCCAAACAAGCGATGACAGGCTATTTACATAGAAAACGCCTCCTGGGTGTTTTTCATCACAGCTACATTTCCAGACGAGCAAGAATGTAGGGTATTCATATAAAACAACTGTAGTCTCGTCTGCAATGATTTAGGTGGTGCAATAATAGTTTTAAAAACATATGACTGCAATTCATCATATACGGCCAGCTGACCGCTTTGTATAGGACTGCAAAGCTGATATTGGTCTTAGCTGGCTCTTCGGCAAATTTTCTCAGTAGCAGTACCGCCATGTCTGGGAGGATATATCTCAATGATCGCAAAAAAAATTGGTATCAAATTTATAAGGTTATTCAAATAATTACTATAATATGTGGATGATTCACCAGTTGGAATTATTTTTAAAGACAAAGCACTTGGCATCAAACGTCCTAATCTTGTTATTTTGTATAGATTCAAAGATTTATACAGTCTGCTAACTTGCCGCGAGTAAGACCATCATTTCAACAGATCAACTCCCGCGCTGTTGCGTGAATCTGTTATAATTGCACCAACTTGACATCCACATGCTCTTTGATATATAGATGACAAGCCCTGTTATGGTCGTCAAATTGAATTATAACTTGTCGTGATTTAAAATTAAAGAAACTGTTTCAAATGCATACTGCAAGTATTGGCTTTTTATAAGAGTGCTCAGTGTGACATCACGTCGCTGATATTGGTTTACGCTGGCTCTTTAACACCTTTTCTAACGCCATGTCTGGGAGGATATATCTCGGTGATCGCAAAGAAACTTAGTATTAAATTTACATGGTAATTCAAATAATTACTATAACAAGTGGATGATTGACCAGTTGGAAATGTTTTTAAAGACAAAACACATGGCACCAAAAGTACTAATCTTGCTGCAGGAACTCCCTGTTGTTGGAGCCAGTCGGGCTGTTTTTACACCTTTTAGCGGGCGCAACAAGTGGTCAGATGGACTGTGACGTCGTCACGTTTAATCTCTATCCATATCGTTCGTACCAGGTGAATATTATGTACAATACTAATGAGGCTTTGCATTGCAAAATTATACGACCGCTGCCGTGATGAAAGACACGTTACATTCCTGTAATGGGCATTCTAATGAGCAAATTAACCGCTCAGCAAATCACAAATCATGTGCGTTATCGAGATTAATGATAATGTACTGCATTACTCCAATACCACCTACCTCCTTCGCAAAAGCTAGAAATTTGAAGACGATAGGAGGACAGCGAGAGAAGAGTTTGTGTATCATATATACGAGAGTAGCAGCTCCCTTTTTTTGTTGCTTAGTATCCCAATGATGAACAATTGACCAGAACCATTTGAGATTCCGTTTCTACGATCTCTGTCGAACTCAAGCAGAAGCACTCTGAAGGCTAGGATACAAATATTATATTTACTCGGAGAGCGACTGCGGCATAAACTGTTTTCAATTAACATGACAAATGTGTGCTTTGTGGTTGTGCAATTTGAGCAGCGCAGATGATGTAATAGCTCGCCATTGTCCTTGCCACAATACATTCATGAAAAATCCTCCACCATCCCTGCCGACCCCTGTCGAATACTGGAATACAACGTCGTTATATCTAGCCAGCTCCCACTGAATTCACTTTGCGCTAACGAGTCCCGGAAGTACAACGGTTAGTTACGAGAAACAGAAGCTATTTTCTCCTCAAGTGAATGCAATGCCTCGTTAGACTCGCGATAGATTTGCGATATTCTCGCTCGATATTATCAGCAAACTAGTTACGTTATGCAGTATCATGGGCAAGCTTTTTAACCAGACATTCCCTTGTAGTACCAATAGATGAATAATGATTAGTGTAAACGTCCTCCTTTACAGGGGCGTCCCACCATATTTATAAAGGGGGTGCGTTTTTCAGAAAATTATAGGTGGCGCGGCAATTTATTGCATGGCCGAAGGCCGCGCATCTCGGGGGGTCCGGGGGCATGATCGCCCGGAATTTTTTTTTTTTTGAAGACTCCATTTGGTGCAATCTGAGTGCAAACTTTAAATTTTCCTTTAATAATGGCGCCTGAAGATATCCGGAAAAATACGAGTGCAAGCGGAAACTCCCGAATAAAGAATTGCGCGAAATTTGAAACTTTAAGATAGTTATTTACGTGAAAAACGGCCATTTTAACAGTTTCGTAAGAATCTCACTCCCCAAAAAATGTTAGGATAATGTTGACTATTAGGATATGTCATTACCTATTCAAAATTTAATATAAAAGCATTATGGAAATTAATCCCTCTTATAACAAATGGTTGCTTACGATATTGGGTATTGAGACTTTTGAAAAAACCTTTGCTTAAATTTTTTAGAAACTTGCTTTGTAATTTGGGTCCAAGGAATTGTCCTTTGAAAAATTTAGGCATGGTCATCAAAAGTAGGAGCTATTCACATGATGTGATTCAATGCTGCTGAACTATTTTCCCCTGGTCCTGCGAACCTCGCCCGATGGCTTCTTTGTAGTGAAGTTTGGCAACAAAGATGCGCCCAGACTTTTGCTTACTTGCTTTAACGATGCGTCTAGCTTTAGATCGAGCTTTGCACAGGTTATTGTTGGCTTCAGTGTGCCGTATTGAAGTTCGGTAATTTATGTAAATGAAGGGCACATATATACTTCTAAATAATAAATCCCTTGGCTATAATAAACTTCTTTTGGAGAAATATATTGTACTAGATATTTTAATGCTGCTTGTCATACCATAAAGCGCTAACTTGCACCTGAACGAACTAATGAACACTTACGGGTATTGTGGATTGCTAAGATAGTGGTTTGTTGAAATAACACATTATCACTGTGGTCTTTTACATCCACTAAGCGATGAACGCTTCATTACTGGGTCAATTTCCGCATCCAATCATTATGACGCAGAGTGAAAATATTGTGGCTTTAGTCTGCTGTCGGTAGGTGGTAGATGTTGCTAAAGTACACGAGCCTGTTACTGATATTGCCATTGCCGAAATTACTGCAGCCGCTGTATTAGGATATGAACTCTTCTGGAAATATGCCATTGATTAATAACGAACAGAGGAGGAATTGATATGCATATTACCTGTCAACCTATAATGGGAATCAACTTGTAGCATGGACTACATCTAAACCTAAACTCGATTCCCAAAATTTCATCGCACTAACTTAAACGCAAATAAACAAAAATTCTTCAATCTATTTGTAATAGTATAACATGTAAAAAAATTCACAAGATGTGTTTCGACAAGGTTCTTTTTAACAGTGAATGCCCGTTGAACTTGTATTAACATTGGTGAGAAGACTGATCAGTTATGAACAAATTCATTCAGCTATCAATTAAGCTTCCGTTTATTTGCACTCTTTTTTGTAGTATTGCAAACTCATTATTGTAAGAAAAATCTCAAACATGCGATGTAAAATGCGGGCATTTTGTGCCAGTTGAACATGGCTGTCAAACCAAGCCACTGACTGATCAGATGGATTATGAATTCAGAATGGCCGTGCGTTTAAGACAATTGGGAGCACGAAATATGATATTCACGTATCTTTGCGTGCAAACCAAGACAATAGAATTGCCCATTTGGGCTATTACTGTGATTATGGGCCCTATTTAAAATATCGAGTGTCAC
This sequence comes from Urechis unicinctus, assembly GCA_034190875.2. Lineage (NCBI taxonomy): Eukaryota > Metazoa > Annelida > Polychaeta > Xenopneusta > Urechidae > Urechis > Urechis unicinctus. The sequence goes on from CM067352.1 coordinate 44,491,239, forward strand.
TGCAATGTCTGTAGATTTCCAAACTCATCCCCTAAATTGTTATCGGCTGAATAGCAAAGCCAGCATTAGATTTCATGACTTTTGGTTTGAATGTCCTAGCCGAACTAACCATTAAAGTATAGTCTAATTGTAAAACCTCGTAGTAAATGTTAAGAGTTAAACGGCAGCTTTTATGCAATTTGCTGATATAGGAAGTTGTCGATTGCATTGTCAAAATCAATGGTCTAATTCACACCGACGGTGATGTAAATCTGATATTGCAGAACTAGATTTTCTTTTATATTTATTCCTACATGCGTTATACCACAGTCGAATATACTTTAGGGTTACGCATGTGACTGGGTGACAAATGGTTGTAATTGGTAATATTTATTCAAAGCTTTGATATTCCAGTGGTGCCACTGACCTTTCCGCTAGACTATGTTATACTTTACGCGGCTGATAAAAGTGATGATGGGAGGTAAGAGCAGAAAGGGTCTAAATGACGATCCCTATGGCGACCTGCTATGTATCATATTTGTAACGAAGAACTCAACTTCATAATAGTAGATAGATACTTGTGCATTGATTTTGTTACTGGGATATGTCTTCAGCAGGTATCATTTCAAAGTTTGTCATCCAATGAACGCAAATGTCATTTCCTAAAATACCACTACCTTCCACATCTAATTGCAATGGCCTACATTGGCTCATGAATGAATTGGATGTGCTTCATCTGCTGCGAAAACACTGCAAATTGCTTTTTATCGAACATATCGAACTCCACAATTTTCTTGAGTACCTTCAACTATTTTCATCTCAAAGCGACGCTTTATTCCATAGCAAGACAATCAAATTTATCGATCGTTGTTTCTTGGCAAATGGGAATAAATCGGTTAACAATTGCAAATAATGCCTCATTTTGCCCTGGTGAGCAGTCATGAAAACATAATGCTTAAAGATTCGTTACATTGAGTAGATATAGCAGACTAAGAATGAAACCAAATATAACATATGCCGAATTATGTTACATTCACATATGTATAGGAATGTATATGTATAGGTTTAGAGGAAGAAATGGACCCAAGCAAACCTTAAAAAGGTGCGACTAACGAGTAGTTTTTGACAAGTAAACGGCAGCCTTCTCTTGTGCAACGGCAGAGCGAATTCAGTCAGAGTTTATTACATATAGCGTTTCGGGTGTTGAGGATCTGGCAGAAGTTGGATAAGGCAGCAAAAGATTTGCATGAATTTGACACGCCGTAAGATTAATTTGACAAGTAATTGTTATCACAATCGTGTACACCATTTGCAGGACATTTAGAAGCCAACAGTGCAGAGCGAATTTAGTTGATTAAATATAGCTCGTCGCGTGTGTAGGATCTGGGCGAAGTCGACAGAGGCAGCAGACGAATGTGCATAAAGTTAGCACGGCTTTGAATATGGAATATTGTTGGAACATATGCATTACCAGATGTTATACAATAAGAATGGGTGCTGATCATGTCAATTGTAAACTATCGATTTCCCCAGCATATAGCATTTTTTGCTCGACTATTTATGGTTCTTTCGATGTTATGTACAATGATCGGATCCAAATAATATGTTGTGGCAGATTAATATTGGATTTTATATAAGATGATAATATAAACCTATTAGGGTGTCTGGAGGCCTTGAACATATTCCATAGTCATTGCTCATCATGCGACCCCTCCTGTTAACAAAGTTACTGGAGGTATCCCACACACTTATTATTGGTAAGCTCTTATATTGCTCCTTTTGGACCGCATTTGTTCCAAACGCCCACATAGGGCTCACATATTGCCCCAGCTAAATAACTAGGTTCTTGGCACACATAAACTCAGTCCTGTCCAGATTGGCAGAACTCTTCCAGATGTTCTACCTTGCAATAACGACCGAATTCTGCATTATCTATGTTCGAAAGTTATCTTATAGCACTATAAAGTCTTTAACAAGTTTGAACAACAGGTTTCAAAATTTCGAATAACCAGATCACACCAATTATCGCTTTGCAGTTTAGTGATGGTATCAAATATTGCAACTTTTGTTGATTCTGATATTCAAATGGGGTATTTCGTTAATCGAAATAGCTGAGGTTATAAAAGGTTTTCCATCAGTATTTTTCTACTTCATTCATTCAGTTAAAATAAAGAAATAAAATACAGACAACACTGGGTGTCATATTATGTGAATAACGCTCCCTTTATATATCCATTAATAAAATCGCTTCAGAATGGATAACCATGTATGAATACCAATTTTAGGGAAGTTAATAGCCCTGTTCCAATTCCAAAATCTAGGCAGATTTGCGATTCATCGATGAATTTCGTACAAGTAAACAGGCTGTGTTGTAGGTTCAATGAATCCGGCATATCTATTCGGAATCAAGGTATCCACATATACTGGCCTGGATCGTACTCCAATTATAAAATCATTTTGTCTTAGCACATAAAGTCAACGCACTCTTTTAGACCAACTACTGGTAAATGAAAACAAATTGTATCATTAAATATTAAAACAAATTGAAATTGATTTTGATTGATAGGTTGCTGTGACATCATATAGTTGTTTGTGTTTTTTTTCCCTACTAGCATATCGCATTATATCTACAAGTACATCACGATTGTGGCAACAGACACTGGTGAACCAAGCTGTAAATGGGATACTTAGAATATACGAGTACATCTGAGTACGTTTACTACTAATGTGGCATCAGTTAACATATATAGGTCTTATAAAAATCCATAAAATCTCCCGAATGGCTTCATTTAGGTTGTATAAATCCCTTCAGAGACAACATGAATGCTTCAAGCTGCATTCAGTGTTACTAAAAAAGTAGTTATTGTAAAATATACGGTAGGTTAGTATTTCGGACTTTGATTGTGCTTTTTGTTTAAATTTGAACGCCATAAAAAAAGTTGACCTGTTTTTGCAATATGTTCAAACAAAACTTTTCTATGAATGTCATCTGCTGTCATTGAACACAAGCTATGTATTACGGAGTGAATGTTGATCACACCTCAACCGGGCTAGTTATCACAAGGTTGTCTTAAAATATCTAGAGATGCGTATCAAGTAACGTTTTCCGCCCATTCGGAAACTTGCATTTTTAACAATGATACCATTGTCGAGTATCCTAATGATAAATTACATGCAACATTGATAGTCATTCCTAGTTAAAACTTGCATTCATTTCGTAATATGATACATCATAAGTTTAATAGGATTCTCCGCCCGATTGTCCCAGCGTCATATATTATGTTGATGATATTTTAACGGGAGTTAACGATGAATAATCAGGAACCGTTGATCTTTCAATGTGTTTTCAAAGATTCACGCCCATCCTCGCGATATGACACCATGGAAATGTTCAATCTTGAACGAATATCGATATGTCCACTGGTAATAGAGATAAATTGCAAATTTCATCATAGCATTAATTAATAAATTGTTCTGATTATGTTCCTCTCCATCAATACCGTGAATCTAGACAAATATGTTACGAATCCTCATCTTTCAACGCAATATAGATCCAAGGAAACAATAGTCAGTAATAAATATCGCACAGCAGTTTCATGTTGCTAGTTTCCTCATCAAGACCATTGATCACTTTGTCATAATAGTTTTCAAACGCGGTCCAGGCACCAAACCCATTATGGCGAATAACTCTAGCACAATCGTATATATATATATATAAATATACATATATATATGTATATATATATGTATATATATATATATATATATATATATATATATATATATATATATATATATATATATATATATATATATATATATATATATAACGGTTGCTTGAACATGACTTTGATCAGTGACTTTATGTATGCATATGTGCACTTATGCAGAGACAAATGGTTTAATCTAATGGTTTAATCCATATTCTGTCTAAGCACCAATGCAAGCTATTAAGCATCAATTCAAATGAAGATAAATTGGATCACTTTTGGATCACTTTTTGCAAATACAAGCGTGCGCCAACTCATGGAGACTGCGTTTTTAAAATTGTCTTTGTGTCGTTAATGGACTGCTCATTTATGGACTTAAAGTTTGCGTATAAAACATCGATAAAAGCTGCATTAGATTTTGCTACGCCATAATGCATTGTCAGCTTTTGCATAGGATGCTTTGTCCTCAAGCGAGAATGTTTTGCATTTTTCTCTAAAAGCATACTGCAATTGGTAATGGGATTCTTATCAGACCGAAGCACATGTCCAATTAAAAGAATGCCGAAGTAACTATAAAAGTATATGTAACAGCTGTTTGTGGCAGTCTTGATAACATATATTGAATGTCCCGATGACAATTTATGATTAGTAAAAACAACTCATCTAGATATATTTCAATTCGCAGCATAACGTCCCCAGGGCTTACGTTAGGTGCAATAAATCCTTCCAACGACAATTTCAAATATTGTTTCTTGATAATTAATATGTACCGCTTTGTTTGATCCTACCTCTTACTTTATCTGTTTCATCTGTCCTTGATCATTGTTTATTTTTAAATTGGCGCAAACGTAATATGCAGTAAACGAGTATTTACAATGTAACTATCATGGAAAACATGTAGCATTTATCTAAATGGCACTATACTTTTACTATATGCTTTCACTATGTGCTCCGTGCTATCTTCGTCTTAAATCCTCTGATTTATCAGGAATATAGAAATTAGGGGTTCAAGCGCTCCCCAACTTATCCATACAAAGCTTAAATGTACGGCTTATAGAGGATTGGGATTGTTTGCTCCCTACTCACTTTTCGTGTTTTTAGGGTGAGTTTCGCTTGAGAGAAAGTGGGAAAAGGTGGGTCGGGCCCAGCACCAAACAGGAACCGACTCCGCTTTATTATGTTATAAGTCAGCGCAAATTTGTTCAGGGTTACCATCATTGACAGGCAGGTCGGGCCTCCGCCATGTTGGGTTGCTGGTAAATTAATGTGACTATAGGCTAAGATATCTTCTCCATTCGTGGCTATCCAGCGCTTTCAGTCAAACGGGGAGAGTGACACTTTGTTGACATGTGACCATCACTAAGCAGCATGTCAATCCCATGGCGGCACTGTTTCTTTTTTAACAGACACTCCATGTATTACACGTGGTGCATGTGCTTTGTTATCACAACCTTGGTAACTCCATTTGCCTTTTTAATTTCGTCTGTGTCAAACATCAGGATCAACTGAATCTTTGGCACATGCCAACAAACTCCCTGATAGGCACACTAGCTCACTCCTCTTTCATTTTGCCCAATACCTTATTATTTGCGTTGGTGTGTTTTTAGTGATCAGGTCAGCAGTTGCTGATTTTAAAGTTGGTGAGGTCCACCTGCATGTCTGCACACGTCTGCTGTACAGATCTCTATGAGCAGAGAGTCAGTATCTGTGTTTAGCAGGCGCAGGTCGCTACCGTATCAGGAAGTCATGATGATATAGTAAACGTCATACATAAGGTGCTTAGACGCACTTACTTATATAAATCGGACGTTAAGAACTAGGCGGGTATTTTGCATGTGCAGGGCCGCAAGATCAATGTCAAATACTTTGTGTCTTGCATAGGAATGACAGGCGACAGAGATCACTGGTAGCCACTTCGCGTTGGTCTGTGTTTATTCCAATGAAGGGCTCCATCCGAGGGCGCACCCGAATATGTTTCATGGTCACTGTCTGAGCAGCCACTTACTGTTATACTTAGTCGCTGTAGGTATTTAGTGACCGGGTTCATAGCCGATTCAATAGACAGTAAAAGGCAGTAGTCGTGCTTGTTCCTCTCGGTTATGATCGCTTTCATCACTGACAGTGCACTCTGCAGTGGCAGGTAGGAGCAACCTTTGAATGGGTGGTATCTGGCAAAATCAATCCACAGAGTTGTGACTGACTCAATCTCCCAACCAGAACCGCTGTTGTTCCTCTTCTTCAGCTGCTCTTGGATATATGCATTGCTCCTGTTCAGGATATCGCTAATATCTTAGGCTGAGAGAACCGCCTCCTGCTAATTATGGAGTACAGGCTCAACAAGCTCAGTGTACTTAAAGAGTCTCATCTGCGAGGTGAACTGACACTTAATCCCATCCAGGGCCTCAGGCTCCGCGGTCAGAACTTCATGCCTCTGTGTACATACGCTTCTCGTCGCCCACCCTCGCAGGCACAGGTCTTGCCGCTGTGGCCGTAAGTCTGGCAAATATCTCATTATTTATGGTGCAAAACAGAACAGAACACTCCAAGGCGGTAACAGGGGTCTTTAATGTGGATTACGTACGATACAAAATATGCATGAGCCAAACAATGAGCATGATACATTGTTAAACTAACAATACACGGATTAACATGCTTATCAAATATGCAACCTTAACGCATACATGTTATCAGCTGTTGTGAAAAATCCCGTGTCGTATCCATCATATTGACCCCTGAGCTAAGCTAACATCTACACTGTAAGGAAAGAGGTTAGACAGGGAGGGACGGGTGGGAAAAAAAACCAGATAGGCTCGGATGCTACGGGCTTGAGAAGCTGCTGACGAGTGTTCGATGGCACAGAAAAATGGCTTAAATACCCGGTAAATGAAACACAAAGCTATTGGTCAAGACCCTGCCCGCTCCCTCCCGGGCCACACCCCCCACCCCATGCCACCCACCGTTGAGGCCACCCCCCAATAAAATAACCTATGTCCGGTGACATAGCAGGAGGCCAGGGAAACACGCTGTCCGGATGCCATAAACATCAAAGGTTAGTTGTATACGGGGACCCCCCACCCCCCCACCCCCCGGTACCGCAGCGTCGCGTTCGTCTGTTTAACTCCTTACATCAAACGTAAGGATGCCAAACAGAACAGAACACTCCAAGGCGGTAACAGGGGTCTTTAATGTGGATTACGTACGATACAAAATATGCATGAGCCAAACAATGAGCATGATACATTGTTAAACTAACAATACACGGATTAACATGCTTATCAAATATGCAACCTTAACGCATACATGTTATCAGCTGTTGTGAAAAATCCCAAACCCAAAGTAGATTAATGTAGTGTAGGAAGGTTGTTGGTGAAAGGGGAGAACAATGTAAATTTCGATGAGACGTCCAGCTGGAGGTATTTTCTGTAGCAATCTGATCGCCAGTCTCCTAATACTTGTATGAGCTCGCCAGGCATTCCACACTGCAGAGCCCAGCTGGTACCGCCTCGGCGAAAACTGTGAGTGCTGTAAGCAGCGGAGTCTACTCCTATGACTTGGAGCTGCTCTTTGAGTTGTCGAGAAAAGACTGCCTGAGTGAGCACGTGGAGGCCGTCATAAGACGGGTAAGCAAGCAGAGGCGTGGAGGGTTGCAGAGTTGGCCCTAGGGCGAGCACAGCAACTAGCGTAGTGGTGGGACATAGTGGGTGTCCTGGCAGATATGGAATGGGCAGCAGGAGATCTCGTTTGCAGAATCTGAGATAAGCCGAGAGGTGTGAGGCGTAGTTCTTCTTTGTGGATTCCGCGAAAGCTCGGGACCTGTAATAGGCATTATCCCATCCAGTTGGTTGAGGACAGTGGCATGTTGTGATCCTGTGACATGATAGACAGAAGTGACTGATATGACATGTGGCCCTGGTATGCCAATCCTAAGCTGATGTTGTCATACGGCCTGTAATATGACACAAGCGAATACCAGAAGAGATTGTGCCCTCTCTGGTTGAGTCTGCTTATGGAGTCACATAAAATGTTGACCTTGCCCGGTACATATATGCATCGAATCGCAAAGTCAAACATATTGGCCAGCCAGAACAGGCCACGTATATGTACCATGACGCCAGGGCTGCGGCAAGCTCCCTTGTTAATTGCTGCCATAGTACAGATATTGTCCGTCATGACAGTCACTTCGCTGTTAGCGAGGTAGGGGGCCCACCGATGTACTGCTGCAGCGACAGCAACAGTTTCTTTTTCGTTGATGTGACAATTAGCGATTGGCGGCATGTCGACGTTCCAATTGATGTACATCCAGTCTACGCCATAATCTATGATTGCTCCGCCCCCAGTTTGCGAAGCATCCGTGGTTAAGTTGTGGGAGAAAGGACGACGGAAGTTAAAGCGTTTGCTGTTGAATGTGTCCATGTAATTCAGCCACCAGTCGATATCCGCGTGAAATTCATGAGTTAGTATTGCTTTGTGTGAGGGGTTTATTAGCTTGCGCATGGTAGCCAGCACGCGTTGCAGGTAAATCCTACCGCCATGAACGACGTGCGCAGCCCATTGGAGTTTGCCGGCGAGGCTTTGCAATTGCCTTAGAGAGGCGCGGCGTTTTGTGCGAAATTGCTGCAGAAGTTGTTTGAAGGCCTGGGCCTTGTCGAGCGGGAGGCTGAGGGTGCAGTCGGAGGTGTCGATTTGAATGCCAAGGAAGGTAAGGGCGGTCGTTGGTCCTTCCAACTTGTGATAAGATAGTCCGAATCCAAGAGAACGAAATATTGAGATAGCCGTGTTCATTTCTGATGTGCATTTTTCTTTGGTGTCGCTCACAATTAAAAAGTCATCTAAGTACACAACCGTTTTAATACCATGCTTGCCAAGTATGCGCTGAAGGATAAAGATAGTCTGTGGAAACATTCGACTGATAGCCTTGCACCAAACGGGAGACGCGTGTCACACATATACGTGTACTCACTGTGTCCTTTAAATTTCCATTTGAGGCCAGCGAGGTGATGGTGGTTGGGGGTGTAATCCGTACACTCCGGTAAGCGTCTTTTAGGTCTATTTTGGCAAGAAATTTGCCAGGCGAAATGAGTTGCGTGGCATGTTTGACAGTTTGATATCTGATGTGAGATGTGAGACGAGCGTAGTCATTGACAGCGCGTCCGGGGGGTCGACTACAGTCATGTATGAGCCGCACACCTCCGTTTGATTTGGGTATTGCACCAAGGGCACTAGTTATCAAAGCGGGTTCGTCCACCACTAAGTAGCGGCCTTCTGCTATCTCTCGTAGTATTTGCTTCTCTACCTCGGAGTGTGCTGCCAAGGCTGATTTATAGTTATTGGTGTTTACCTGGTGATGGGGGAGGTCATTGTATATAATAGGGAACCCATGAGTGATACCGGACAAGAGATATTGTTGGTCAGGGTCATTTTCCAGATGCGTCTGCCATGCGGGAAGGTGGTCTGTGAGGGACGAGGTGGTGGGTGGGGGGACAGGTATGTCTAACCCCTCGCAGGCACGTTTTTTGACGGCTCGGTGCTGGTATGTGTGTGCTGCAGCTGGCTGTGGGGTTCACCGCAACCGGGGACACTGCAGCGATGGACGTACCTACAGGCTGTGCCCCAGTGACATCTGCCCACATTATACAAGCGGCATACCTCTTTTGGGAGTCTGGTACGGGCGCTGGAGGAGAGGGCTGGCTGACGAGAGGAGGCCTGCAGACGGGGGCGAGTTTCGAGGTACACCTCGACGAGGTGTATGTTATCCTGCCCCCATTTGCATTTGGTCTGCGACTGCCATTTACGATACTCTTTATCGTAGTTGAGGAGTGATTGCCAGGTATACTTGGTGGCCAACTCGGCAATCTTCTCCATGTAGTTTAGATACATGTTCGTGTCCTGAAGGGACAGATCGCCTCGCGCCATGAGCTCGCGCATGATTATTAAACTGGCACGCATCCACTGTAGCGGCGTGGTAGTTTCCAGGCGGGGTTTGCTGGCACCTGAGTGGAGGACGACGCGCTCGTCACCGTCACTGAATATTACGCGCTCCGATGACGGGAGAGAAGGAAGGTGGTCCGTAATGGCCAGATGGCGAGTGGACTTAGCGAAAGGTAAAGGATAGTCACCTGTTCCGGCTTGTTGGATGTTAGGTTGGAGGAGCTGCGCGACACTCTCCACTGGCCCGAGAGTGGGAGCGCTGGCGTTTGTATGCGTCGGTACCGGGGGTGAGATAATGTGTTCCAACAGACGGATCTGTCCCAGAGGTGTCACTCCTATGTCTAGAATATCTTGTGGCTTCAGCAGGGCGAGGGTAGGCAGCGTGGTGAAGCCGTTAGACTTCAATTTCTCGACGTTGCATTCGTCTACACCTTGCGATGTCAACCATTCGGACAAATTATCCGCGTTGGCCCCGCTGCTGCTTCCCCTGCTGGTTGTAGGGGCCGGAGAAGTAGGTCTTGGCTGATGTGTTACTGAGGAGTTACCGGCGATAGTGGCCGGGCTCTGAGTGAATGGCACAGGAGTCGCGATCTGTGGTGCCAAAGGGCCTGATGTAGATGCCCAAATCTCTGGGAAGAGGCTTCTTGCGATGGAAGCAGGAGTGCTTGACTCTGCCATAATGTGCTTTACAAGGAAACGATGACTAGGAAAAACCAGATAGGCTCGGATGCTACGGGCTTGAGAAGCTGCTGACGAGTGTTCGATGGCACAGAAAAATGGCTTAAATACCCGGTAAATGAAACACAAAGCTATTGGTCAAGACCCTGCCCGCTCCCTCCCGGGCCACACCCCCCACCCCATGCCACCCACCGTTGAGGCCACCCCCCAATAAAATAACCTATGTCCGGTGACATAGCAGGAGGCCAGGGAAACACGCTGTCCGGATGCCATAAACATCAAAGGTTAGTTGTATACGGGGACCCCCCACCCCCCCCACCCCCCGGTACCGCAGCGTCGCGTTCGTCTGTTTAACTCCTTACATCAAACGTAAGGATGCCTATTATTTCGTGCAAATATAATTACTGACAAACCCATATTATGAGCGCAAAGTTTCACTCCACCAGATACTTAATTCAGAGATGGCAAGCAACATTTGAAACCTTTTTTTTTGTGACGGGTATTGAAATAACTGCCATACGATGCGTGACATGTACCATTAAGAAGTAAGTACAAGGAAACTGGTGGGGGTTTTGCGGTTATACGAGACCATTATTGCACTGGGCACGCGATTAAACATACGACATTCAACAGTGTAACAACATTTGGATAATAGCGACAAATCATGCATTCAACGCGCCAATGTATACAGACTATTGATTACTTGATGTCTAAGATCGAAAATTTCAAGCAAATAGACCAAACTTATAGAATATATCACTTAGTTGAATTCTAAAAAATATCACGCATACATACATGCATTTATATATACATACATACATGCATGCATACATACATACATACATACATACATACATACATACACATACATACATACATACATACATACATACATATACATACATACATACATACATACATACATACATACATACATACATACATACATACATACATACACACATACATACACATACATACATACATACATACATACATACATACATACATACATACATACATACATACACAGACATACATACATACATACATACATACATACATACATACATACATACATACATACATACATACATACATACACACACACACATACATACATACATACATACATACAGACATACACACACAGACATACATACAGACAGACAGACATACATACATACAGACAGACATACAGACATACATACATACATACAGACATAGACAGACAGACACACACACACACACACACACACACAACACACACACATACAGACACATACATACATACATACATACATACATACATACAGACACACACACACACACACACACACACACACACACACACACACACACACACACACACACACACACACACACACACACACACACACAGACATACATACATACAGACATACATACATACATACATACATACATACATACAGACAGACAGACAGACAGACATACATACATACAGACACTACATACATACAGACAGACAGACATACATACATACAGACAGACATACATACATACATACAGACATACATACATACAGACATACATACATACATACATACATACATACATACATACATACATACATACATACACATACATACATACATACATACAGACATACATACATACATACATACATACATACATACATACATACATACATACATACATACATACATACATACATACATACATACATACATACATACATACATACATACATACATACATACATACATACATACATACATACATACATACATACACATACATACATACATACATACATACATACATACAGACATACATACATACATACATACATACATACATACATACATACATACATATACATACATACATACATACATACATACATACATACATACATACATACATACATACATACATACATACATACATACATACATACATACATACATACATACATACATACATACATACATACATGCATACATACAATATCCTGTTCTATATGTATCCTTCAAATTCAGTTAGACCATTTTCAACATTTATATTCCAAAAATACGTTCGAATGATGCAAAAATATGGAAACCATGTTACCCATCAATCATCGTTTTTCTCTGCCATGTACATTTACGTTCGAGTCAAATAAACTGCGGGTTGATTCGAAGCAGCAAGTCGCCTCTCCTGTCAATGTTCTCTAAATGCAACTACGACTGAACAGTTTGATCAGTAGCAGAAAAAAGAAGGATTATAATTAGCGGTCCCATGGGTTTGAGTTTACGAATTAGCAGTGATGCCAAGCAATGGCAATTTTTCAGTATTTTCGATAATAAAACGTCCTTCATAAAACGCCCTTCTTCTTTCGGTTCTTGGTCTCATGCACAATGTTGGAAAGATGACGTACCTTTCACTGAATGCTGAAAAAGGAGCGTAGAAGACAGGCGCTGCTAAACGACATGCAACATTGACAAATCTGTAACGGATGTGAATGGCACGCAGCATGATGCCGCAAAATGGCCGAGTGTTGTGTCATTTTCATTACACAACAATTGGAAGGTTATTCATCAAATGTGCTGTAGTTGATTTGGCAAGACCCCTTTGTGTATTATATTATTGTTCACTATGAGTCACCAATTTGAAGAGTAACCCCTCCAGTCAGTAATACCAAGCTGAACAGCCCTGAGAGCGCAGGATACAGTAAAGCGAGTGGTGGAAAAGGGTGGCGACCGCGTGTGTACATAGCATTGATATATCATAAATACAATCCACATAGCGTAGATCGGTTGATGCAACTATCAAGAGGCATTGTAACAGAGCACCTGAAGGGGACATCATTGTAGAGAGGAGCGTTGGGAAACTTGAGCAGTGTGCCTTTTAACAGACTGATTTACAGAACCCGAGGTAAATAAATGACACGTTACAGTTTTCTCTGGTTATGATGACAATATTCACGCACACGAAAATACACCAACCCCTCCCCACCCCTATACCTCCACCCCTACGCACTCATATCAAAGAGTTTATAGCTCGGGGGTGGGGGGTTCCTTATGTGGAGGTTAGTCGGGATGTGCCGCCAATTTGAGTCGGTTTTTTTGGCATTTTGGTATACAAATAGGTCGTTATTCCTTGAAAACAGGTATAGCAATGGGTAGGGTTTTTTGGCAATGACCTGGCATGCCAATAGGTACGTATATTTCAAAGACAAGTTTTATGGCATGATAAGCAAACAGAAAGGTCAGGTCCGTACATTCTCCTTCCAGTGTTTCCTGCAATATCGTCTACCTCATGGGCCGACGTCTTGGGGCGCTCGTTGAAAGCCTGCGAGCCAGAGTCACACATCTGTTTATTTGGTGGCCACTATTTTATTAACTGCCTTGCCGTTACGAACCAGAGCATCGTTGGGACTGACCACGGTATCAGCAAAGTATTTTTTTTATTTTTTTTCTTGGCAGTTGCGAAGCTTTATAAACGTACTTTTTCATTCTGAATCGTTAGTTTGGTATATGGATGGGTCCCTTGTAGCTCGTCGAGGTGGTCTAGATATGATTTGGGATCATTAATCTTGGTATATGTATGGGTGACCCTTTTAAAAATTTTGTATAAGAATGGGTCTTTTTTCAGAGGATTCCCTTTTTCCACTTTGGCTTGGTATAGATATGGTCCGGTTTTTGTTTCCCAAGGCGGCTAATCCCTACCATTTTCCAAAGGGAGAACCGCCCTCCCCCCCCCCCCTACGGTTAGAGGGCTCACATCGAGTGGCTCTGTGGTGATCGCTTCCCTAATTATAATACATTGCAATCGTAAGGTGGCGCTACCATTACACAAACAAAAGCACATGGGATAACTGGGCTGACGTCACTGCGATTGTTGAGAGCGGGAAAAATGTCCTTTCACAGAACCTTGCAATTGCCAAAACACGTCGCACAATAGGCTTATAAATTGCGAAAATAGAAAGTACTCTACTAAATCAATGTCAACTTGATAAATTATGGAAAACAGCGTCTGCACAGTTTACGATCCTCGATTTCCGCGCTGTGGATTGTCAATAATCTAGACACCCCGACATCAGGCGACGATACCATGAAATCAACAAAAGCACATGGGACTGTTGATCCAACGTCTCGGGGCTCTGCGGCTGTAAAAGATATGGAGTCATCTGATTGGTCGAGGCGACCAAAGTAAACAGAGCATTCCACGTGGTTTTAAGAGACGCTATGACAAGACGCTATGACAATAACGCTTCGGTTAACAGGTGGCTTCTTCACATATTTCCTCAGGCGGAATCCTCGAGTGAGCTCTCTTAGCGAAGCTATAAACTCTTTGCTCATATAACGCCATCCAGTGCAAACCAAACCACCCGTAATCGGCAGGGCTGATAACTTTTGAGGTCGAGATATTCGTATCGCATCAATGTTTTCTTGCATCACAAACAGCCCTGAGCCAAGCCATGAGAACCCGTGTCAAGCGTACCTCAAAGTGTTCGTAAGCAACGAAAAAACCAAGATATTCCCACTAACCTTGACAAGGGGCGTCATATATGGAAGAGGTCAGAGAGAAGACCACAAACAGGCACACATTCACCGCAGCAGACATTAGCGGTTCACTGATCGTTAGCAGTCGCCTCTCATCATAGGCACAACTGTAGCAATGTCGGAAACGTTACTGCGTAGAACGTTCTTCAGCTTTAAGAGTTAAATTCAATACGTACATGCCTGGTTTAACCAGCACTATGGAGTATGTCGTAAATGACATTTGACTTGCGTATGCTCTACTCAAGTGTTTACTACTAGTTTTTATATGTTGATTCAACTATGATCGAACTGATAACCATTTATATCAGCAAGAGGACTAGGACTAGCGCTACAATAAAACCTGTAGCATCAAATCTTAGTGAGTGCATCACAATACAATACAAATGTGCATTTCCTCTCCCACAAGTTTATAAGCAGTTGTAGGCTCAGTCTATGGTGATGCAACTTTGGTTAGATTCGTCAATTTCAAGGCAGCATTCATCTTCTAGAAGTGGCGAGGACAAATTGACAAAAACCTTTTGACCTTGATTCAATATTTCAAAAAAGCAATGCTGTCAAGACTTGTATAGCGCTGTGCAGGGGTCATACAGATAATCAGATAATGGGGGTAATGAATATCGGAGAATAAATAACACCAACCTGTGCATTTATAAGTGCTACTCTCTGTCTTTTCATAACCATCATCACAGATGAATTCATAGGCGCCTGGTGTATTGTTGCACGCCTGGCTAAACCTGTGACTGCCATCGATGCTCTCGTCAATGTCTGATGTACCAAAAACGAAAGCCAGGTCATATTCAGACACAAAGCTATTGTTACAGATCTATTGATATCGCAGTATTATATTTGAATTTTTGTTTAATTAGTAAGCCACAAATCTTCATCAAGAACGAAATGCCATGTACAACATTACATATATCATTCCTCGAAAGCATGGTCATACTCGATTATGTTCATGGCAGGTTTATCAGTAAAAACGAAGAAGAATAGACCAAGAATGATAGCATATACATTAACATGCACTTGAGGATGCTGATGAAGGAACACAAACTTCAGACGTAGGGTTTAGAACAAACGTACACTTTGATTACTATGAATTGAGAAATCAAGATAGAGCTTTGCCTAAAAAGATGGAGACAGGTGTCAAGCTCGGAGGCAAGGAGAAATCTGATTTTTAAAGATCAAAGTAATTTTCTCAATAACTCAGACACGCTATTCCAATTCTAATAGGACATGCAGTAGCCTAGTCAGAGGATGGGCATATATATAAATATATATGTATATTTACATATGTATATTTATTTATATATATAGATATATCTATATCGATATAAATATATGAAAATAAATGCTGTCGTTCGTTTCTCTTTGTGTGCCATTATATTGAGCATCCTTTCCTATTTGAGACAGAGCTCTAGAAATCCTTATTTTAATGTGATTTCGAAGCAATGATAAAGCAGAATCAACAGTCACGATAGTCTAGGTTATTTTGTTCTTTATTATAGTGAGGTTAGTTATAGAATGTGTGAATCGTATGACTGTAATGTACAAACCGCTTTATTGATCTGTTATGTCATGAGAAACGTTTACTGTCAAGCATAAGATTGATACTGATGTCCATATTACTAACACGTGCTAACGTGTGATGCAAGAATCGTGTAATGAACTCTGCCTGATCAAAGCCTAAGCCCTCACGATGATTATGATCGTTAATGCCTGATCAGACTTCAGGTTATACATATTAGATCAATGATCATCTGAGTGTATCAGGATTTCCATTGCAATGTTACATTTTGGTTGTTACCCCTCCAGCGAGTTAAAACTGTCCGCATGGCAATCATGGTATAGCGAAAGCTATGCAGCTATGTGGAAAGTGGGGCACACCAGACGCAAACTATACAAGGGGTCAGCTTGAGAAAGCACGAAGTGGTGGGTATGTGCAGGACGACGGCGATATGACAAGCGTTAAAAGGAAGATTGATGTTGCAAGGCATGCTGCGGCCACCAAAGAGTTTATAGCTTCGCTGAGAGTGCTCACTCCGCCCAATAAAATGTAAAATATGAGGACGCCTACTATGAGCCACCGCGTGTTGCTTTGTAATAGCGTATTTTAAACCAAGTGGAATTCGGAGTTGTTGCCTCGACCAATCAGATGACTCCTATTTTTAGCAGATGCCGACCCCTGAGACGTTGGATCAACGGTCCTATGTGTTTTTGTTGATTTCATGGTATCGTCACCTGACGGGGGGTGTATCTTACGCAATTTCATAATCATCACACAGCTTAGTATAGCTATGCACTCTTTGCTTGATACCTTCACAAGTCCATGACAGGCTAACAAATGATAATATCCAGTCCTGGCCAGTTTCCTCGCTCTAGACGGTTATTACCAAAGTAATGTCGTACTCTACAGCGCGAACATGAACGATCGAGGATAGTAAACTGCGTGGAAGCTGTGAGAGCCGAACTGTTTTCTGAAGGTCTACCCCAGACCGTGCAATTTACCGCGTTGACATTTATTTCATATTGTACTTGTTATTTTCGCTATTTCTAAGCCTGTTGTGCGACGTGTTTTGGCAGCAGACAGGCAGTGGGAAGCGACATTTCCCGCTATCATCAATTGCACTGACGTCAGCCTAGGTTTCCCATGTGCTTTTGTTTGTCTGGTGGTAGCGCCACCTAACGATTGGGTGTATTATAATTAGGGAAGCGATCATCAAAGAGCAACTCTAAGTGAAGCCTCTTAGCATAGCTGCAAACTCTTTGCAGTAGACTTTGTTGTAGACTTTTTGTTTGGTAAACAATGTTCTAAATTTAGGTTAAGAATCTGTACACAGGCCGATACATATATATCAAATAAAAACATATATATCACCACATCTTGTTGGAGATTGCAATTTGGCTAAATAACGTTTCATAGTTAACATCGCCATGATTATTGCATTCCTGAAGCTGACAAAAAACATGGTCCATGAGTCTTTGTTGATTGTATCGTCATAGTATTTGTGATGTGGTAAAGCTCTATCATCTACATTCTAACACGCACTATCATGGTGGAATATGGTACTCAGTAGTAAATAAACGGATCTGATCTATCCTGTTATCTCATTCTATTTTCATGTGATCTTTAATAACTTACCCAAACTATGGGGGTTGTACCATAATGAGGGGGCAAAAAAGGTAATGGCAATATTTAGGTTCAACGTCACTTTCAACAACGAGGTGATATCGCAACGGTGATGGATAAAGATGATTTCGATGCTGGGACAGCAACTTGGTACAAACCCGTTTCTCAGACCGGGCTGCAAAACCCAAGCCGCTGGGAGGAAGGTCCAGCACGGTGCTATTGAGCAATCCGGTCGGGTACATCTCCTTTCAGAGATGGGACCGCCATTCAACGTGTTCATCCGAGTAACAGGGAACCAGTCAGGTTTTCACACCTTGGTATCGAACCCAAAACGTATGGGTCGAAAGGCGTCGCAAAATACCACCATGCCATGGGAACCGGCTAATGAGGAGGGAAAGTATACATTTTCCTTCTCTCTTGCGGACCTTTTCTGACATCACGCCGACTTCAATCTCTGACCTCACGCCTTAAAGCTTTGACACTGGCACCGGCACCTGTCTAAGGTCTTTTTGCGTCGATCGCTAGTTCTCAGCTATGACGAACGCACCTTCGTGTTTCGTTTAAGGTGACAGCTACCGCTGATTGGAGGGGTTACTACGAAGTTATATATAGCATCTTTATTGTGGGACAAGCTTTGATCGCATCGGCTGAACTACATAGAAAATGAACAACCATATCGCTAGCGGCGAGTTTATCAAATGTCCCAGCACAGTTGCACATGTCAACTGCGTGGAATCTGTATATGCATGTGCAAGGACAGGAATAGGGGCACCACTGCCAATCGCGTGCATTGTAGGGAATATGCATACACCTATTTCACTTGTTGCGCGCCAGAATTTGTTCTATGATTGGTAGCAAAACACCTCTGAAATATCGATCTTCAATTTTATCCAAGATGTTTTCAAAATACATTTTAAAGTCTTCGCTGAACACGGCACTGATTTTGAAAAGAAGGCGGCAAAACATGTTTTTTTTTTTTTGTATTGCAATGGACTATTGCGCACGACTTGCTTCATTTAAGGCCTGGAACAGCTTTAATACACATTCCGTATACTTTACTTGAGCAATATATGTGCGATTTGCTTCCTGGTTTCTATCCACTGCGCTACTGTCGGAATACACATCTAGATGTGACCCGTTAAAGATTCATTCAGTCAATAATATAGCTGGGGGAAACGAGTCATACTTTGTCGCATATGATGAAAGTATATTGAGTACAAACCGGAGTTAATCGATGATGATTGTTGCCATGATTGTGTGGAAACTCATTATGATCTTTTCGGCCTCTGTCATATCTGACGTCTCGACACAAGGTCAGTGAATTCAGCATATTCAGATATCAAGCATATTCACACAAAAAAATAGATTTTGCGGATATTGGTTTTCTGCTCCACAAGCAATGAAATCCCAATTTCCGCTGCCCGATTTAGTGCCTCAAATGCCAGCTCAATTGCACTTTACTTCTAGGCTGGCCTCTGCAGGTTGTGGAGTACCACAGCAGTACCTTGATGGGCATATTTCGTTGTTATGGCTTTAGATGATTTGTAATAAGCTGTTGCTGCTGCTTCTGTACCCTATACCAGATTGAATCGGCCCAAGCCATCCAGATTCAGGCCATCTGAGAAAAGAGCCACTGTCAAACGTATGGGTTAAGATGCTCAATTGTCTTATTCATCAGTTCCATTACATGTCGAATCATCTCGATTGGCCAATTTATCGTGGAAAATGGCAGGAAGGATATCATTTCTTTTCATGATTGTCAAATCGCAACTGATTTATCTAGAGTGCTCACCATGATCAACATCTAGGATGTCATGTTATACGTTCAGTTATGCCTGTGTGTGCATGAAATGAACTTTTTTTCATCTGCACATCTTTAACTTGCGACTTGCAAGATTTCAGACCACAAATGACACTAATATATATGGACGAGATAGGTTAGGTCCATTAGTGTGTTCTGCATTCTGTCAGTTGCTTTGTAAGCAATCTGAATCCAACCCAGGTTTAGTGATGGTTTGAAATGCCTGAATGTAACACATTGATCCGTGTTTTATCTGCAATAAGATGAGGACTTCCCTTTACGGCACACCGAGTGTCTTTACTAATTGATTATTGTGCGGAAATACAATTTGAAGGCGATGAACACTGCAAGAGGTGTTCCGCAATAAATGTTTGCAGAAAAAGAAGTCATGTTTAGCAAGGGCACCTAGAGATTATGTTGAGGAAATAACGCAAGAAATACGTCATACGTTTGGGATCTGATTATTCATAAATAAACCATCAGATCTGAATGTAGCGCTTTAATACAAAACGCTGTTCAAAGGATCGAGGCACCATAGGTGTCTGAGTGTCATAATATAATATATAATTGATCTAGCCGTCTTTGAAGAAACAACGTATATTGGACACATTTCTTTTCTGTAACATGCTTTCAAAGACTATTTCTCTTCAGAGTGTCTTCTCAATTTGATGTTGTTCTTATCACTCTACTGAAATCTGTAAGATATGGCGATTCCAAAAACTTTTAATCTCTTGGGACTTCTACCTTTATAAATTGTCGTGTGTTTGCCATGTCTTGTTTACAGACTGAATCGTACAGGCGGGTTATCCATGTGTAGCAATTTCGGCGATCATGCCCTCAATGGCCACCGCCTTGCTCAAGGAGTGTCATTATGCGGTCTTATCCCAGTGCGACTGCCTTACAATATATCTGTAGGATGAGTCTAAGCTAGATGAAAGAATGGGCTGCTTTACCATAGAGGAGGCTGGTCCGTGGTATTTGCTTTCTTGCTGAAAGCAATCCTTCACAGTGACGTTTGGTCCATGGTTCAGTGATACTGACATGCAAAGCTGAATACATGACTTTTGGCGAGATGCATTGATTCTTGATCTGGAAATTTTATGCTCTTTAGTGGAGCGGTACCCATAATTTGCAGCTTGTGATTTTTTGGTGAATTCAGAATAGGAAAAGCATAATCTTGAGTGGTATGTTCAGGAACATAATTACACCGTTTCCCTTTTCCAGCAATCTACTAAAAAGTACCCTTAAAGTCATAAAGAAAAATCATTAAATAATTGCCACTTTGATTCACAAAAATGTTTGATTTTTAAAGAGGTTACCCTTTCATTTATATCTCTCGCAAATAAACTACGATTTCAGATTATCAGTCATCTATGCATTATCAAAAGTGAAAAATAAAAGTGATGATCATAATATAGGGTTTGCGTGGGTTTGATTATGAAAAATAATTGAACAGACGTAGCTTTAGTAAACAAATGAAAAAATTCCACGGAAAAAAATATACAATCGAACTCAGTATGCTTCATGGTTCTTTTGTACTTACTATCATTTATGAAAAATCGCAGATTGAATATGCTCCAACAGTTTTGTTTGTCAATTACTCAAACTAGGCATATACATTATTCAATGTCCGGCAGGACAGAAACTAAGAGACAACATGCCAAAAAGCTTGACATTGGCTGTTATTTTTTATTTTTGTGCAAACCAAAATATTCACAACATCAAAATATCATTTCCAGTTAATTTGGCATACAGTATTGGCATCATATCAAAGAGCTATTGCATGAAACCTTTGAGTAACAAAAACTACATCGTGTTTTTTAATGGCGACAACTCTGGGAAAAGGGCAAAATAAACACATTACTGTTCAGTGCTTGATATTCGAATCAGTTTATGTTTTTAGACCCGTATTGAAAACGAAACTTTTGCATCAATTAGAAATACGTTCCCCAGGCCCCACCAGATGTGCATGTTGCTTAGCATTTCATATTGCATACTATTAATGTCCGTTAAAAAGGAGATATTTTCTAGTATAATATGTTCATTTTTTTTTAAACGCAATGCTTCACTGAATGTTTGCTTTTCATCCAACATTATCAAATGATGATTATGATTAGATGTTTACCTTGATCTTGCGCAGATCGCGTTGGATGTTTCGTAGATGCATGGGATCGAGTGCTTGAGTCTCGCCGTGACATTCCCTCTATGACTGTGGAGTCGTGCCTTAACGCGTGCTTCTCAGATCATTACGTGTTTGCTGGTGTTGAGGTTATTTTCTGAACATTAATGTTATGAGGGCCATAACCCTAATAACAAACTAGTATTTGCTTAATAACAGTTTTAGGAGCCAACATTTTTTAAAATCAATTTATGCTTGATTCGCTGAATGCTTCGTAAAGGCAGGTGGGCAGTGCTATTGTGGGAACAACACGGACCACACAAAGAATGGAGCCCAGGCCGATGACAGTGATTGTAATAGATATTGCAATGGTGATATGTCACAAACATGTGGTGGCAGCTGGCGGATAGAAATCTTCACGGGTCGGTGAATTATAACATTATAACAGTGAAAGAGAATATATAACTATCTTCTTGTGTATTTTTTACACAATATATCCTCGGACTTTACAGGGTCTATTTTGGCAAACCACTTTGACATGCTAATGCCCATGTCACCATAACCTAAAACAATGTTGACCCACCAACAACGAACTGTGCTGCAGATCACGATGAATGTTCTGACGAAAACGACGGATGTAACCAGAATTGTGTCAATGGCATCGGCTCTTGTCACTGTACATGTCGTGTGTGTGTGTGTGTGTGCGGGTGTGTGTGTGTGTGTGTGTGTGTGTGTGTGTGTGTGTGTGTGTGTGTGTGTGTGTGTGTGTGTGTGTGTGTGTGTGTGTGTGTGTGTGTGTGTGTGTGTGTGTGTGTGTGTGTGTGTGTGTGTTCGGGTGTGTGTGTGTTTTGCAATCAGGTTTGTGAAATTGTCGTCATCTTTGTTATAATTCCAGACATCGACGAATGTCACCTTGGGATCACCCAATGCAACCACATTTGTAACAACACACGGGGAAGCTTTTACTGCAGTTGCTGGCATGGCTATGAGCTTGTCGGGACAGCACTTGTCAACTGCACAGGTGTATAATCTATAGTTTGTTATTTTTTCTTCAATGTGTGTTGTTGGTATCAACATACACCGAATAAATCACGAGCTTATATAACATATATTGCCTTATAGCACTAATATACATTATAGCATTATCCACTTTTTGAAGTACTTTGACATGCAGTGTCCAACGAACCCTTAACTCAAGAAATGTTGGCTCACCAGTAATTAACTGTGCTGCAGACCGCGATGAATGCACTGAAGAGAACAATGGCGGATGTAACCATATTTGTGAAAATAACCTCGGCTCTTTTCACTGTGCTTGTCATAATGGATATGAGCTGAAGAATGGAGAACAACTCCAATGCACAGGTAGATAGCGTATGTTACATTTTGCTATCATAAATGATAAATTATATATCAATTGATGTAATGAATAAGCAAATAAAACTATTTCTTTCACTTTTTATTCTAAACATATATATTGGTCCTCTCGAGGTCGTCCGCGAAAGATCATGATACTAATTTATCCATATAAATCCACCCTTTGGGCCCATATATATTTGCGAACTACCGATATTTTAAATAATTTTTATTGATCATTGATTACGGAAATAATATTGGCTATAGATATGAACATTGTGAACCATCGGTAGCGTTTCGTGATATAATTCTATGTTTGTCGATAAATGAAAAGGAGTAACAATTTAATGTTCGCCAATAACATTTTAAAACCAATCAAATTTTTTAATACTTTAATTACAGATATCCAAATCTCATGTTTAAACGTTATTTCGACCTTTTGGTCCGAAGTATAAATGGTTTTTATAAGGTTTGGGGGGTTATATCAACGCATGAGCAGTAGTTAAAAATTTATTTACAATGAAATCATTCGTGAACGATTGTTTTTGTAAGTTATTAAGACTAAACTATCATATTTATATGGTCAAACCAACATATTGTCCATTATTTTGAAAGACAATGTGTATTGACTGTATGTGGACATAGTGGTATATCCTTTCGTGGACCAAAGTCAACGAAAGGTTGGCAGTCTACTTAAGGTCGCGCTCGTGCTAATATATATATATATATATATATATATGTTTATATAAAAACATTCCGATTATCCGCTAAGTCAGCTAATTATCTACTAGGATTTCCTTAAAGTGTTAATTTGCTGAAACATTGATTCAAGTTCATTACATGTATTGCATTTTGTCCTCGTCTCATCATGATCAAAGATATAGATGAATGCAGCATTGAAATTGACAAATGTAACCAGAGCTGCATCAACACAGAAGGAGGCTACAACTGCAGCTGTTCCCCAGGATATGAACCTATGGGAGAGGCAATGAACATCTGCACAGGTAAAGCATCTACAGGCTGTTCACTTCAGCTTTGCATACGGTTTCCATGTTATCAACTAACGCATCAAAGTGACTGCATGCCCACATATATGTACAAATGTGCATGGGGAATATAACTGCTGCTGGGGTATGGCCTTGATTAATTGGTAAAGGCTGATTGTGCATGTATGCAGTTATTTAGTTGCATAGGTAGACCTCTATACTATCTGTACTTTCGTCAGATATTGATGAATGTTCCAAAGGATCACATCAGTGTAGCCAGATCTGTATCAACACACCTGGGCAGTACAAGTGTGACTGTGAGGAAGGTTACCATTTCAGGAACAGAATTCTAACTCTAGCAGTTATCTTTGAAAATACTATTGAACCTCTTATATCTGACGACTGATTGGTGTACTTGCAAAATATCACTTCTTAAGGAGTGGTCAAGCAGCTTGCATCTAACTTTGATTATTTTAGATGATGAGTACAGCGATGTCCTGGAGCAGAACGCAAGGCAAAGAAAAATCATAACCGGTATGATGTAATAAAATTGTCATCCGGCATAATGGCGATCTGTACAGCTCGATCAATTGGCAAAACGCATATAATATAAGTAAATTAATGCGATGGTTTACCACTCACTGTGATTGGGTGTTACAGGTCTTATTGCTGCACTTGTTGTGACTTGTCTGGCTATGATCATATGCATAGTGCTGTTACTGATCGTCCGATTCAGGTAATATGAGGCACATGCATTAAGCGTTTCAATCAAATTACACCCAATTCAGCCCTACATATATGCATGCCTCAATTTCTTTGTCTATGCTGGTAAACAATGTATGTGCGTTATGCACGTGCCATGATAGCTACCATAATTCATGCACGACTTTTGCAATAACGATTTACTTGCAGACAACAGCGCAGAACAAGCATACAAACCGGTTCGCGTGCCGACAACCTATCTATTGACATATCAAGTAACGAGCACGTGACAGATAACATGCCACCTAAGGAGTCACCAAACTATGACGAACTCCAAGAGTGTCGCCCTATAGACCCAATCTACGAAACAATCACTCCTGAGGAGACGCTTTGATATATACATGCTTACGCGTAAAATTCCACCGTAATGAAGCCGGATGGATTCTTTTGTAGTTTGCATGATGCAGGGTTTCATATTATATGTGGCCTTATGATGTATAATGTTTGACTTTGTATCAATACTATTTGCATGTTGACGCGTAGAATCATACTCACATTGTCTCAAATGCGTCGCTTCCTGATATGTAACAGGCGTATAATAGGTACGAAACTATGCAAATACAATAACATTTGTTGAGTTCATCTGCACATTTTGTACTGTATCACCGTATTACAATAACATTACCTTGAATACAATCTGTTTTAATGCGATCCTGCTTGCATCTCCTCAGTATTGAAAGTTGCATATTTTGCACATTGACTTGAAAAAGTCACATCCCGTTGTGTTGTTTGTTTAACTGAAATCCGAACCGTATTCGCACGATCGCATTATCGACTCATTTTGCAATTTTACGATGTATATATGTATCTAGTTATATATTCATAAATATTCCAGCTATAAGGTTACGCAACCATGTGTTTCTGAACCTAAAAATATTTCCATGATCATAAAGGAGATTGTTGCTACTAGAGATTCATTCTAGGTGCTTATCAAACATGGAGTTGAAGCACTTTTAAATACAATCATACTGTATACAGTTTGATTGTGGGAGATGATGCTTTAATGGGCACATTGTTGGTCCAAAAACTGGTGTTATTTCATATAAGAGGCATTCAAATAATGCATGCGCCAACCAACGATGCACATTTCGTGTTTAGACCCTATCTGAATAGGCGTAAGATCTATCTGTAGCACTGCCGATTGAACATAGCATATTTGGTTGTTTAATGTTACATCTTGTGGTCAGCATAAAACTGATAATTAAATACAAATTATGCTTTAATGATGTCTGAATAATGTCTTGATGTGCATATTCATAATGTCGAGGCATTTTTTCTATCCCTCAGGGGTTAGGAGGGGTAGCGGATAAGTATGTTTAATTGTACAGTGGCGATAAAGGTAAGAATTTTGAAAACGCGATACCCTATATGTGCTTGTATAATACTCATCGAGTGAGTCTTGAATCTGTTAACACAACCTGTAGAAGCGGCACCAAACAAGTGGAATAAACATAATTCGCCTATTCTTTTTGCTTTGATGAATATCGTATCAATGCTCGAGATGGCTTTTAGTGTCAGTAGCTCACAGGTAGAGCAGTTCAGTAATTGTGAGGAATTGATCGATGTGTCACGAAGGAAGCTTTACTTAAGATGAATGATCAATACGCGGTTTAACTTTTCCTTCATTAATCTGATGCTTCGTATTCATTCTGACGTGATGTATCTGAACAGCCACAGCATGCAATACCAACCGCACAGGAGCTGGGTATTCGGCGCATTTCAGCCTTACTTGAATCAAGATACATGTACAATAGGACCAGGCTAAAACAACAGGTGGATTTCTATCCTGGATTGTGATGAATATCTGCCTCTTTCGGTGCTGCTTTAAGATCCTATATCTAGGATTAAAGGTTTCAGCTGCAATGGTAATGTTAACACAGTCAGGCTTGTGATGTACGAGTCCAGTCTAGTGAAGCAGCAGACAGCAGATAGATGTTTTGTTCGGGTATAGCCCCTGGCGGAAGTATATTTTCAATCCACCTGATCAAGAACTGATGGCATGCAAAAGCGATTGTTTATGGCAATAAAACGTCTTCATTTCAAACAAGAAGCAAAATCTATGAGCGATGCAATGCACTTTTGAAATTGCGACGAGTTTGTACTTCGGAACATTGAGGATAGCAATATTAATTGACTGATACATGCCGTTTGTAAAATCACTAATAACGATTGATAGTCAAAAAAACCACGATGCGTTACCTCTAGAGAACATTAGCATCGGAAATGCTCAGTCCCTTAACTTGCGCTGCTTCGAACTACTGCTGCATGTTTTGGACGGAAAGATGTATTCAAAATATTTGATACAATAATTACTGCACTTTGATTAATGCCAAAGAGACCGCGGTGGTATATATGTGACCAGTTTGTAATAATTAGCACACGTTGGTCCTTTGATGCATTTAGCAAATCAACTCATTTGGATAAAAAATATGAGTAATTGTTATCTTAAGTCGGCTTCAGACAAACAGACCGCTGGAGAGACAGTTAAGCAGGCAGAGAGACCGACATATATATAAAACATAGCATACATCAGTGAATCTAGGTATCAACATCCTGTCGTGTGATTAGCTACATACATATGCTTTGCGACAATCGACAATTGTCTTCCTAAATAAATTACATTCATTTGAGATCATGTGTTGTCGCTTTACACATATAGATCTCCAATACAAAAAAAATCGGTAGCAGTTCTTTATATCAGATTGAAATGTTTAATATAATTCATTTTGCGCAGCGTGTATTAAATCAAGCACTATTGGTCACGGGTTTCACTACAGTTAGCTTAAAACACTATGCATATATACATATTTGCCACCGTGTTAAAGCAAACTTACACTCAGTACTTATGTATCGTGAGCTAGTATAAGTTCGTCAAAACTCTCCTGGAGGTCAATGCTATTGCTTACCATTATCACATCGAACTACTAAAGTAATTGTGTCGTTAGTCAAAGTGCTCCAAGTGGATTACAGTGTCATCTATCCATTTGCTTAGTAGTTATCAGAGCAACCAAATATCGTTCTCGAATCTAAAATGGATCATCATTATCCATCGCAGACAATGAACAGATGGTATTGTATCATTGTTTTCCATATTTATCTAATGTCCCTTTAAATTCGACGTGATGTACCAGCTAAGACGCAGCATGCAATGCCAACAGGACAAGGGCTTGGGTATTTGATGCATTTTATTACCTCACCTGATCTACCGCTGTTCCTCTCTGATCTTTAGAGATGTGGGCGTCAGCAGGCTGAATATGCAGCACCGTTAGGATGGAAATAACCCAATGAGATTACATTTAGGTGTTTGGTTCCAATCACGTCTTTAACAATTAGGTGTGATTACACATACAAATTTAAAGAATTGTATAGTAACCTCTGACAAGGCGTTGCTGATGTATAAATATGGGAAAATGTTTCATGGCAATTACTGTTTGCTCCTAGGTCGCTCAAAATTAATTCAGGAGCAAATGGGTCGCTTTCTTTCTCTTAACAGGCAAAATTTGCTCTCCGTGCTCGTCTCTGCGTAAAAAAATTGATACATCTTTGCAAAATTAAACCATATTGACCAACTTACTGTACACCTGCAAGCGGTATCATGGCTTACATCCTGTATATCTTTTAACAATTTAGAGGCAGAAGTTATGCTCATCGGAAATGAAGCTATATCCTGGTTGTAGATATGTACTGGCGATATCTATTTGTTAGTTAAGTCCCGTTTCCCATATTCAACTGTGCTTGTCAAACGAGACATTTGCTATTGTTATATACCTTATGGGCTACATTGCGCTTTATTGCATTTGCGGGTAAGATAATAAATATATAATAATAATAACATTTATTTCGCACTCGTGGTACAGATATTTTATGACGATCAAGTTCAGGTGCAATCATTTAACAAAGCGTGGGGTGCCATTATAATGTGCAAATAAAATTAAGTAGAACATTGATATCGTCTTGAGAAAAAAACCGGGAATATATTCACATTCACGGGCCCTACAAAGTTCTTGTATTGAGTTAACAAAGTTCAATCTTTCTTGATCAATGTTCGGTAGAAAAATCTTGCTTGAAATATCATTAAAAGTAATGGTCTGGTCGTAAATCGTAGCAGTATTTAGATTAACGATACTCATAATATATCTTATATTATTTGCGACATTCGAATTACTAAAGGCACATAATCGGCTAACCGCCGATACAAGATGATTCGTGCTATTAAGACTATTTAAGAAAAATTTCATACATCGCAACATTAATTGTTCTCTTAAAGGTAATCTACCAGCTAAAAAAGGAATATACATTGATCTTGTTCTAGGGTGTAATTTCCATATATGGCGGATGCATTTGCGCCAAGTGACACATAAGCTTTTAAATGAATTACTCGAGAGCGTCCATAATGGGGATCCATACAAACTTGTGCAATATTTGTCAAATAGTGTATTACGAACATTTACTGTGGAAAAAGATGGAATGACATAATTGGTGTAATATGAGAGAACGTTAGAACAATTAAAAGGCGCATATATGCACTAAGATGCATGCATTATCTTAGTGACCATGACGCCCATCAAATAGTTGTGATGGCCGAACTACAACACTGATTACGCAATCCGCTTACCATAAAGTGAGTCGCCTTGTAGCTCCGGTCGTAACGGTAACATGAATTTATACCGTTACGATACGACGGTTTTTAGCGCTTCATTAAAGCAAAAGTTGGTGGCCTTACGCATTTGGGTGCTCAATTACGCATCCAAAAAATAACATATATATCAGAGCCTGCACAACAAACAGTCACTAAGCGCAAAAATATATACCCCAACTCGACGCTATTCTTCAAGAAATGCCATCGATACATGATTTCCGAAAAGTCAAGATACCATGATCGCCATTTTGGAAAAATAATGGGTCGCGTGATTTACCGCCGCCTCATTTGCATTGCCTTTGCAAACCGGGAGGGGGGGGGGGGGCACTTGACCCTAACTCGGATAGGGGTGTGCCGCGGGACCTCAAAACCCGTAGCTGTTGCAGAATGGTAAAAAATACACCCCGTCGTACAAGCTATCAAGCGAATGTATTTCCCGTCGTACAAGTCGAGAGGCCGAAAAAAACATACCCCTTCGCGCGGCATATATATATACTACCGCTATACACTTAAGTGCCCCCCCCCCCGGGCTTAGCATTAGTCGTCGATGGTGACGTCATTATGCGCATGCGCAATGAACGTGATCTTGAACTTGTAAACAAACATGTTGCTGTGTTTCGTACTTTTTACCGCTTCCCAAAATGATCGAGCTAAAACTAATTACCATGGATGAAATCCCCGCCGAAAAGAGATAAAATTGTCCGTGAACATAATTGCATTCTAATACTCAACCGCGTGGGTATGTTTGGTGTTTGGTAGTTATCTGAATCGATCTCAAAATGTTTGACATTGCGTCGTTTCCCGTAAGAGTAAGACGTCTACTCAGACGTCTTGTAGGGCTAGTCGCCTTGTTTTCTGAGCAGCCAATAATGCCATTTGTTTTGCATTTATCGCAAAAGCACGTATCACAATAGATCCTCTGAGACAAGTATATAATGCGACACTGTTTTGGGCAAGAAGATCGCCCATATCCTCTTTTAATAGGAAAGGGACTGTTGCATCTGTTTGCATTATGCATGATTGACTTAATCATTTTTGGCTATCAATGCATGGACTTACTTTTGAAACTGGGCACTTGTATACGGGATTTGCACAACGACGAGGTTTGTCACCGAAGCAATATGTTCCTTTTGCAAACAATCACTTCATATCTACAGTATTTATCGAATGTAATGGGATTAGACGAATCTCTGAAAAGTGTTTTTCACACTTAGTGGCTCGGATGAGCTTGCCTAAAAATGCTAATTATTGCTCGTAAATGTCACGCTTTCGGAAGACGTTTATTGTTTATGAGCAAATGAAGGGACTGATAAAATTGACTGCTGTTCATAATGTCCATGTGCATATCCGTGTTAATGAGCCTTGTATAGTATTAATGTTGCAGATCAAACAGAAAGACGTAAGCATTTTGAGCAATTGGCTATAATTATTCGGATGGAATATTGTCACTCGGCTCGAGGGGATCGATGATGTGGCTTTGAAGTGAACAAGATGCGATTGCCCATCCCATTGATGTATCGTCTTTTGCATTAATCCTGCAAAGCAATGTACATCATGTGTGTGTTCTATTGGTCCGCGTGTCGTATGTTTCGCAATTTGGTTATATATTATTCGTACATGCAACGGATATATACTGATCCTGTACTGCTGTCTAATTGTAATAACGCATATTGTGCGTTGAGCGCAGTGTAACATTTGTCATATGGCTTTATGTGTTCTATGAGAGGTAGTACACCCATGCTTACGTGTTGTCGATCGAATGCTATTTGTTTTCAATATTTTCAGTCGTAAAAAAATTGATTTATATTACAGATAACAGATACAGCAAGCTGTAGTTCGACTGGCTTTCAGCTATATTGATGGAATCACACAACCGCTGATACGAAATAGGATGTATATAAAATCCAAACGAGAGTTGTGATTATAGCTTTTCTTATTTACAGGTAAGATGCTTAAAACCGTGTATATTATGAGGAAATATGCAAACTGCACATATACCCACCAGACATTTGCAACGCATTATAGATAGCGGTGATTTTGCTTTACATGTGACGTTCACAATATGTTTTCATCATCTCGTGAAGTTGTTGGTATGATTCCTGTGCAATAACAAGAACATACAATGACAATCGGGCATATTCCATTTTTCTCAAATAGCGATACATCAAGTGGTTTGTCCTTCCTTTTGCTGCTGTTGTAGTTTAAATTCTTACCTCCGAGTAGAAGAATTCAGGTCGATAGGATTTTACTTGGTGAACTGCATAGAAAACATCAATTTCCTTTTCTTTTTCCAGCATTTGAAGAAGTATGTTAACGACAACGTACAGCCCACACAGTTGTCCGCCATCCCTAGATAAAAGCAAATGACACATCTACAAACCTTTCAGCTGAATAACATCGTCATGTAAATGCGCTGTTGTTGGAGTAAACACTTCTTAATCAATCAATATAAGTACTGTGGTATCACCTGCTCATCACTACAGTTGGTTCAGATTCCAGATTAAATCCCTTCATCCTCTCTGCAAGGATGCTTACCTGCTCTACTGTGAGAGGTCAATCCATCGACATAACGTCGACCTTATGTCCCGTTTGGTCTGCCGAGTGCAATGTCTCAAGATTGGAGTATAACTTGTCGGTCGGTGAGTGTGCGTTATTTGACAACATAACTCGCATCTCCCCTATTGTTTTCGCTTTCCTCGTCTCGCCAATCAAATGAACGAAAACATCCTCTGCCTGAAGGTTGACGTCTCGTAATGGTAGGAAACGCGGATAACCAGCCTGTAAATGCAGATTATACACAAAATACGTTACATTATCACAGGCAATTAAAGAAAAGGAGTATCGCGGGAAAGTAATGTAGGATAACTTACTATCGTCGTCATGTCTTCTAACACAACTACAGCTTTAATGTTGTGGTCATGAATCATTTTCCAGAAGTCGTTCACGGTAGAGTCTAATGGCCACTGGGTAGCAATGAAGTTGTTGCTTTTTTTGTAGCCCTGCATTGCGTCATTTGTGTGGACAATATTGTAATGCGATGCATTGAATGTCAGTGAATATGGAATAGATCACTGAGCAACTCACAACAATCCTCACGGCGTTGATGTAGTCTGAGTCATTGGCCTTCAGAAAAACGCGTCGAGCATCACCTGGGTGACCCATCTAGCAATTATGTTTTGCATTCCTTGTGCAATTTGCATGAAGTGGTTAGATGTAACATACAAGTTATGATGCTCGGTGAACCAAACATTGTAAAAGAGCAGTCTTACTTGGCAGAATACTTGTTCTGTTCCTTGCCTTATTAAACGGCTTGCTCCCGGCGGAGGCTGTCCTCAGGGTCAACGATGGAACCCTTGAAATAATCTAAATCCCAAGATGGAATTGAACGAATGAATCACAAATCAATCACAAATCAATACATATTGGACTTAAGTTAGCTGCATTCAATTTGTATCGTTTACTGTACACATACACTGGTCACTCACAGAATATTCGTACCATATCAAATATCTATACGTGTTTAAGCGCGAGATATGTAACTACCCCATATTGTCGATGAATGTCTGCAGGACTATTCGATAACTGTGCAACTTGACTGTTGGCATAGACTGTAGCGAAGTCGCATGCAGAATAAGTAGTGTCTTTTACAGCTATCGCATCTCGTAGTACGGTGTGAAGGAATATATATTGCTTCTGTTCAAGAGAGTAAAGTTATAGATGTAGTTACTTACAAAATGACGCAACCACTTGTGGTCTTATGCACTCCTGCTGATATTATAAACATGGGTTTACCAGTGTTTGTAGCATATCCGTTCGCTGTCCTCGGAGCTCCCTTAAACACCGCAACGCATCGATGCCCTGATCAGTTGGTACTAGACTCAGCAATCTGTTTAATGCAATGAACGTCCCAGTTCTGCCAACACCAGCGCTACAGCGAACGTACATTTACTCCTATATGATTCCTATTAAGTCTATATAAGAGTTCCCTCGCGTGTAATATTATGTAAGAAACATGATAAATGGCAACCTGCAATGAACAACCATAGTCTCTTCAGAAACATTGGCTGTTTTTATCTTGTGGTTAAAACGTAGGAAGGGAGCGGTATGGTCCGGTACATCCTTGTCAGGCCATGCAGTGAATTGAAAATGCTGGACCCGGCGCTTGTTACTTGGATACGCGGTCTGAGAATGTATACAGCATGCGATTGGCGCCAACTTCAATTAGAGAGATAAGTCATTACAGTAGACTGTTATTTTACCAATTTGATTAATTGAATGGTATGTGGAACAACGTTATTATGATTTACAAAGCATTTCACCATCATTACAATTTATAACATATTTGTTTCTACACCAAATCGTCAATAATAAACTGTACCAGGTATATTTCGAAGCCTCTTATCACATAATCTGGAAACTCTGCTATATTGGTCAGTCGTATGGTGGTTTTGTCAACGCTGATTTTGTCGGTGTCAGGCCTATAGTGAGCACACTTCCTCTGAAACAATGCATGGTATATGATGCTTTCTGTCCTTTGTTGCTTTTCAGACCTTTCAATACATTAGAATAATGTAACCCCTGCCTTCATATTTTCCATCACCTTGGTCAACGTGACAATAATATGAATGTCTTGCTCCCAGATCATACGCCAAAAATCGCCTATTGTTTCCTGGATTGGCCCTGTATATCAACAAAAAAATAAGGTGATTATATGCAAAGGTGAGTTTTCCGTCAATGACTAGCTTGGTTTATTCTCGTCGCAAACCTTGCGCAGCAATGACAGTACCAACGCTATTCGGAAACTGCAACAGATAACGCGCTCAATATATTACAAAGAATATGGAGTCGCAAATATATCCTTAAAAAAACCACTCTGATATGACTAACCTTAATGTAGCTGGCATTGATGAAATCCGAATATGGGTTTTCATTTTTCGTCAATCTCACACGGTTGTGCTTGTCTGGTCCGATCATAACGCATACGTTATTGATTTCATCGCTATAAATCGTCACGTAATGTAGAACACAACTATGGTTTATTAAGGGACAACCTAGATGGCATTATGTTTCTGTACTTGTTTGTTAGCTTCCATTCCCGTCCCATTACATCTGTGTATTCGCCATAGATCGACATGACACTCTACCACACATTAGATATAAAAGATTTGTGGCTGCGGAGAGAAAAGGAGAGCATATTTACATCATAGGATGGAATGTCAACAACAACATATCACTGCTTGACAATTTGATACCGACCTTAGAAATACAAATGCATCGTACCTTGAATTCTGTTTCTATACTCGCCCTGTCCTCCATTATACCCTCAACGTACGTATCTATGTTTTTGACTCGTATAATGTTGGTATGTTTGTGATGAGGCGATCCTTTCGTGAGTTTCTGTGGCTCAGCGGAAGTTAGGACCATATGCCGAGGGCTGCCTGTAACTAGTTGCGTGATACTGCTGCGCTTTCCTCTGGAATTTTCTATGCTTGCGTCGATACCGGGGAAAACCATTCCTTCTTTATCGACAGTGATGTTCACATTTTCGTAGGCAGCCGTTGCTGCAAACAATATCTCACTTACATTCACCGACCTACAACATAAAGACGATTGATAATTACAGTACTAATAGTATTTTGTTAGCAGAGCAATACAATGATATGTTGCGGAGGCGGCAACAGGGGATAGTTCTTCCTGTGTTTGATGCAAACGTTCGGATTTCCGACTGCAAAATACAAACCAGGGACATAGGAATAGCAACGATACAACCGGCTGTGACAATAAGGATAGGCCCATTATGCTGGCGTAATGGAAGACTAGACATCAATACAGCTATCTTTCAATGACGTGATATTATTTTGACCGAAATTTCACAACATCCCCAGGACCGTTTTATGATAATGAAGACTACGACGATGATGAAGACAGCACAGAATCCAGCTGCACCAATCCCAGCCGCCCATCCCCGTCACTTTTACCGACTACCGAGCGGGGCATAGGGGGCCAATAGGTCTATTTGTTAGTTAAGTCCCGTTTCCCATATTCAACTGTGCTTGTCAACGAGACATTTGCTATTGTTATATACCTTATGGGCTACATTGCGCTTTATTGCATTTGCGGGTAAGATAATAAATATATAATAATGCACTCGTGGTACAGATATTTTATGACGATCAAGTTCAGGTGCAATCATTAACAAAGCGTGGGGTGCCATTATAATGTGCAAATAAAATTAAGTAGAACATTGATATCGTCTTGAGAAAAACCGGGAATATATTCACATTCACGGGCCCTACAAAGTTCTTGTATTGAGTTAACAAAGTTCAATCTTTCTTGATCAATGTTCGGTAGAAAAATCTTGCTTGAAATATCATTAAAGTAATGGTCTGGTCGTAAATCGTAGCAGTATTTAGATTAACGATACTCATAATATATCTTATATTATTTGCGACATTCGAATTACTAAAGGCACATAATCGGCTAACCGCCGATACAAGATGATTCGTGCTATTAAGACTATTTAAGAAAAATTTCATACATCGCAACATTAATTGTTCTCTTAAAGGTAATCTACCAGCTAAAAAAGGAATATACATTGATCTTGTTCTAGGGTGTAATTTCCATATATGGCGGATGCATTTGCGCCAAGTGACACATAAGCTTTTAAATGAATTACTCGAGAGCGTCCATAATGGGGATCCATACAAACTTGTGCAATATTTGTCAAATAGTGTATTACGAACATTTACTGTGGAAAAAGATGGAATGACATAATTGGTGTAATATGAGAGAACGTTTTTAGAACAATTAAAAGGCGCATATATGCACTAAGATGCATGCATTATCTTAGTGACCATGACGCCCATCAAATAGTTGTGATGGCCGAACTACAACACTGATTACGCAATCCGCTTACCATAAAGTGAGTCGCCTTGTAGCTCCGGTCGTAACGGTAACATGAATTTATACCGTTACGATACGACGGTTTTAGCGCTTCATTAAAGCAAAAGTTGGTGGCCTTACGCATTTGGGTGCTCAATTACGCATCCAAAAAATAACATATATCAAGAGCCTGCACAACAAACAGTCACTAAGCGCAAAAATATATACCCCAACTCGACGCTATTCTTCAAGAAATGCCATCGATACATGATTTCCGAAAAGTCAAGATACCATGATCGCCATTTTGGAAAATAATGGGTCGCGTGATTTACCGCCGCCTCATTTGCATTGCCTTTGCAAACCGGGAGGGGGGGGGGGGGCACTTGACCCTAACTCGGATAGGGGTGTGCCGCGGGACCTCAAAACCCGTAGCTGTTTGCAGAATGGTAAAAAATACACCCCGTCGTACAAGCTATCAAGCGAATGTATTTCCCGTCGTACAAGTCGAGAGGCCGAAAAAAACATACCCCTTCGCGCGGCATATATATATACTACCGCTATACACTTAAGTGCCCCCCCCCCCGGGCTTAGCATTAGTCGTCGATGGTGACGTCATTATGCGCATGCGCAATGAACGTGATCTTGAACTTGTAAACAAACATGTTGCTGTGTTTCGTACTTTTTACCGCTTCCCAAAATGATCGAGCTAAAACTAATTACCATGGATGAAATCCCCGCCGAAAAAGAGATAAAATTGTCCGTGAACATAATTCCAATAATGCCATTTGTTTTGCATTTATCGCAAAAGCACGTATCACAATAGATCCTCTGAGACAAGTATATAATGCGAAACTGTTTTGGGCAAGAAGATCGCCCATATCCTCTTTTAATAGGAAAGGGACTGTTGCATCTGTTTGCATTATGCATGATTGACTTAATCATTTTTGGTTATCAATGCATGGACTTACTTTTGATACTGGTCACTTGTATACGGGATTTGCACAACGACGAGGTTTGTCACGGAAGCAATATGTTCCTTTTGCAAACAATCACTTCATATCTACAGTATTTGTCGAATGTAATGGGATTAGACGAATCTCTGAAAAGTGTTTTCCGCACAAAGTGGCTCGGATGAGCTTGCTTAAAAATGCTAATTATTGGTCGTAGATGTCACGTTTTTGGAAGACGTTTATTGTTTATGAGCAAATGAAGGGACTGATAAAATTGACTGCTGTTCATAATGTCCATGTGCATATCCGTGTTAATGAGCCTTGTATAGTATTAATGTTGCAGATCAAACAGAAAGACGTAAGCATTTTGAGCAATTGGCTATAATTATTCGGATGGAATATTGTCACTCGGCTCGAGGGGATCGATGATGTGGCTTTGAAGTGAACAAGATGCGATTGCCCATCCCATTGATGTTTCGTCTTTTACATTAATCCTGCAAAGCAATGTACATCATGTGTGTGTTCTATTGGTCCGCGTGTCGTATGTTTCGCAATTTGGTTATATATTATTCGTACATGCAACGGATATATACTGATCCTGTACTGCTGTCTAATTGTAATAACGCATATGGTGCGTTGAGCGCAGTGTAACATTTGTCATATGGCTTTATGTGTTCTATGAGAGGTAGTACACCCATGCTTACATGTTGTCGATCGCATGCTATTTGTTTTCAATATTTTCAGTCGTAAAAAAATTGATTTACATTACAGATAACAGATACAGCAACCTGTAGTTCGACTGGCTTTCAGCTATATTGATGGAATCACACAACCGCTGATACGAAATAGGATGTATATAAAATCTAAACGAGAGTTGTGATTATAGCTTTTCTTATTTACAGGTAAGATGCTTAAAACCGTGAATATTATGTGGAAATAAGCAAACTGCACATATACCCACCAGACATTTGCAACGCATTATAGATAGCGGTGATTTTGCTTTACATGTGACGTTCACAATATGTTTTCATCATCTCGTGAAGTTGTTGGTATGATTCCTGTGCAATAACAAGAACATACAATGACAATCGGGCATATTCCATTTTTCACAAATAGCGATACATCAAGTGGTTTGTCCTTCCTTTTGCTGCTGTTGTAGTTTAAATTCTTACCTCCGAGTAGAAGAATTCAGGTCGATAGGATTTTACTTGGTGAACTGCATAGAAAACATCAATTTCCTTTTCTTTTCCCAGCATTTGAAGAAGTATGTTAACGACAACGTACAGCCCACGTAGTTGACCGCCATTCCTAGATAAAAGCAAATGACACATCTACAAACCTTTCAGCTGAATAACATCGTCATGTAAATGCGCTGTTGTTGGAGTAAACACTTCTTCTTAATCAATCAATACAAGTACAGTAGTATCACCTGCTCATCACTACAGTTGGTTCAGATTCCAGATTCAATGCCTTCATCCTCTCTGCAAGGATGCTAACCTGCTCTACTGTGAGAGGTCCATCCATCGACATAACGTCGACCTTATGTCCCGTTTGGTCTTCCGAGTGCAATGTCTCAAGATTGGAGTATAACTTGTCGGTCGGTGAGTGTGCGTTATTGGACAACATAACGCGCATCTCTCCTATTGTTTGCACTTTCCTCATCTCACCAATCAAATGGACGAAAACATCCCCTGCCTGAAGGTTGACATCTCATAATGGTAGGAAACGCGGATAACCAGCCTGTAAATGCACATTATACACAAAATACGTTACATTATCACAGGCAATTAAAGAAAAGGAGTATCGCGGGAAAGTAATGTAGGATAACTTAATATTTGCGCCATGTCTTCCAACACAACTACAGCTTTAATGTTGTGGTCCTGAATCATTTTCCAGAAGTCGTTCACGGTAGAGTCTAATGGCCACTGGGTAGCAATGAAGTTGTTGCTTTTTTTATACCCCTGCATTGCGTCATTTGTGTGGACAATATTGTAATGTGATGCATTGAATGTCAGTGAATATGGAATAGATCACTGAGCAACTCACAACAATCCTCACGGCGTTGATGTAGTCATTGGCCTTCAGAAAAACGCGTCGAGCATCACCTGGGTGACCCATCTTGCAATTATGTTTTGCATTCCTTGTGCAATTTGCATGAAGTGGTTAGATGTAACATACAAGTTATGATGCTCGGTGAACCAAACATTGTAAAAGAGCAGTCTTACTTGGCAGAATACTTGTTCTGTTGCTAGCCTTATTAAACGGCTTGCTCCCGGCGGAGGCTGTCCTCATGGTCAACGATGGAACCCTTGAAATAATCTAAATCCCAAGATGGAATTGAACGAATGAATCACAAATCAATCACAAATCAATACATATCGGACTTAAGTTAGCTGCACTCACTTTGTATCGTTTACTGTACACATACACTGGTCACTCACAGAATATTCGTACCATATCAAATATCTATACGTGTTTAAGCGCGAGATATGTAACTACCCCATATTGTCGATGAATGTCTGCAGGACTATTCGATAACTGTGCAACTTGACTGTTGGCATAGACTGTAGCAAAGTCGCATGTAGAATAAGTAGTGTCTTTTACAGCTATCGCATCTCGTGGTACGGTGTGAAGGAATATATATTGCTTCTGTTCAAGAGAGTAAAGTTTTATGTGTAGTTACTTACAAAATGACGCAACCACTTGTGGTTTTATGCACTCCTGCTGATATTATAAACATGGGTTTACCAGTGTTTGTAGCATATCCGTTCGCTGTTCCCGGAGTTCCCGTAAACACCTCAACGCATCGATGTCCTGATCAGTTGGTACCAGACTCAGCAATCTGTTTAATGCAATGAACGTCCCAGTTCTGCCCACACCAGCGCTACAGCGAACGTACATTTACTCCTATATGATTCCTATTAAGTCTATATAAGAGTTCCCTCTCGTGTAATATTATGTAAGAAACATGATAAATGGCAACCTGCAATGAACAACCATAGTCTCTTCAGAAACATTGGCTGTTTTTATCTTGTGGTTAAAACGTAGGAAGGGAGCGGTATGGTCCGGTACATCCTTGTCAGGCCATGCAGTGAATTGAAAATGCTGAACAAGGCGCTTGTTACTTGGATACGCGGTCTGAGAATGTAAACAGCATGAGATTGGCGCCAACTCAATTACAGAGATAAGTCATTACAGTAGACTGTTATTTTACCAATTTGATTAATTGAATGGTATGTGGAACAACGTTATTATGATTTACAAAGCATTTCACCATCATTACAATTTATAACATATTTGTTTCTACACCAAATCGTCAATAATAAACTGTACCAGATATATTTCGAAGCCTCTTATCACATAATCTGGAAACTCTGCTATATTGGTCAGTCGTATGGTGGTTTTGTCAACGCTGATTTTGTCGGTGTCAGGCCAATAGTGAGCACACTTCCTCTGAAACAATGCGTGATATATGATGCTTTCTGTCCTTTGTTGCTTTTCGGACCATGAGTTTACAATACATTAGA
The DNA here is from genome assembly GCA_034190875.2 of Urechis unicinctus. Lineage (NCBI taxonomy): Eukaryota > Metazoa > Annelida > Polychaeta > Xenopneusta > Urechidae > Urechis > Urechis unicinctus. The sequence continues at coordinate 44,532,230 of CM067352.1, forward strand.
ATAATGTAACCCCTGCCTTCATATTTTCCATCACCTTGGTCAACATGACAATAATATGAATGTCTTGCTCCCAGATCATACGCCAAAAATCGCCTATTGTTTCCTGGATTGGCCCTGTATATCAACAAAAAAATAAGGTGATTATATGCGTAGGTGAGTTTTCCGTCAATGACTAACATGGTTTATTATCTCGTCGCAAACCTTGCGCAGCAATGACAGTACCAACGCTATTCGGAAACTGCAACAGATAACGCGCTCAATATATTACAAAGTACATATGGAGTGAAACATAGTCGCAAATATATCCTTAAAAAACCGCTCTGATATGACTAACCTTAATGTAGCTGGCATTGATGAAATCCGAATATGGGTTTTCATTTTTCGTCAATCTCACACGGTTGTGCTTGTCTGGTCCGATCATAACGCATACGTTATTGATTTCATCGCTATAAATCGTCACGTAATGTAGAATACAACTATGGTTTATTAAGGGACAACCTAGATGGCATTATGTTTCTGTACTTGTTTTTTTAGCTTCCATTCCCGTCCCATTACATCTGTGTATTCGCCATAGATCGACATGACACTCTACCACACATTAGATATAAAAGATTTGTGGCTGCGGAGAGAAAAGGAGAGCATATTTACATCATAGGATGGAATGTCAACAACAACATATCACTGCTTGACAATTTGATACCGACCTTAGAAATACAAATGCATCGTACCTTGAATTCTGTTTCTATACTCGCCCTGTCCTCCATTATACCCTCAACGTACGTATCTATGTTTTTGACTCGTATAATGTTGGTATGTTTGTGATTAGAGGCGATCCTTTCGTGAGTTTCTGTGGCTCAGCGGAAGTTAGGACCATATGCCGAGGGCTGCCTGTAACTAGTTGCGTGATACTGCTGCGCTTTCCTCTGGAATTTTCTATGCTTGCGTCGATACCGGGGAAAACCATTCCTTCTTTATCGACAGTGATGTTCACATTTTCGTAGGCAGCCGTTGCTGCAACAATATCTCACTTACATTCACCGACCTACAACATAAAGACGATTGATAATTACAGTACTAATAGTATTTGTGTAGCAGAGCAATACAATGATATGTTGCGGAGGCGGCAACAGGGGATAGTTCTTCCTGTGTTTGATGCAAACGTTCGGATTTCCGACTGCAAAATACAAACCAGGGACATAGGAATAGCAACGATACAACCGGCTGTGACAATAAGGATAGGCCCATTATGCTGGCGTAATGGAAGACTAGACATCAATACAGCTATCTTTCAATGACGTGATATTATTTTGACCGAAATTTCACAACATCCCCAGGACCGTTTTATGATAATGAAGACTACGACGATGATGAAGACAGCACAGAATCCAGCTGCACCAATCCCAGCCGCCATCCCCGTCACTTTTACCGACTTCCCTCCTGTTTTTTCTGCACAGAATATCAATTTGTCACTCACGCTATTTGACATTCAGCTGTATCTGTTCAGCGTTATTTTCAACACAAAACATAAACGTCTCGTGTAGACCCTACCTTCACATTTAGGGCCGTTAGGTGACTTAAGAATATACACATTTTGACATTCACATTGATACGAACCGAGGCTGCTAATGCAGCTATGGTCACAACCTCCATTGTTTGCATTGCACTCATTCACGTCTGCAATTGTTCAGACAGTCCCAATGCTAGCATTGTGACAAGGAGCTGTTAATTAACCTGATGTTTTAATTATGATCATTGTAAAACATCAATTTAAATCGTCTGCCCAAGCAGCGACCAAAAACGTACTCACCTTGACACGAAGCGTCATATGTGAAAGAGGTCAGTAAGATTATCACAAATTGGTACACATTCATTGCAGCGGCCATTCGCGGTTCACTGTTCGTCAGCAATCACCTCTCATTATAGGCACAAATCCATCTATGTCGGGTGTGCTATTGCCAAGAATGCGCTTCAACTTGAAGAATTGAAATCTACATGTACGTTTCCTAGCTTATCAAGTACCAGGAATTATGTTGTAAATAACATTTGACGTGGGTAGGCTCAGCTCAAGTGCTTACCAATAAGTTCTAAGTGTTGATATGATATCCGTTTTAAAGTGTCGACAAACTTTTTGGATCAATAGCAGAAAATAATCAATGTGCCATAAGCAGATCGTTTGATCTGTTTAGCCACTTAATGAGCCAGCTATGTTGCCATACAATGGCGATTTCTTAAATTCTCTACCCAAGAGGGCCATTTTAAAACTATATGTTGGATCTAGAAAATCCTAGTTTTCTTTGTCCATTATAGATATTGGCTGTGTGCATAACTATATTATCGTATAATTCCCGCAAGATGCAATTCCAATGATATACGCTGTGAGGTCTTTTACAAAAATAATGAATTCAGCTGTAGCAATATTTAAAGGCTGAACGATGAGGTGTTTTACATGAGTCACCTATGTTATTGAGTGGGCCGTCGAGTATCATACGTGTGCTTCACTTGTATTTAGCGCGAGTGTTTGGCCATGACATCGATGATTCTGCCGTTAGATTTGTATGTCCTTATAAAAAGATTTATGATCGCTTTATATGCACTGTAGTTGATTTGGAGACCACCTACCTTTCCTGTTATTGTTGTGTAGAAACTACAGCATCACCATTCAGTTCAAGCCCCAAATTTGTGGTGGCACCTTACCATGTCATTATCGATGTAATGCATTTGCGTTGATGTCCTCCGAGACAAGAGCAGGACAGAACATTAACTGTCTATACGTCTTCATGTTTATTCAGTATTGACATAAAATCACTACTTTAAACAGCAGTGACCAATGCACGAGCAAGTGATAGAGCTGTACTTTAACTGGAGCAAGAGAAGAAGTATATAGACATATGCAAATGTGCCCCGAGTAGTATTTTACACAAACACAATGGTAACATATCTGACTCAACTCGCAATGGCATGTTCCAATCTCATGTGACAGACACTCGGCGCACCAAGAAGAGTGTATTTACGCGATCGTCAGAATACGATAAAAAATGCTAGAAAGCGTTGGTTCAGTTGTAGGTTAAACTAGTTCCATTTCTATTGCTTAGAGACGCAGGCTACATATTCGCGAATAACGCATTCGTGACATAGGGAGCATGATTCTATGCGTGACCCTGCAAATGGTATTGGAAATCAGGCAAATATCGTACACTATAAGGTCACATATACAAGACCATTTTCATCTTTAGATCACATACATACATACATACATACATACATACATACATACATACATACATACATACATACATACATACATACATACATACATACATACATACATACATACATACATACATACATACATACATACATACATGCATGCATGCATGCATGCATACATACATACATACATACATACATACATACATACATACATACATACATACATACATACATACATACATACATACATACATACATACATACATGCAAACATGCATACATACATACATACATACACATACATACACATACATACATACATACATACATACATACATACATACATACATACAAACATGCATACATACATACATACATACATACATACATACATACATACATACATACATACATACATACACATACATACATACATACATACATACATACATACATACATACATACATACATACATACATACATACATACATACATACATACATACATACATACATACATACATACATACATACATACATACATACATACATACATACATACATACAACAACGTACATACATTGTTACATACATGTCATGGCGTATCTTAAAACAACGCTGAATTCGGAGCCTTGGTCGCCGATCCATGAGATCAACGGTCCCATGTGCTTTTGTTGATTTCATGCTATCGTTGCCTGATGACAAGTAATTTCATAATCACCACATAGCTTGGCATAGCTATAAACTCTTTGCCCGAGACCTTCATAAGTTCCTGACAAGTCAATAAATGTTTGTGTCTAGCCCAGGCCATTTCCCTCACTCCAGACGGTTATTGGCAACATAAAATCACAATCTACAGCATGTTTTCAAAGGTGTAGCCCAGCCCAGGCAATTTAACAGATTGACATTTATTTCATATTGTACCTGTTATTTTCGCTATCTGTAAGCCTATTGTTAAACGTGATTTGGCAGCGAAAGGCATTGCAAAAACTATACTTTTCGCGCTCTCAAAAATCGCAGTGACGTCAGCCCAGTATTCCCCATCGTTGTTATTTATCTCGCGGTAGCGCCGCGTAACGGTTGCAGTGTTGCATGATTTGGAGGGCGATCACCGCAGAGACACTCGAAGTGAACCCTCTTATCATATCTCTCTGTACTGATCACACTAACTAACTTTTTAATAAAATGTGTCTTACAGGGAAATTCTGTGGGTAATTTTTTGGAACCCATTGCGGAAAACGGACAGGGCATCTACATATCCGCTCATTATCAGCGAGGTCAAGCGACGTCACTGAGGTCATCCACCTGCCATTAACAGTAATTGGCATGGTGCTTTACATGTTATATGGCGGGGTCACATACCGAATCAAACGTTATCGTGCTATTTCTCATGCGCGATTAGTTAGGTTGATCAACGATCACGTCTTATGAATAAATCAACAGAAAAATGATCATTTATGTGTTTTCTTTCGTCTCTACAAATTGGCTGATTGCACCCCATCCCCACAACCCAGAGAAATGTTCGGCATTGCTCATGAAGTGAATATCGCAAATAATCTGAATGCAACATTACGATGACAGACTACCCAGAAGGGTTAGAGAACATTCTGTTGGTAGACTGTAAGTGGACATAGTTTGCTGAGTAATTAAGAAGATGAATTCATTCGATTGCCAACTTGTCCGTCACATAGCAGGATAATATAATCGACGGCAATAAACAGTGCCCCCACCATTGTCGCCTGGTTTGCATTAGATAATCAAAACATCGTTTGCTTAGCAGAAACTACAGGTTACTTCCTGAAATATAATTTATTGAACAGTTTATGAACATTCATCATAGTGAATTATCATTCAGTTGCGTAGTTTTAATGGGAATGGTAACACGCCGCGGATCCAAGCTTCAAAATAGCCCAGTACAATACAGTTTAGCATATGCGGTTGCGCATGTTGATAACAGATGGTTGACCACTTGTATATTGAAATAATGTCAATCAATAGCAGTTTTTCGCTGCCAGATTATGTTCGGTGAAAATCGAGGTATTTTAAAGATCGGAAGATTTGAGCCAACGCTTCTTCCTGCACATCTCCCACTTCATTCATATAATCACTGCTTTACAGCCACAAGTGTTTGCATGTTCTCCTGGTGAGGGCGAGTACTTTAACCGTCGGGGTTATGACGATGACTTGCGAGAGGTGTAGCGAGTAATTGATAAGTCGAAGTGTAAATATAATCCTGTATTGACGAACTCGGAGATCGGCACGCCCTGAGGATCTATGAAGGTCTTTACTACCAAATGTTGCTCAGATGGACGAAGTTCTAAATGTGTACGTCCCTATATATATTTTTATTTTTTTTGTATGAGGTTACTCGTTGTATTTATAGGGCAAAATGTGGGCTGGACATAGGTGGTGCATTCTGATTGGATGTCCACTGGCATCTTCTTGCACTGGATACTGACACTATTACTAACAAAACATGAAGGGGCTTAATGTTGAATAGTTATAAGGTTTAAAGTTGGGATCAAAGGGCCTGATGTTAGTTGACTGTAATTTTGATACGTTTCGGAATGGCTTGGAATGTTAATTGTGTGAGGGCTATGGCTAGATCGAAATTCGTTCTTTTTTTTCAAAGCGAATACGACGACAAGCAATTTAGGAGATCTTAAAGGGATTAATTGTAATTGCTTTGATTGAGTCAATTTGGAGGTCATGGGAGTCTTGTGATTGAGGGCGGTGTTAGTATCCTTCGTGGTTATTATAGCTTACCGATTTTCCACCATGAATAATCTATTTAAGTAGTAACCCCTCCAGTCACTTAATATCTCCGAAACCGCATACTTTAAAGAGCGGAAGGCAGACCAAAAAAAGTTAGATCGCGTGTTTAGTTCAAACAATGATCGTTGATAGCATTGCAATATCACAAATACCACCCGTCAAGCGTAGATGTGGTTATGTTGGAACAGAGAATTGGAGGTGGACATCAATGAGGAGAGGAGAGTTGGGGAACTTTAGCGATGGAGACGAGAGTACGCTTGCCTCTAAATAGGTTGATTTAAACACCCCCCCCCCCTCCACTAAACCACCACCCCACCACCACCACTCAACCACCCCCACCCAACCTTCGCACCCACACACATCAACATCGAGAGCAACCGGTACAAGCGTAATCACAGGGGTTGTTTTCGTGTCGCAAAATCAGGCCTGCATCTAAAACAACCCTGAACCAAGCCATGATCAAGAGTAACTCTAGCAAGTTAAAACGAGATGTGCCTACTTACCTTGACCAGAGACGTCAGGTATGCAAGAAGCCAGTAAGATGATTACATATGGGCACACATTCACTGCAGCAGCCATTAGCGGTTCATTGGTCGTTAGTTATCACCTCTCACCAATGGCTTGAATCAAGCAATATCGGGGACGTTATTGCGTTGATTGTTCTTCAGCTCCATTCAATATGTGCGTGCTTCGCTTGACAAGCCACCAGGGCGTTTGTTGTAAAGTCCAATAATATGCGCTGAGAGATATATCACACACGGATACATATATAACTGTAGCAGTATTAGAGGTGGAACGGGTCGTCAATCGCTGACCTCACGCCCTCAAGCTTTCACACTGGCGCCTTCATCGCTCGTTTGACTTTTTTTCGTCGATCACTTGTTCAAAGATATGGACTGAGTGACAATCGCACCTTCGCGCGTTCATTAACGATAATATTCACACACCGAGTTAACATGCTGCACGTCAGAATCTGAATCTATGTTAAATTCTCGGTGGTAAAACACACACTGAATTATGGATCGCAAATATTAACCATTGAGTTTTAAAAACATCGCTGAATACTGCACCGAATTTGCTACACCTGCTTTATACATTCAAATATACATATATAATGTATTTACACAACTTTATATAATTATAAACATATATATAAATCGATACACGTATAGATATATTCATATTGGGGATGGTACAAATATAGATTTGTTATTGAACGTTCTGAACAAAAGTTAGTTAGTGCTATATCATAAATAGATGTACACATGTACATCTATATCTGAATAGGTATATATAATGCATATATATAAATATATATATACATATATATGTACATATATATGTATATATATATATATATACATATATATGTACATATATATATAAAATATATATATATATAAATATTTATATATATTTATATATAAATATATATTCATATATATATGTATATATATATTTATATATATATATATACATATCTCTATAAATTTATATATACATATATATAAATGTAAATATATATATATATATATATATACGCATATTTAAATATCAATATGCATATATATAAATAAAATCGACATGTATATATATTTATATAAATTTATACATGCATCTATAAATATTAATGTATACATATATATTTATATATCAATATATACATAAATACATATTTATATATATATATCTATATTTTTATATATTCATAAATAGACATATATCTATTTATACATCTATATATATACGTATATATATGCATATATTTACATATATGCATATGTATATATATACATATATATATGTATATATACAATATTTATACATATATATATATATAATATATATATATAGATATATATGTATATATCTATATATATATAGATATATATATATATATCTATCTATATATATATATATATATATATATATATATATATCTCTCTATCTATATATCTCTATATATATCTATATATATATATATATATATATATATGATTGGTAATTTGATACACATGCTGCTTTCTGGCTATATGCTGTCTATAACTTACATAGTAGAACTTCACTCCATGAATGGACCATTGATTCGGCATTGCAAAATTGTCCATAAAGTTATTCATGACAAGACAAACATTGGTACAAATGCACTTTATTGATTGTCTGCGAATCAAATGGATATATTTCCACTGAATTACCATATATACCTTACCGTGTTTATCTTTAACTCTTAGGTAAGCAGCCCTCCGCATATAGAATGAAAAAAACATAGTTTGAATTGCGAGGGCTACAATCAATGGGATAGGTCTATCCCATGCTAGCCTGACTGGATGTGACTAGTTATGCGGTATGCCACTGTTGACTTATGTAGGCTCAATTTCTGTCTTGTTATCCCAAGATAATCACTGTATGGAATCTCCAGTCTATTTCATAAAACTGTCATGTCGAATAGCTACACATACCCTGTTGGTTTTCAGAATGTGCATATTTACTTAAGTTCATCATTTACCCCATCTCCTGTCTGCCTTTATGTGGAACGATCCCTCTATGGAACGTCCACCAGAGCAGTTTTTTCAATAAGGGATCATGAGATGCAAAACAAATTATTTTTCACTGTTATAACGGTGTTGATGAGAAAACCTGGCTCGAAGGTAGAATTACAATGCAATAATGATTGATAAATACTTTTGTCTCCTTGGATGTTAAGCTGAACTAAAAAGAGCCATAAAATTGATGTGGTCTTATTTCAATTGAACTTGATGATAACAGTACGAGATGAAAACATATTTCTCGTATTCTCTTCCATTTTGTTGATGCAAATAACTAGTTGGACGCAGGTAGAGGCAAGCTCGTGTTGACGATTGCTTCTTTCCTCGTAATTTTATTGTTTTAAGTCGATCATAGGTCATTGAACGCATTGTATGGTGGTATTAAACTAATCATTATTAGCCATGATGTAGTTAAGTATGATTTGGCTATGTACGTTGGGACGGTTAAGATCAGGGGTGGCCGTGACTGTGAATCAGCAAAGTTAAAGCAGGGGTTTATATATGGCAAATGGAATTAAGTAGCGTACTTATCAATCTAACAAAGGTGTTTAATGCGTGCAAATGATGAACCATATGTGTTCTTCTCTCCTCTAATTATATGATTGGCAGTTCAGTTTGGCACAAGTAAATTATTTGCAAAGCGTTATGGTGCGATGGCCAATCATGCATAACTGCCTTCTTGATTGTCGACCTTCAACTCTTTCACGATACGTGGTATATGATTTCTCCGGGCATTAAGCGTATGAACATAAATTGGTCGACTACTTTGAACTTTAAAAAAATGACGCGTCACTTGTTTGTGTGTCTGCTCTATCAAACTATTTGTTATTTTCCATGCACTTCGAGCTGAAAAAAATAATTCGATGGCTTATTGTAAATATCGTTTCAATTGTCTTACAAATTGTGCCAGCTGTTGTAGTTGACAGCGTCAACCGCATCGTGAAATGTTATTGATGTCGATGACGTCACTTCCGATTACGAACGTGTTAGATATATGGCGGAAGTAAAATCGGAAGAAGTTAACTCGCCGTATTTCCGTCGTTAATGGTCGTATAGTAGCAATGTTGATCTAGGGCAGCCAATTGTATTTTGAGCATGTAGTTGTAAATTCTCATAAACTAAGCTCAACGAAAAGTCTGGCAGAAAAAGGAACAAATCGACAAATGTTGGGCGGGAGTCTAATACCAGCTTCCCTCATGGCAGGAAAACGTGCTACAACTGTGCCACGACGTCTCATACGTTTCCATGCTCACGCCTGTTGTTATTTTACCACAAGAAGAACACCAGGTGCCGTCAAAGGATGAAACACCTCTTGCATCATAACATAGAGCTATTCAGTTTGATAATGTTCAGTTTTATTCATCTGTACTGCATTGAGTGTTTCCTCCTCACTAATGGTGAAAATGGAGACTAGGTAGACAATGATCATAGTTCTCATCATAATGTGGATGGAATTTATAGATGCTTACATACTCTAGTGGGTTAATACAATCGGATGGGGTTTTTTCATATTAAAATACATCACAGTTCACAAACAATATTCAATATATTTTTGCATTTTTTTTAATTGACGATGTCAATAATGCGCAGAACCTAGAGGTTTTATTTGGTTTGTTAGGTCAAGGTCATCAAAAGAAATTTGGAATCATCGATAAATTTATAATAATTTGATCAATTATGGACTGATGTTGAATTTATTCAAACTTCCTGATCCAGTTCGCCAAAACGCCCAATGAACTTATAGGCTTCTTGTATTTAACGTTGGTGAGCTTCTAAATAACTTTTCGTGGTACAGGTTGCAATTCTCGATAAGTTTTTGTATTATTTTTTTTAGATTTAAGGTGTCGATGATGTGCTTAACCCAGTTTTGTTCTGACCTTAACTGTTAACTAAGGTCAAATTCCATCGAAAGAAATTTTTAATTATTGATAAATTCATAATAACGATATTGAAATTGTTTTTACTCCCTGATACAGTTTGCCAAATTCTCTTACGTATCTAAGGGCCTCTTGCATTCAACGTTGGTCAGCTTCTAAACAAGTTAATAAATAGTTGCTATCTTTATTTGTCCCCCGAAATAGATCGAAATTGTCATGATAGCATACAACCAATCGGATTTGAGCAAAACGCTACATTTGACAAATTGATTGTCTGTGTGAGGATTCAATGTAATACTTGAATTAAAACTAACTATGCTTTGTATGTGGAATGTGTTCAACCGAAAGGTTCATAATTGTTGCGGCTACCTAGCATGGCTGACTATCAGAACTCGATGAATGGAAAACATAATATGTCTCGGGTAATCTATATAAACAAACTGTTCGCCTCCTTGCATGTAGTCACCCTTACCATTACAATGCTTGTTTGCAGCATAACAATCGTATCTACCTATTAGCAACCGATCTGGGAGAAAATTGACTGCATGACGTAATTAATCGATTCTTTCCTGATCAATTCGCAGGTTTTAAACCTCAAGTTAGTTTCAATAACATTCGTGCAATTACTGCAACAAATTGAATCGTTCATTTTGATATAACGTTAAATGTGTACAAGAAATATCTTGGTAATGGGCAATCAACATATAAAGTTGTAAGGAAATGTAAATCGTATGAAGCAGTATTCATGAGCTGCTATGTAAAACCAGCGTATGCGGTTCTACATTCAACAAAACGCTTGGGATTTCATCAAAGAGTTTATAGCTTCGCTAAGAGGTCTCACTTCGAGTGGCTCTGCGGTGATCGCTTCCCTAATTATAATACATGGCAATCGTAAGGTGACGCTACCGTGACACAAACAAAAGCACATGGGAATACTGGGCTGACATTACTGCGATTGTTGAGAGCGGGGAAAATGTCTTTTCGCAGAGCCTTACGCTGCCAAAGCACGACGCACAATAGGCTTATGAATAGCGAAAATAGTAAATACTGTACTAGATAAATGTCAATTTGATAAATTACCCGGTCTTGGGTACCCCCATGGAAAACAGTTCGCCTCTAACAGCGTCCGCGCAGTTTACGATCCTCGATCTTTCATTTCCGCACTGTGGATAGTAGTTTTAGGTTGTCAATAAATGTCTGAAACAAGGCATCTGGCCTGTGGTCGACATAAGCATTTTTGGCAAGTCAGGGGGATGTGAAGGTCTCGAGCGAGGAGTTTAGAGCTACGCTGAGCTTCGTGACGATTATGAATTTACTCGAAAGAAACCCCAGAAATCGGGCCACAATTCCATGAAAGCACTTGGGACTGTTGATCCAACGTCTCGGGGCTTGGCAGCTGTTAAAGATATGGCGTCATCTGATTGGTCGAGGAGACTACAGCTCCAAATTAAGCAGAGCAGTCCACGTGGTTTTAAGAAACGCTATGACAAGACGCTATGCCAATAACGCTTCGGCTAACCTGTGGCGTCTTCACATATTCCCTCGGGAGGAAGCCTCGAGTGAGCTCTCTTAGCAAAGCTATAAACTCTCTGATTTCATATCCTTGGCTTCCACATTAATCATAACGTACGTACGTAGTGAGATGGAGTTATTGATATCTCGGTTTATTTCTTATTTACGCGATATCCCTCGCCTTTAAACTACGATGTTCAGTGACAAACGCATACGCTCTAATAGCGTTTCAATTGCAATGTTTTTTTCATATTAGAACAAATTAACCTAAGATTCTCCTGGGCGGATGCATTGCTCTGTCGATCCCAAAGCAGCCGATTACAGGTAGTCAGAAGATGACGGGTCGTCACGGGCTCTGCGTAGAAAGTTGCCCGCTGATTATGTACTTATACTATGCAAAAATTCGATTCAAACGGTAGTGTACATTTAGTGAATAAACCGATGAGTCATGTTTGGTTGAGTTCGTGCTATAGCAGCGCCAAGTATGAGTGGGTAGGAGCGGGGATGGTAAGAGACAGGAAAATAATGTTTACGAGACGAGGATGAATGCGGATGGCTTGCCGTGTTATAGGATGGGTTGCGGCATGCGGTGGTGACCACAGACGTTTGCCAAGCTTCCGAGCGCCTGGTCGCCCGATCAAAATATGTCCCTCGATCAGACATGGCAGATGAAAACGAGCGCCAGTGATTGTGACAATCCTTGGAGTAAAATCTCAAGCGTGCCTAACACATATACTTCCTGTATGCTATATATTGCATGATGATAATTAAACTTATGACTGATGATGTGACAAACACACACATCCGGATTAATATCAATTTATCGCTGATTTGGGACCCCAGATAAAATACCACTGACTTTGGGCTCGGACCCCTAGAATTTTTACCGCTAGGTTCCCTGACGAAAGTTGTCTATTGAAGTATGCAACCTGTGTTACGTTTAACACCTTTGTGACTGCTTTAATGGTACAAACTTCAAATAGGATAGATAAAACTTTGATCCAATATTTTCTGGTTTTGGCTTGTTCTCATTCCAGTGTCTGTGCCGATTGATTTGGACACAAAACATCAACACCGTCTCAAACAACGCGTTATACACAGGTGGCGTGTTCACGTTGTGTGTCGGGAGTGAGCCCTCTTAGCGTAGCTATAAGCTCTTTGCTATGATGCCAACAAGACTATCAGCATCCTTATGATATCACCACGCTTAGCCACATATTCCGTGTACTGTATACGCATTTCAGACAACACAACTCATCAGCGATTGCTAATCGTAACATATGTTTGTACAAAGCATTAAAGTAATACCTTACAAGTCATATTAGTATCATTTTCTCAATAGAAAATTTACAAATATGTGTTCCGTACCTTAAGGTGTTTTAGGGTTGACGATCCTAAGCATTAAGAGCACTAGCGATTGATGCGATGATCTATATACCAACACGATAAGCTGCCAATGAAGCAGACATTATATCAGAAAATAATTCCCTTTTGATATTCATAACAATATGTGACTAAGCTGGATGTAATGAACAACAATTCGTCTCATCATCTCTAATTATTGTTCGATCTGTCTATCATGACAATTACTATTGAACAACTTTGGTATTCAAATCACGCTTCCATTCAACGAGATAATTAAGCGTTTATTTGTTCTGTGTGATCAATGACAGTCAGATGAGAAATAACAATTTTTCTGTGGCAGACATTATTCATCTTGAAAGACAAAGAAATTCCATTCCGTCCTTGATATCAGCGTCATTGTGCTGCTTGGTGACGTCAGTATTGCTTGAGAGAGGCATTAACTGCGATGAGATGTGGGTTCATCAAATGAAAGGAGACAATTATACTACCATTAATCAACTCCAATAACAACAGCATAGCCACCGGCAACCCGATTTAATTCACATTCAGCGAACCATTGCAATTTATGCTTCTTAGTTGTAACAGAGAGTTACAAGCAAAGAAAATGCTAGCTAGTGTGTTCTGCCCGATCGATCTACAGCTATGAACTAAGCGGAACCTAAGCTGCATATAACAGGGATGAATTGCAGCAATCTATCATCTACAGGAGGCAGATTACGAGTAAAATCATTCTCATAGCTCTACACCGAGTCACCGGAATATAAGGCGGCATTATGCAAATATGGAGAGTAATGTTCAATTTATTGTTCTGCGGAAGTAGCATCAGGCTGATTGTGAGGACCAAGCATATTCCTACACGTTATATGACAAGCAATCATCTCTGCATTATATTGTCATCCACAATATCGTCAAGTAAGCACTTGTCTACCGATAACAGACCACAAGTATTCGTATCATAATCCCATATGCATATTGAAGCAGGTGCATCTCTCTCTCTCTCACTCTCTCTCTCTCTCTCTCTCTCTCTCTCTCTCTCTCTCTCTCTAACTCTCTCTCACTCGCTCTCTGTCTCTGTCTCTCTCTCTCTCTGTCGAACTCTCTCTCCTCTCTCTCTCTCTCCGACTCTCTCTCTCTCTCTCTCTCTCTCTCTCTCTCTCTCTCTCTCTCTCTCTCTACTCTATCTAGATAGATCCTAGAGATATATATATATATATATAATATATATATATATATACTATATATATATTATATAGCATATATCATCTCATATATATCCTCTCGTCTATATATATATATATATATATATATATATATATATATTATATATATATATATCTCTCTCTGAATCCTGGGACAACAGCTTTTTGATATCTAGCAAGTTCAGACTAAATTGGCTCTAAACTAATGACTTCCGGGTGTACTGCAGTTACTGTATGAGCGATGGAACCCATTAGCTTCTCCATCAAATGCTATGCCTCGTTAGACTCGTCCTAGAGCGACCCGACTCTGAATAGAGAGGAATTTACATCGTCCAATGAACCATGCCCTAATGGTCTGCCTGCGTCGATTACCAAAAGTAAACAGCTGTATATATGAAGGCCTGTGAAATGAACTTGGGGAAGCAGAACACCGCTATTTCTAGTGATATCATGGAATATTACAACTCTAGCTTCTCATGATGTAAAAATAATACTCTAAATATATGATGGTTCAAGGAATTATAGATATACAATTTTCTCACTTCAAATCATCAGCTCTCTCATCAGGTGATGCCAATTCAAAACGGATCAGAGATGCTGTCTGGTTGTGTTAGACCTCGGATGCATCGAAAGCGTGGCGCTATTGTTGCTGAATGGAGATTTGTCAAGGTTGATTGCTTGTGTTGCGTAAAAACACACCGTACTGCCACAACACGAAAAAGGAGGAGCTGAACGTTATGATTTGAGCATTATTGTGTACGTGGTGAACGATATGATTTTAGCTATTCTAGATGATAAAAATCAGGATTACAGTGTCAACGTTATGATTTCAACATCATCACGTCAGTATAAACTCTTGCTTAAAATCGTTATGATAGGGCACTCATGATAACAGTAATGTTGTTTCTTCTTGATCTCGCTTTTGCCTCCGCGAATAACCCGAAAATGTACCATTATGATCATGCATAACATTATGATCACATTGCTTAGGTGTACACCCTTGTTTCTATTGTACATTCACAGAAACACACACACACTCACACGCACCCATATTCTTATGCTTATATATATACCTTTATCTCTCTCTCTCTCTCTCGCTCTCTCTCTCTCTCTCTCTCTATATATATATATATATATATATATATATATATGCATGTATATATATATATATATTAATATATATATATATATATATATATATATATATATATAGATATATATATATATATATATATATATATATATACATCACACTCACACGCACCCATATTCTGATGTTAATATATATATATATTTAATTTTTTTAGAGCGACCAAATATCGTTCTCGAATGTAAAATGGATAATTTTAATGCATAGCAGAAAATGAGCTGATGATATTGTATCATTGTTTTCCATATTCATCCAATGTCCCTTTATATTCTACGTGATTTAAAAGCAGAGACGCAGCATGCGATGTCAACAGCACAAGGGCTTGGGTATTTGATATTTGAGGCATTTTCCAACCTCACATAGACCAAGATGGACAAGTTCATGTGTTGTTGGTCTGTCGCGGATTCTCTATAATCTTTAGAAATGTGTAGTTGTCTTGGCATCAGCAGACTATATATGCATCACTGCTAGGATGGGAGCTACCAAATGATATGGCATATAGGCGTTGGTTCGATCACGTCTGTAACAATTAAGTGTGATTACACACAAAATCAAAGAATTGCATAGCAACCTCCGACAAGGCGTTGCTGATGCATAAATATAGGATAATGTTCCATGGGAATTGCTCTTGTTACTCATAGGAGAGTGTCGCTCGAAAATAATTCATATATATAACGTAGCTAAAAGCTCTGTTGAAAAGTTCGCAGATTACTTTTGGTTACTTGATATTGTAATGTGTCACGTTGATAAAGGATACATCCCTTCGAGGTTGCTGGCCTTCTCAGAGGGTTTGATTGCTTTAGCTAACGATTTATGTATTTATATCCCTGCATTGAGTCTCTTTTGAAAAGAAAAAGGAGTAAGCTAATATATGCGTGCAAATCAAATGCTTCTCGATGGCCTAAATGCTGTTTTAATATCAATTATTTCGTATTGGCGACCTTAATGTAAGAGGCTTACGCATTTGTATGTGCATAACGGAGAGCAATGATTCAGAGAAGAATCTGCTTTATTATCACAAAGCTGACGAAAAGAAGACTGCTGTTGCCACTCCGTGTTAACTATTTGTTTCATGTTGTACTGTTTTGAGAGCCTTCGATTTATGTGCTGTGCTTTTTGCATTTCTCATAAAACCCAGTCATGTCACATGTGCGTGCGGTATCGTTGTGTCAAATTTGATGGTGCACTGCTAGCATCCAAACAGAGCTTGGTATTTATTTCAAAAGACAATTTGGTAAATCAGAATCATTCAAAGTCTTATTTTTAGAACATCAATGATAATGTTCTTGATCACTCACCGCAATATGAAATATTTCTAATTTTCCTTTATAATGCAGTAAATTGGGAACACCGGAACAAATAATACACTAAAGTATAGTCGCTACGTACAATACATGTTACAACGAGTTAAATAGTGGTGGTTGCCACCCGAGGTGATTACAATGATATAAGCGATGTCATGCGGCATACACAAATCGCTATTATAGTATCCAACTATCCCGTCAACTTGTCTGATATCGTACACACCATCACCTCGTCCGCCGTATCATCCGATAACTGCCGCCATACAAGCTAACATTCTATTCCCGGACCAATATTGGCTCTTTATAGCCCAATATACGCGTACAGAGTGCCAGCGTCCGCTCGTTTCGGAGAACATAAAGCTATATCCTGGTGGTTGATTGGTATAGCTGCGATATCTATTCGTTAGTCAAGTCCAGTAAAGCCTGTTTCCCATTTTAACTGTGTAAGCCACATGAGACATTTGCTATTATTAGCTATGGGCTACAGTGCGCTTTATTGCATTTGCGGGTTAGATAACAGATGGAATGACATAATTGGTGTAATATGAGGAAACGTTAGAAGAACCAAAAGGTGTATATATGAACTATGAGCCCTACCTCAAGCTATTGATGCATGCATTATTTTAATTAGTGAGCATGACGGACCACAACTAGTTGTAATGGCCGTATTTGCCAGTAAGGCAACTGTCTGACAATGCTCAATGCTTTATCGGCATTAGATACATAGTTGTCACAAATGATCATCGTAGTTTGCAGGGCTGTATATAGATAAACCTTTGAGATCTACATTGCTTTCGTAATATACTTAAACGTGTAACCACCGTATTGATGCTCACTGATATTATAATGCTCAGCATGGACAAATGCTTTCATTGGCGACTACTGTACTACAACACTGATTACGCAATCCGCCTACCATAATCTGAGTCGCCTTGCTTCTGAGAAGCCAATAATGACATTGATTTTGCATATATTGCAAAAGCACGTATGACTATGGATCATTTAAGACATGTATATAATGCGAAACTATTTGGGGGGAAGAAGATCGCCTATCTCCATTATCAGAACGTATGTGAAAGTGAAAACATTATAACATCAATGAGGCGAAGTTTTGCACAATCGGTAGCATAGTTTGTTATAATAAGAGTCCGCTGCACGGCAGCTGCCATAGCTCCACAGATGAAATGTAAAACAACAGTATCGTACACTCATCCTTAATGATCCCTAAGCCGTTCCGGCACAATGGAGAGACCCAACAAAACCACCAACAACCAGGAACGACTCTGAAACAACCCTTGTATAATTTGGTCATATCGAATAAGGTACAAACTCGCAAATCGACGATTTATATGCAAACGCCTCTAATGTAATGAAAGCAAATCTTTTAGTCTATGAACATGGTTGCATAAGTTTTATCGCATCGATATCGAATCCCCTTCAAATACCATAGGGGCGGTTGCATTGGTTCGCATTCTGCATGATTGACTTAATCGTTTCTGGTAATCAACGCATGCACTTACTTTTGAAACTGGGCACTTTTCTT
Organism: Urechis unicinctus; assembly: GCA_034190875.2. Classification (NCBI taxonomy): domain Eukaryota; kingdom Metazoa; phylum Annelida; class Polychaeta; order Xenopneusta; family Urechidae; genus Urechis; species Urechis unicinctus. Next base: position 44,550,711 of record CM067352.1, read on the forward strand.
CAGGATTAGCACAACGATGAGGTTTGTTGCGGAAGCAATATATTCAATTTTGCAACCAATCAATTCATACCTACAGTATTTATCGAATGGAACGGGATTAGACAAATCTCTGAAAAGTGTTTCTCGTAAAAAGTGGCTCCGATGAGCTTGCTTAAAAATGCTAAGCATTGCTCGTAGATGTCATGTTTTCAGAAGGAGTATAATGTTTATCAGCAAATGAAGGGACTGATAAAATTGACTGCTGTTATACCAATTGACATAGCATTTAATAGATGCCATATAAAATGGTATCTTCCTCACTCGAATCCACCTATTGGCTGAATCATGGTCATTAATTATTTTAACATTCAATGTTACATCTTAACACAAGAAAATGTAATGCATCCCAAATCATAGAAAAATATTAAATATCTAAGGTACATGTTCATTTGTACATCGATCGTCAAAGATAATTGTTGAAAATATCTTGTCCGTCGACATCTATCTGCTTTGCTATCATGGTTTCTTTATTATTTTAGTTCATTATCTGCTTCAAACAAGCTATCGTAGTTTTGTTATGGCGAAGAAAGAAATGTGTTTGGATAAATCACTTTATTTATAGCACACTTATTTATTCACACTGTCCAACAAACGTAATAAAACGTCAAACTTCAACATAACCTCTTAATCTGTACACCCCAGATTGTCGTGTAAATCAATTAGGGAAAAACAACGAGTTTTTTTATGTATAATATTTCATTTGAGAAAAACCACAATTGTTTTGCAAACGTTAATGCAAATATTATAACTGATAGCAATATGCCTAAACCTCTCATTGTTTTTCAATTCGTTACCATTACATTTGCTGTCGTGACTATTAAAAGTCAATACCACAAGTCTCATTAACAGATGCGTTAAAATATTATGCGACATTAAAGCGATTGATTTTAGAACATTGGACGCGTTGATACAAATAGAGCAAGCAACCGAATTTATAATGCCATCACCAGCGTTAGAATGAATATTATACACTGGAAAATGAGTATATTAAAAACATTCAATCACAAATATATAAGTCGTAAAATAATTAATTAACATTACAGATAACATTTACAGTAAGCTGTATTTCAACTGTCTTTCAGCTATATTGATTTAAGTGAGTATTGCGATGATGGTAGGTCAAAATAATTGTGCAAATAATTTACAAGAGATAATCGTAATAACGACTCTGATGAGACAATCACCTAAAAGCTGATGTTTTCAAATAGGATAAATATAAAATGTAATCGAGAGTTGTGATTATAACTTTTCCTTTTTACATGTAAGAGGCTTAAAACCGTTTATATCATGAGGAAATATGCAAACTGCACATATACCCACCAGGCATTTGCAACGCATAATAGTGCTTTACATGTGACATTCACAATATGTTTTCATCATCTCGTGAAGTTGTTTGTATGATTCCTGTGCAATAACAAGAACATACAATGACAATCGGGCATATTCCATTTTTCTCAAATAGCAATGCATCAAGTGGGTTGTCCTTCCTTTTCATGCTATTGTACTTAAAATACCTACCTCCGAGCAGAAGAATTCAGGTCGATAGGATTTTACTTGGTGAGCTGCATAGAAAACATCAATTTCCTTTTCTTTTTCCAGCATTTGAAGAAGTATGTTAACGACAACGTACAGCCCACACAGTTGACCGCCATCCCTAGATAAAAGCAAATGACACATCTACAAACATTTGATATGAATAACCTTGGCATGTAAATGCGCTGTTGTTGGAGTAAAAACTCCTTAATCAATCAATATAAGTACTGTAGTATCACCTGTTCATCACCACAGTTGGTTCAGAATCCAGATTCAATCCCTTCATCCTCTCTGCAAGGATGCTAACCTGCTCTACTGTGAGAGGTCCATCCATCGACATAACGTCGACCTTATGTCCCATTTGGTCCTCCGAGTGCAATATCTCAATATTTGAGTATAACTTGTCGGTCGGTGATTGTGCGTTATTGGACAACATAACTCGCATCTCTCCGATTGTTTGCACTTTCCTCATCTCGCCAACCAAATGGACGTACACATCCCCCGCGTGAAGGCTGATGTCTCTTAATGGTAGGAAACGTGGATACCCAGCCTGTAAATGCACATTATACATATAATATACTACATTGTTGCAGTCAATTAAAGTATAGGAGTATCGCAGGAAAGTAATGTAGGATTACTCACTATTTGCGTCATGTCTTCCAACACAACTACAGCTTTAATGTTGTGGTCCTGAATCATTTTCCAGAAGTCGTTCACGGTAGAGTCTAATGGCCACTGGGTAGCAATGAAGTTGTTGTTTTTTTTGTAGCCCTGCATAGCGTCATTCGTGTGGACAATATTGTAATGCAATGAATTGAATGTCAGTGAATATGGAATAGATCACTGAGCAACTCACTTACAACAATCCTCATGGCGTTGATGTAGTCTGAGTCGTTGGCCTTCAAACAAACGCGTCGATCATCACCTGGGTGACCCATATTGCAATTATGTTTTGCATTCCTTGTGCAATTTGCATTAAGTGTTTAGATGTAGCATTCAAACCAAACATTGTAAAAGAGCTTTCTTAGATTTAAGAGAAGAGTCAATCTTACTTGGCAGAATTTTCGTTCTGTTCCTAGCCTTATCAAACGGCTTGCTCACGGCGGAGGCTATTCTCATGGTCAACGATGGAACAAAGTAATAAATATCGGACTAATTCAACTTTCTAGCTGCACTAACTTTGTAATGTACAAATAAGCTGGTCACTCACAAAATATTCGTACCATATCAACTTTTTTCTATACGTGTCTGAGCGCGGGATATATACCTACCTCATAGTGTCGATGAAGGCTTGCAGCACCATTCGATAAGAGTGCAATCTGGCTGTGTACATAGAAGTCGCATGCACAAATAGTATGCACAAATGTCTCCTACAGCTATCGAATCTCGTAAGATGGTTTGAAGGAATATATATTGCTTCTGTTCAAGCGAGTAAATCCAAAGATGTAGGTGTAGTAACTTACTAAATGACGCAACCAATCGCGGTCTTATGCGCCCCTGCTGATATCATATACATGGGTTTACCAGTGTTTGTAGCATATCCGTTCGCTGTCCCCGGAGCTCCCTTAAACACCTCAACGCATCGATACCCTGATCAGTTGGTACCAGACTCAGCAATCTGTTTAATGCAATGAACGTCCCAGTTCTGCCTACACCAGCGCTACAGCGAACATACATTTACTCCTATATAATTCCTACTAAGTCTTTATAAGAGTTCCCTCTCATGTAGTATTATGTAAGAAACATGATAAATGGCAACCTGCAATGAACAACCATAGTCTCTTCAGAAACAATGGCTGTTTTTATCTTGTGGTTAAAACGTAGGAAAGGGGCGATATGGTCCGGTACATCCTTGTCAGGCCATGCAGTGAATTGAAAATGCTGGACCCGGCGCTTGTTACTTGGATACGCGGTCTGAGAATGTATACAGCATGCGATTGGCGTTAACATCAATTTGAGAGAGATAAGTCATTAAAGAAGACTGTTATTTTAAGAATTGGACTAATTGAATGGTATGTGGAACAACGTAATTATGATTTACAAAGCATTTAATCATCATTACAATTTTATAACGTATTTGTTCCTACACCAAATCGTCAATAATAAACTGTACCAGGTATATTTTGAAGATTCTTATCACATAATCTGAAAACTCTGCTACATTGGTAAGTCGTATGACGTATTTTTCAACTCTGATTTTGTCGGTGTCAGGCCAATAGTGAGCACACTTCCTCTGAAACAATGCATGATATATGATACTTTCTGCTTTTTGTTGCTTTTCGGACCATTCATGAGTTTACAATACATTAGAATAATGTAACCCCTGCCTTCATATTTTCCATCACATTGGTCAACAAGACAATAATATGAATGTCTTGCTTCCAGATCATACGCCAAAAATCGCCTATTGTTTCCTGGATTAGCCCTGAATATCAACAAAAAATAAACTGATTATATGTGTAGGTGAGTTTTCCGTCAATGACTAGCTTGGTTTAATATCGTTGCAAACCTTGTGCTGCAATGACAGTAGCGACGCCATTCGGAAACTGCAACAGATAACCGCACCGTATATTACAGTGCATATGGTACAGTGAAAGTCGCAAATATACGATATAAAAAACACCATGGTATGACTAACTTTAATGTAGCATCCACCATTGTTGTCTTCCGAGCATTCGTTGTGATCTGCACCAATGGAACGACGAAGGTTTTGTAGTTAATTTATGGTTCAAATGTAAGGATCGCGTGACATGTGATTATTCAAGCTGTTCTAAATGAAACGAGAATAAATGCAATAGTGACCATGGCTGTATCGACATTATGATTCACAGACCTTCATAGATTTCTAGACGCCATCGGCCGCCACATGTCTGATCGGGATTACCACTGCATAGCATACTACATTCATTGTCATTTCTCTGCCCTCCATGCTTTGTATGATTCATGCTGTCTCCACACCAGCACTCCCTGCCATTCTTTAATGACAACAAAAACCAATTCAGTAGTCAACCAACTGTACCATCAATCATCGTCGGTTCTGTGTCGCAAATAAAAGTTAGAGCATTATACGAGTATTGGGTGATATGATAGTAGGTGTCATTCCTTCCCATATTTACCTCCAGACCGTCGAATACAAAACTGTCTGTGAAGCATGAGTTGAGACACCATTCTACTGTCATAGAAGAGGGTCGACGAAAAGATGGCAGTACCCTCTTCAAGCGATCGACGAAGCATCCTACGCGATCTAAGCATTAATTACATCTTACCATCAAAATCAGCCAAATATAGCGTTTTGGAAGTCCGCTTTAAGCAGAATGTACAGATAACATCAAAAGATAACCTCTAGTGAGCGAACAAACATAGACTACCAATCCCAGTTAAATGTTTGACATGGCTATCATGATATATGGTTATATTATTACTTGCAAATATAAAGACTGACAAACCCAAATAACGTGCGTTATGTTTCGCTCTATGTAAAGCTTTATTCGCAGATGACCGACAAACAATAGTATCCATTTTTATGGCATGGGTGGTCAGTTACATTTGTGACAGGCGTTACGTGGCAAGCTTTACTAGAAATAAGAACCAAAAAACTGGTGATTGTTTTGCGGTAATACAATTAAATTATTGCATTGGACACGCAATTTAGCAGCTGAATTCCGCTTTTCCCAACACTTTAGTAGACTAGCGATAACTGATGTGCCTATATACACAGATGTCTTAGATCGAGATGAATGTGATTAATCAGCTAGACCAAACCTTAACAACATTAATTAGCTGAATTGTGAAAAAATGAACATACATAAATTTATATTCGTATATTCAGTTTACGGCTATTTTTCATACAATAGTTTATGCACCCTGTCTTGCTTTACAGAATCAAAACATCGTTTGCTAACCAGAAATGTGAGATGAAGCTTACACGAGTATTTACATAATAGCTAGAAATCAAAGACTCGAGTATTTCGTCATCGCAAATTGAAAATGGTTATGAATCTGTTATTCTGTCAATGGTGCTGCAAATGTAGTTTTCCAAACGTGGAACATTCATGGGTAATGGATTCGTCGACCCTTTCCTATGTAAACGTGGTATGTTCAGGGACCGCAACGTTCAAGATACCGCCTGCTGTTTGGGGCTGGGAAACAGGCTCTATGGTGTGTAGATAGTCACCAAAACCAACTTTCACATTTGGAACACACGGCTCATCTCGCTGGTCTACATGGCAGTTGTCGTTACATCTCTTCCGTTTATGACAACAGAAGCAGATGATAAAGATGACGCACAGAAGTACAGCTCCACCACAAGACATCGGAATGATATAAACCAGTGGAAGACTCTGACGCATGTCATATCTCAAACAGCCCACCATATGTTCCATGTAGCCAACAGACACCTACAGAGCGCAAAGCCATATTTAAATGAGGCCAACTCACGATTAAGCGATTTCAGGATATATTGATTCCCTTTTAACATACAGAACCGATCTCACTATGATTGCAAAGAGTTCTTTTCCACATCGCTCAGCGTCTTTCTCGTGGTATTTGGGAGGTGTTGCATTGGGATGACAGATTATCTGATTATCAAGTACATTAATGATTGTACATTTGGATATTCCAAGGCGAATGTTGTAGTCGTTCATCTTGGCGCCAGTTAAGAATCCTTCACCCTGTTTGCAAATGTAGATCAATGCTTTAGTTTACAGAGTACATAATTCGTTATCTATCATTCGACTCGGTACAATTCAACTTATTGACCCGCTCGTTTAATTGCCTGGTCTCTCGCATCTTTGATCATTAAATCGAATAGCGACATAAAAATGGTCAACTATTTAAATGGCAACGCCCACTAACGCTGATGTAAATTGGCTTCGGTTCATCAGGTTTAAATCCAAACACTTCCTTTATTGGCACAAAAGATGGCGCGACATAGAAGGAAAATGTCTTATCTGGTAGCACGTCAGCGATGTCTTGGTACTTATCATATCCATCAAGTTGAAAACCAACAATGAAAGTCAGCTTAGATTTGCCAGAGATCGATTGAATAGTAGACTGGGCCACACTTCGTGTTCCGCGAATTGGAAATATTTTGTTCACGTTATCAGTCGAACGCAGTTCGCTATCTTTGTCAAATATAGCATTGCGCCGATGGTGGTAGCTGTCAGTGAGAGGCATCTGTTCATATTCATCACCGTCTTGCTGGCGTTTTTGGCGGTGACTGGGCAGGAACTCGTCAGGAATATCCAGCTTTGGCATTGGAAAAGTTGAGATGACATAAACTGAAACACATGGAGCTGGTGATATATGTTCTGCTGGTCTATTCAAGAAAGTCAGTCATTGGCATGTAGAAAATTGTCGAAGGGGTTGTAGTATTTGGCTCATATATACCTGACCTATAGTTTTAAGCATAACTTCAAGGGGAAACAAAGCATTTTTGAAAATTCGGTCATAATTATCAACTCCATTAATACTTTTCTACCGATAACTTCATCATATGCTGAAATGTTTGCTGGAGGTGATGATAATCAGTGACATTTACTTATATAACGCTGCTATGACAGCCAGTGACATCACAAGTCTGTCATGGCAGCGCTCATATCTAAACATTTACCGAGGTCAATAAGTATTTCTATACCAACCACGACCAAGTTACATATATTGCTGGAAACCAGTCCGACAGGGCTTGTAAAACGGTTCTGTCTTCTTCTAAATAGCATTCAGCAAATGTGACCAGCTACTGTGTGTTTTTACTCACAGAGGTGTAGACAGATGTATCCGTTCTCGTTACTTGTGTTTTACCCACTGTCACCGTAAAGGTGTGTTCTTGGGTAATCTCTAGTATTGGATTGGCAACTGCATCCAGATTCGTTCCTGATACATTAAGTGAGGTTCCCCCGCTGATATGATACACAAATCACACGCTCATAGATGGTCACTATGTTAATGTCAAATAACCTAGTGGTATGTTATATATTACGGTTTCTTGCTGATAAACGCATATGACAGGATGTACAGCGTTGCGCGGATTAGTCCGCAAAGTAATGGCCGAAATGTTTGTCAGGTTTTTGATTAGGGACAGTGGGTCCAACGAAACAAAACTTCTCATTTTTCGTAGAGTGAATAAGATATTAAATCCTAGCTTTCTTTACTAATTTAATAATAAATAACTCCAGATATATGCGCGGATTATCAACTGATTGTATCGCGTGGCGTTACTGAAGTAGTGTTTATATGTAAATGAACGAATAAATATGTGATACTCATAATTCGTTACCTAGAAAAAACCTTGATATGATGATATTTACACAAAACAACATTTTGTATGTTGAATAAGGATGTGTTTCTGACCTGATTATGTGGTCTAGTGGGTAAATATCGTCAATTTCGGGATTTCCTCTGTACGTGTAATGAAACCTAGTAAATCTTACTTCCGGGTTGAACAACACCGCAATGGAAAGCAGCATATCTATGTCACTTTTGTTTGTTGCTGGAGAGATAAAGAAGGCAGTGGTACCTGACGAATAACGTCTGCACGAAGAATAAAACACCATTTTAGATGACAGCCCATATTATATTTGTATAACCATTTAGCTCACATACAATCGTTGAATATGTTGATATATTTACTACTCACATGTTAGTAGTACCAGTGTCTCCTATGTAGGCCGCATATGGCGCAAGTTGGCTGAAGTATCTACCGGTCAAAGTGATGTTTGTTCCACCAGCGATAGGTCCAAACAGAGGCGAAACGTTGTCCACAGGATTATCAATGACCCTCGTATTTACTTAAGAAAGTCATCCACAGCAAACAAACGTTAGCTGGGTGTAGCATATCAAGAAGAAATTCTCACATTGATTAGTGATAGATTGTCGAAGATTTATTTCAGCCTATAGATCTTATAATTTGTATTAATGATACAACATGTGTTTTCAAAAAGAGACGTGTTGATAAAAATTGTGCTTTCTTTTGATTGGTCATCAGCCAAATTCAAATCGATGAAAAGGTCTTTGTTTCCCGGTTAAAAGATCCTGTACCTCTGAGAACCACAGAGTTAATTCTTTTATTGCCAGCACGTAAATGATGGATAAAAACGATATTATAAGGATGACTTTACACAAGATATGATACTATGATGTCAATCACTGGATAAGAACATTTTTGTCCTATTGCATATTTGCTCCCCAGAATTCAATGAGGGAGCACCCTTAGCAGGAGCTGGTGTTGTACCAAGTGCCCTTTCTCTCTCTTTATCTTGGAACCCTTACTTAACTTTCTGTCGAATCGGTTAAGCTTGATGTTATAGATATATATTCAGGTGGCTTTTTCCCCAACTTATCCCCGTGTTAAATAGTCAAGGTTGTCCACATACCATCAAACATCAAGTTTTTCATAACATTACCGGACCAATAGAATGTGTATTGTTGTTACGTTAACAGAACAATGGAGGTCGTAATACTTTGCAATAGCTACTGATAACATGGACTGCACAAACCAGTAACGTCAATTGACAGAGACAAACATTGTCAAGAAAATTGAGAGAAAATGTGCAATAATATTTCTGTCTAAACCATAATTTTGCAATACACAATTGATAGAAATTTATAGCACCGGTATAATTAGGAATCGGTTTGGCCTTGCTATATCTTTCCAGCTTCCATTTAATCTTATATTGTCAAGCAATGATCTAGTTACATGGGCAAAGATTTAAAATGGTTCCTACCTTTTTGACACAACGCCCCAGTAATGAGAATGATGAAGATTCCATCAATCAATGGCGATTGACAGCGACACCGGAATCCACTGCTAGTTGTAATTTCACAAGTACCGTTGTTTTCACACGGTGATTCGATGCATGGATGCCGTGTAGTCATGTCATTGATCAGTGTTGCTGTGAAAGTGGTAGAAGTTATCGTGTCAGTGCTAGGGTTTGCAGGAGATGAAATTGCGAGAGTGGTAGCTGTTGGTGAGAAGGTGGTAGCGGTTGTTGGTGAGGAGGTTGTAGATGTGGTGGAATTAGTTGGATAAATGAATGGGCCAATGGTAGTTGTCGTTTTGTAAGAGGCAGATGTGGTTTGTTCAGTTGTGGATGTGTCTGTGTCAACGGCAGCTGTGCTTAAGATAATTGTTGCTGTGGCATGGAAAGTGGTAGTTGGGCCTTTGTTAGTGGCAGATGTGGTCACGGCAGTAGTAGGGTCAGATGAGGTCGCGGCAGTAGTAGGGTCAGATGAGGTCGCGGCAGTAGTAGGGTCAGATGAGGTCGCGGCAGTAGTAGGATCAGATGTAAATGAGATTGTATCCGCCCATGTATTCATTATGCCTTGAGAGAAAACAGCAACGTAAAGCAAGTTAGCGTAAGTAAAAAGAGTATTCAAGCTGTGCTGAATGAAACGAGAGCAAATGCTACAGTGACCATGGTTGTGTCGACATTATGATTCACAGACCTTGATAGATTTCTAGATGCCAGTCGCCGCCACATGTTTGCATGCGGTTACCCCTGCATATCGTACTGCATTCATCGTCTTTTCTCTGGTAACCGTGCTTTGTATGATCCGTGCTGTTTCCACACCAGCACTCCCTGCCATACTTTAATGACAACAAGCCAATCAAGTAGTCAACCAACTTAACATCAATCACCGTCAGTTCTGTGTCGCAAATAAAAGTTACAGCTTTATACAAGTATTGGGTAACATGAGATTAAGTGTCATTCCTTCCCATATTTACCTCCAGACCGGCGAATAAAAATCTGTCTGTGAAGCATGAGTTGAGACACCATTCTACTGTCATAGAAGAGTGGAGACGAATTGATGGCAGCACCCTGTCCCAGTGATCGACGAAGCATCCTACGCGATCTAAGCATTAATTAGATCTTACCATCAAAATCAGCCAAATATAGTGTTTAAGAAGTCCGCTTTAAGCTGAGTGTATAGCAAACATCAAAAGAGAACATCCAGTGAACGAACGAACACAGACTACCAATCCGTGTTTAAGTTTTTTTTTGACTTGGCTGTCATTATCTATGGCGTATATTATTACTTGAAATAAATACTGATAAACCCATATTACGTGTGTTGCGCTCTAATAAAAACTTCATTCACAGAAAACCGACAAAAAATAATATCCCTTTTTATGGCATGGGTTACATTTTTGACAGGCATTTGAAATAAGAAGCAAATGTTACGTGGCAAGCTTTATTAGAAATAAGAGCAAAGAAAGTGGAGAAGGTTTTGCGGTAATACAGGTAAATTTTTGCATTGGGCACGCAATTTAGCATGCTGCATTCCGCTTTGCCAACACTTTTGTAGACTAGCGATAAATGATGCGCCTATGTTCACAGATAATTGATTACTCGATGACTTAGATCGAGATGATTAAGATTAAGCAACTAGACCAAACTTTAACAACATTAATTAGCAATATTTTGTGACCCTGCCTTGCTTTACAGAATCGAAACATCGTTTGTTAACCAGAAACAACAGGTTTCTTTCAGAAAAAAAAACATTCATTGATAAGTGTTTGATAAGATCATCACTATGAATTATCATTCAGTTGCGTATTTTTTCTTCTTTTGTGGGGTGGGGGTGGTAACAAGTCGCTAATCCAACTGTCAAAATTGCCCATGAGAATCTCTCGCATCTAGCGCCAGGAGGACGTAATGTGACCCCACCTATAGGGAATATAGGTTTATAGAGCCTGTCTGTTTTCGTTTTGTCGCTTCTGTGTTTTATCAAATGACTAACGTAGTCACACTAGAGCGACGTATTAAACTGAGAAGTATTTGGTTGTTTGTGGTGCATGCGCCAGATTCCGCCATATATAAATATAGTCTTGGCAGTTTGAGTGCGCCACAGTGGTGATTTTTGTGAGGCCACTAAGGGTCAGAGAAATGGTTTGTACACGCATATATATATATATATATATATATATATATATATATATATATATATATATATATATATATATATATATATATATATATATATATATATATATATATATATATATATATATATATATATATATATATATATATATATATATATATATACTAGACGAGGAGCGTAGTGTGGTGAAGTATAGTAAAGTATGGCAAAGTCCAGTTTAACATACTATAGTAGAACACTGTATAGCATGGTAGAGAGTAGTATAGAATATTATAGTTTAGCATCGCCTTGTATAGAAAAGATATACCCCCATACAAGTGTGTGTCCTATCCCCTTAAGAGTAAAGAACAGTGTCGAAGAGCATAGTATTGCGTAGCATAGTATGCCATTGTAAAGTATAGTATAATATGGTAAATTATTATGATGAAGTGCATAATAGCACATTATACTCTAGCAATGTATAGTATAGCACACTATAGTATATGATAGTATGTAACAATACAGTATATAACAGTATACTATTGTTTAGCATCACCTAGTATTGTAAGATATCGTACGGTATATGATAGAACGTTATAGCATGATATATAATAGCATTGTGAGGTATAGAATAATATAGTATAGTTTACTATAGCTTAGTATATCATAGAATAGTATAATGTTGTATTTTGTTTTCCAATATGCTGATGACGGCGGTAATATCAGAGGGACATCGTTCAGCGAATTGTGCAGTGATTGGCAGAACAGTATACATTAAACAGCGTGGAGCGTGTTAAGTTCATGCAACGATCGTTCATAGCATTAAAATATCAAAAATACTGCCACCTTAGATGTGAATATGTTGTAACAGAGAACAGAAGGTGACCGTCAATGAGGAGGGATGCTTTGAGGACCTAGAGCACGCTTGCCTTGTACCAGGTTGATGTATAGACTCCTAGGTGAGGATATTGCCAATATTCACGCACACATATCCGCCCCTCCCCCTGCCCCCATCCCTCACACGTCGACATCGAGTGCAAACCAGGACACGCGTAATCGCAGGGGTGGATGACTTCAACTTTCAGGGGTGAGGCAATCATATCGCTTCATTGTTTCTTAAAGAAAAGTCAGGGCTGCATCCAATCAGCCCGGAAGCAAGATGTGAGATCGCGCGGCGCATGAGTACCCCAAAGTGTGCCTAAGCAAGGACAAATACCGACTTGTACTCACCTTGACACGAAGCGTCATATGTGAAGGAGGCCAGTAAGATTATCACACATTGGCACACATTCATGGCAGCGGCCATTCGCGGTTCACTGTTCGTCAGCAATCACCTCTCATTATAGGCACAACTTCAGCTAAGTCGGGTGTGCTATTGCGAAGAATGCTCTTCAGCTTTAAGAATCGAAATCAATATGTACGTGCCTAGCTTAACAAGTACAAGGAAGTATGTTGTAAATGACATTTGACGTGGGTAGGCTCTGCTCAAGTGCTTACCAACTGATCTGATAACCGTTTTAATGTGTCGACAAAGTTTCAGAGGTAATAAAACCTTTGTACTAACTCTACGTTGTACTTGTGCTTGTATTTTCAATTCAGTGGTGTCTGCGTCAGGCGCAGTGTTATAAGAAGTGACATTGACCACAATAGCAGAGTCACGGACGTTGTCATTTGGTAGATCAGCTGTTATGGTAATAGTTGGATCCCTAGCAGAAAACAGTCAATGTGCCATCAGCAGATCGTTTGATCTGTTAAGCCACTTGATGAGCCAGCTATGCTGCCATACAATGGCGATTTCTTAAATTCTGTACAAAAGTGAGCTATTTTATAACTAAATGTTGGTTCCAGAAAACCCTTATTTTCTTTGTCTAATATGGATATTGGCTGTGTGCATAACTATATTATCGTATAATTCCCGCAAGATGCAAGTCCAATAATATACGCTGTGAGGTATTTCACACACAGAAAAAAATTCAGATGTTGCAATATTTAAAGGCTGAACGATGAGGTGTTTCGCATGAGTCACTTATTTTATTGATTGGGCCGTCGAGTAGCATGCGTTTACTTCACTTGAATCTAGCGCGAGTGTTTGGCAATGACGTCGATGATTCTGCCGTTAGATTTGTATGTCCTCATATAAAGAATTATGATAGCTTATATGCACTGTAGTTGATTCGGAGACTACCTATCTTTCCTGTTTTTGTTGTGTAGAAATCAGTAGCAGCATCTCCATTCAGTTCAAGCCCCCAATTTGTGATGGCACCTAACCATGTCAGTACCGATGTAATGCATTTGCGTTTATGTCCTCCGAGACAACAGCAGGACAGAACATTGACTGTACGTCCTATGTTTATTCAGTATTGAAATCAAACCACTACTTTAAACAGTGGCGTAATATACCAAAGTATAGTTTAGCATCGCCTAGTATAATATACATTAGTATGAAATAATATAGAATAATATAGCATAGAAAGGTATCGCGTAGTTTAGTATAATACAGTATGGTATAGTACAGTAACGAATAGCATAGAACAGCTCAGTATTTTGTAGTTTTGTATAGTATAATGTAGTTTAGTGTGGTATTGCATGGTATAACATAGCATATCATATTGTAGTATAGCATAGTACAACACAGTACGGTATAACATAGTACAATACAGTATAGAATATAATAGTTTTTTTTATGTTATTCCAGAGCTTGGTATAGTATATAATAACATGGAATAGTATAGTATTTGTTATGCTGAATGCTGAATATTTAGAAATATGCGGTCGCGCATGTTGATAACAAGTGGTTGACCACTTGTACATTGAAATAATGTTGTTCAATAGCAGTTTGTTGCTGCCAGATTATGTTCGGTGAAAATCGAGGTATTTTAAAGATGGAAAGATGTGACCCTACGCTTCTTCCTGCACATCTCCCCCTTCATTCATATAATCACTGCTTTACAAGCACAAGTGTTTGCATGTTCTCCTATATACTGGTGAGGGCGAGTACTTTGACCGTCGGGGATATGACGATGACTTGCGAGAGGTGTAGCGAGTAATTGTTGAGTCAAACTGTAGATATAATCCTTTATTGACGAACTTGTATCGGCTCTCCCTGAGGATCTATGATGGTCTTTACTTCCATATGTTGCTCAGATGGAAGAAGTTCTGGGAGTCTTGTGAAATGTATGAGGGTCTGGATGTGATTGAGGGTGGTGCTAGTATCCTTCTTGGTTATTATAGCTTACCGATATCCACCATAATAATCTATTTAAGTAGTAACCCCTCCAGTCAGGTAATATCTCTGAATAGCAGTGACAGAACCGCATTCTTTAAAGAGCGGAATTAGTTATAACCTCTCATCAATGGCATAAATCAAGCAATATCGGGGAGGTTATTGCGTTGATTGTTCTTCAGCTCAATTCAATATGTACGTGTTTCGCTTAACAAGCCACCAGGGTGTTTGTTGTAAATAACAATTGACGTGGATCAGCTAAGTCGAATAATATGCGCTGTGAGATCTATCATATATATATATATATAAATATATATATATATATATATATATATATATATATATATATATATATATATATATATATATATATATATATATATGATTGATAATTTGATACACATGCTGCTTTGTGGCTATATGCTGTTTATAACTTACATAATAATGGACCATTGATTCGGCATTGTCCATAAAGTTATTCATGACAAGACAAACATTGGTACAAATATACTTTATTTATTGTCTGCTAATCACAAGGAGATATTTCCACTGATTACCCATATTTACCTTACCGGGTTCATCTATAACTCTTAGGTAAGCAGCTCTCCGCATATAGAATGAAAAAAAAAACATAGCTTGAATTGCGAGGGCTACAATCAATAGACAGGTCTCTCCCATGCTAGCCTGACTGGATGTGAACAGGTATGCGGTATGCCATTGTTGACTTATGTTGGCTCAATTTCTGTCTTGTAATCCCAAGGTAATCACTGTATGGCATCTCCAGCCTGTTTCATAAAAGAATCACGTCGCATAATTACACATACCCTGTTGGTTTTCAGAGTGTCCATATTTACTTGAGTTCGTCACTTACCCCGTCTCCTGCTTGCCTTTATATAGAACGATCCCTCTATAGATCGTCCACCAGAGCAGTTTTCTCGTTAAGGGATCGTAATTTGCAAAAACATTTGTTTCACAGGTTTAATTGTGTTGATGAGAAAAACCGGCTGGTATGTCAAATTACAGAGCAATAATGATTGATTTATAATTTTGTCTCCTTGAGTAGTATAGGTAATGGTGGTTCTGGCGCAGCGGGGGACGTTTTTGAGACCAGACCAGACCAACAGACTAAGTTTCGGGCAGCAATGAGTCGCGGGGGGCAGGGGCAGGGAGCCACGAGTTGCAAGGGAACCACCATTACCTATACTACCAACCTCCAGGGTCTATCCATAGAGGTCTTTAAGCGTTATAGGAGCCCCAATTTACTCCAGAGCTACCCGAATTTGGGCTACTTTTTTGCGCAAGCCAGCGAGAAGCCTTCCTCCGGACCAACCCTCTCAACAGCCTGCAGTCCCCCACAGCCAGGTGGTGCGAAGATGCACGAAACTTTGCTTTGGAGGATGGGGGTCTGTACCCCAGTATCTCCCAACCGCCCAAGCACCAAAGGACGCAAGACCCCCAAGCAACCAGCCTGGAACAGCCTCTTCCTACTCCATTCTCTCCTTCTCCTCCTCTTCTTTCTTTTCCACCAAATTATCTAGTTTGTCCCCGAGTTCTTTGGCCTCCACCAAGTCGTCTATTTCCTCGCCACGCACCTCGAGTCTTTTAGCCTCTACTTGGCTGCGAATCGCATGGAGTTCTTCGGCCATGGGAAATGCCCTGGTAGAACACGCTAGGAGTGCCTAGGGCCAAGGGCACCTCCATAGGCGGGAAACGGGCGATCTCCCTCCGCGTTACAAAATTGCTCATCTGGTTCCCAGGAAGGCGGGCAATCTCTAGGCCCCCCTCACCTTCGTTCTCTCTTGGGCCCCCATCACCTTCGTTGTCTTTGGGAGTCTCTGTTGGGTTCTGGTCTTCCTCGGGTGCCCATAGTCTAGATAGCCTACTGGACCCAATTCCGTACTTCTTCTTCGCAGCAGAAAAGGAGATTTGTCCTTTGTCTGCACGTAGGGCTTCTATTGCTTCTTCAGAGAGACGTTCTGCGGATGGCATAGTATCTCTTTGCACGACCCTAGCTCTATATCGTTACCACCCCCATACCCAACCCAACCCAACCCAATCTACACAACCTACCCAACCTACCCAAACCAACCCACCCAACCCACCCACCTACCATACCAACCACCAAGTAGGATTGCTCTAGGGGCTGACTCCACTATAGTTGTAGCATATAGACAGATGGCAATGGGAACAATATGGAACTCGAAAGGAAGATAGAAGAGCTGCGCTCCTACACCTATCCCGTCTTTCAGAAGGCTATTCGCCCCGCTCTACCCAGAAGCAGTACTCTGGAGGAGCTGGAAAAAGAGGCCTCCTTGGTGGGGCAACCGAAGGTGTTGGCCTGGATAGACAAAGACCGGGCGAACGTTTAGTGGTCGTGGTCCTTGGGACGGCTGTATGCCGTGGGAGATAGGGGGCACTTGCGCTTTTGCACCAAAGGCCGTGCAGGTGGTGTACTAGGCGGAAATCCTGGCTAGCGTGGCGAGTCTGTCTTTCTTTTTCTGGGGAGTTGTACGTGTCCCTCCAAGCTTGCACTGCAAGGAGTATTTTGCATCCTCGAAGACCGCAACGCCCCCGAGGGCCGCCAGTGCCTTTTCCAGGAAGAAGCCCACAACTGGGAGAGTGTCGCCATAGAGCTCTTCGTCGTCTATGGCCCGTAGGAAGAAGATTGTCTGGTCCTTGCCTCTGTAGGTGGTTTTGGCTAGTTGGCTGCAGTTGTACTCCCCAGGAGAGAAGTCTATTGCCTTGTGGATTTGTGGCCTGGGCGGCGCCTCTACGACTCCTACTCGGGCCTGGGTCTCTCCCTCCTTCTATACCAGCTTCCGCTCCTCTTCGTCCATGTCCTCCATTGGAAACCGACACTCTTTTACGCAGGAGAGGACCGCTATGGGGTTCCAGACAATGGTTTGCTCACCTTTCTGGAAGGATTGGGATGGCCGGATATCGATCTCTAGGTGGTCTGGTGGTGTGATCCAGGCAATGGTTCTATTGTGGAAGTGGGTGCTTATTTCAAAGATCTGGGCGGCAGTTTCTAGGATGGCGAGGAGCCGGCGGGTTTCCCAGACGACAACAGAATCTTCCTTTCCACTTAGAACAACACGCGCTGTGCACCTCCCCTCGGTTGTCCGGTAGCCAAGAAAGGTGTAGCGGCCTGGTAGAACTAGGGATACCTTGGTGGTGTCTTTCTCTTGCACAGCACGTTTGACGGTGGAGCGGGCTTTCTTTGATCCCTTGAGAAAGAGCTTCCTAGCAGCTACTCTGGCGGCAAGTGTCTCAATCTCCTCCTTTCACTCCATTCTAGCAGTGTGTCGCTGTAGCCATATCTCTGCCAGTTCTCTCCAGTTTTCTGCATCGCAGGCCTCGTAGATCTGCAGTAGGTGTTCCTCGCGTTTCCTGGTGGACAGTGCAGAGATCTTTCTTTTTTCTGCTATCTCGGGCACCTCCTGGAGCTTCCTAGAACTCGATGGTGGCCTTTGTTGGCTGGACGCGGATCCCGGAGATTCTACCTGTAGTGCGGTGGGCGTACCACACTACGAAGATAGTCCCCATTTCTCGGTCAGCAAGGACTAGACAGCAGTCCAGGCATTTGGCGAGGTCACTCCATTGGTTGGCTGGGGGCTGTACCACGAAGAGCGGCTTCCCCTGGGGCGAAACAAGATCGACTGTGTCTTTGAGGAGCTCACTTGCGGTTTCGGTGGAGTGGGCCGTTCTGCTACAGGCGTACAACGATACTTCGATCCTGCAGCAGCCCCTGGCCTGGACGTCTGGGAGGGAGAAAGTTTTGCCGAGGTGTTTGTTTGGGCAGTCAACATAGTCGGCTAGGTGGCCCCAAACCGGTTCCCGCACCTGTCCCGCCTCGAAATTGGAAACGATCTTGTTGTAGATCTTGGTGCGTATTGTGTATCCTTGCTCGCTGGTTTGGATCCAGCTGCAGACGTGTTTCCCAACAGAAGCGGTGTTGTAGAGGATGGTTGGTTGGTCGCTGCACATTGCAGCGGAGATGTCTCCCTGCTCTGCGAAGACTAGGTTGCGGGGGTGGGCGACTGGGGTTTCCCTGTCGAGTATTCCGGAGAAGTCCCTGGTGTAGTCGATCGAGTAGATGCCATATCTGTGTAGCAGGAGTTGGCGCTGAAAAGCTGGAAGGCGTTCCTGGCGGGTTTCCATTGGGACCTCGAAGACTGCCACCTTGGCAACGAATACTGCCGTTGGCTTTTCTCCAGGGTAGAGTCTTTTCCAAACCTGTTTGGACTCGTTTTTGGTGTCTTTCTCGATCCTCGCGACAGTCTTGAGGACCACCCCACCACCAGAGAGGGAAACGGTGTGCTGTAGGGCAGTGTTCAAAAATGGCATATCTTCGCCGATAGTTTCTCTGGTTGCTAGGGCGATCTTGGCGACGATGATCTTGGCGACCCCGCTTTCTTCAGTTGTTCAGAGGACCTTGCCCAAGTAGGAAAACAATGTCGCTGGAGCGCAGATAGCCAAAGACATAGAGATCGCCTACAAACGGTTGGAGGCCCGAAAGTGGCTGGGGGTAGGTTTTCACCAAGTTGCCCTCGAGGTAGTCAACTTCGGCTATGTTCTGGACTAGATTGCTGTTGTAGGTGTTCTCGAGAAGGAGGTGGGCAGAAACGGCTTTCCTGGCTCAGAGGACCATGTCCTGGAGAGAAACGGTGGCAGCTCTAGGTTCTAAATTTTCGTCAAGCATTGTGGATACCCTTCGGCTACCAATCTCTAATTGCTTGTTCTTCGGCAACCAAAAATGCCCTTCGGTTACCTACTCGAGATGGCTACCTCTTTGAGACCTACCTGGGAACCGTTTAGGGGAATGCAGGGTGTCGGGAGGGTTGGTCCGGAGGAAGGCTTCTCGCTGGCTGGTGGGAAAAAAGGTAGCCAAAAGTCGGGTAGCTCTGGAGTCAATTGGGGCTCCTGTACGGTTGCCCAGTTTATAGAGGACCTCGACCGCGTGAAAAATGGAACCTACACAGGTATACTTGGCCCCAGAATGTTTAAGCTTAAAGACCGCTATGGATAGACCCTGGAGGTTGGTAGTATAGGTAATGGTGGTTCCCTTGCAACTCGTGGCTCCCTGCCCCTGCCCCCTGCGACTCATTGCTTCCCGAAACTTAGTCTGTTGGAAATATGGTTGCTGGCTGGTTGGATATATGGGTGTGGGCGATTTGCTTCGGGGAATGGTCTGGTCTCAAAAACGTCCCCCGCTGCGCCAGAACCACCATTACCTTGGGTGTTAAGCTTAACTGATGTTCATTTTGATATAACGTTAAATGTGTACAAGAAATATCTTGGTTATGGGCAATCAACATATAAATTTGTAAGGAAATGTAAATCATGAAGCAGTATTCATGAGCTCCTATGTAAAACCAGCGGATGCGGTTCTACATTCAATAAAACGCTTGGGATTTCATCAAAGAGTTTATAGCTTCGCTAAGAGGGTTCACGCGAGTGGCTCTGCGGTGATCGCTTCCCTAGTTACAATACATGGCAATCGTAAGGTGACGCTAGCATGACACAAACAAAAGCACATGGGAATACTGGGATGACATCACTGCGATTGTTGAGAGCGGGAAAAATGTCTTTTCGCAGAGCCTTGCCGCTGCCATAGCACGTCGCACAATAGGCTTATAAATAGCGAAAATAGTAAATACTCTACTAAATAAATTGATAAACTTGATAAATTACCCGGTCTGGGGTACCCCCATGGAAAACAGTTCGCCTCTAACAGTGTCCGCGCAGTTTACGATCCTCGATCTTTTATGTTCGCACTGTGGATGGTAGTTTTAGTTTGTCAATAAATGTCTGAAGCAGGGCAACTGGCCTGTGGTCGACATAAACATTTCCGACATGTGAGGGGTATGTGAAGGCCTCGAGCGAGGAGTTTAGAATTACGCTGTGCTGCGTGGCGATTATGAAATTACCGAAAAACACCCCCGACATCAGGCGACAATACCATGAAATTAACAAAAGCACTTGGGACTGTTGATCCAAGTCTCGGGGCTTGGCGGCTGTTAAAGATATGGAGTCATCTGATTGGTCGAGGAGACTACAGCTCCAAATTAAGCAGAGCATTCCACGTGGTTTTAAGAAACGCTACGACAAGATACTTTGCCAATAACGCTTTTGCTAACTGGTGGCGTCTTCACATATTCTCTCGGGCGGAAGCCTCGAATAACTCTCTTAGCAAAGCTATAAACTCTCTGATTTCATTTCCTGGGCTTCCACATTGATCATAACGTGCGTTCGTAGTGAGATCTCGGTTTATTCCGTCGAGGTTGATGTTAAACTTGCCGTTTGTGGCATAGTCCCCATCATCTGCGCCGGGAATGGTTGTGTACCCCCAAGCGATCGTCCTTTTGTACTTTTTGTTGTCCTTATGATACTCCAAGCTGTACATCTCAGCCTTTCCGAGGTCCTCGTAGGCGCACAGCCGCCGGAAATGCAGTCGACAAGCACTCTGATGGTCGCCAGCAGGCTGTGGTGAAGCCCAAGCAGAATCTGAGGTTTATACTTGGCTGGAATAATTCTTCCAGGGCTCCGAGTGTAGGGGCACTTTATTTCGAGCAGGGCAATCTCCTTCTCTTCCCCATCTTTTCCTTCACCACCTGTGACTTGTGAGCCTTCCGGGGGGCAGACAAGGTCGATAGCAGTCTGAATTGGGAGCACACAAAAGCCATCTGGAGAGTAGGCCGTGTTCTCCCCACCACGGTGAAGGTAAATGTTGTTCCGGAGCACCTTGGTGTTGTATTTTTTCTCAATAACCGCAATAGCAACCTCCTCAAAGGCATGGCATCAGAGGCAGGGGACGCTAAGGCGACCACCCTTGTTGCTTGTTTTTTCAGCCAACTTCTTTCTATAGCTGCTGAAGTAGTTTTGTCCGATGACAGCGGAGAAGTAGCTTCCACCAATGTAGTGCTTTCTTTTAATCTCCTACTGAGTTGTCTTTTGTCTGATCCCGCCATGACTGGCACAGAACAACTTAATCACTTGTTCCATTACCTTATGCTCTCTACTGTTTAAATAGACCGGTAACTGGATGTCTGCCTGCTAACATGCTCCAATCACTCCATAAGATCATCGTTCTTAACCTCCAGATCTCTCACCAGTTCCACAAGGTCATCATACTTGGTCTCCATGTCACTTAGTTTGCACTCCAAGTCTATTTTTTTCGTCTCTCATATAATCTGCTCTTTTACACGACCCTCAAGTTCAGTAATATGCTCTTCTGTATTCATTTCTATACGTTAAACCCTCGTTTATTCAATAGGCTGATTCATTTCCGTGCGCGTCATGATTAGTGTGCACGCTATGATGCACAGCTGTGCACGCTATGATTGGCGTCATAGCGTTTCATATATGATTGGTGTGTACGTTATGATGCACGGATGTGTACGTTATGATTGGGGTATACACAGCATATTTAAGCTAAATAGTCGCTGCAAATGTAATTACCAGAAATCTAAAAAATCTTAAAACATCCCATTTTTACCGTGTATTGAAAAAGGTAGTCTATCCAACCGTCATCCTCAATATAACGCTCTAAAGAGTTAATAGAGAGAGTGTTTTTTGTGAACACCCATATTTGTTCTACGCTCAAGCCTTAGACCTTATATAGCACCAAGTTATCATACTATGACTGTCTCTTAGTATGACACTGCAGGGCTCGCGTTGTCAATTGCCACTGTATTTGTGAATCGTGAAGAGGTTACCCGGGGCCTCTATACCATATACATCTACACCTACTTCAAGTACTCTTCCTAGTTATAGCGCCTGTCAGATAACATACAGCCCAATCTTCGGTGGAGGTGGTGTCGCAGGGGAAATCCTGGGGCCTCTGTGGTCCTGCTGAAACTGGAGAGCAGTTGTCATACCAGGAGGCTTTTGCACTTTATCACACAACTTCTATGCATTGAGGGCGGGTCATTCACAGCCTGCTCTCACCTTTTTCATTGATTGAAACAGTCTGACCACCTTTACAGATCTGGCCTTAATTTCACCCTTCATTTGGGTATATTTTGTGAGCTCAGCTAAAACGAGTTTAAACTCATGGTCCGAGATATAACCATCTTCAAGTGCTGCTGATACAATGTCAGTGAGGGTATTCAATTTGCTCTTAGCCAGAATGCGGATCTGATCATGTTTTTTCACCTTAATGGTCAGCCGCCGACTGATGAATTTTCCAGCTATTACAAGTAGCCCACAAGCGGCCCCCATAGCATCCAAGACTGTAGCAATAGGGGCAGCAACTACCGTAGAAATCAGACCTGCACCACTTGCGCCAAGACACATAGCCACATCAACTAAAGCAGTGTATACAGCGTCCACTGAGTTTACTGCACACCTATATTTTTTATACATAGCACCATATTTTTCAATTTCTTTCTCAAGGTATTGCTTCTTGTGACCGATCTCATTCAGCCGATAGGAGTGGCCTGGATCTTCATCAGGCGGCACAGTTGGTTGTTGTTTCATACTACCGTTATAGACACATACGTCTATAAGTCAAGTTCAATAAGGAGTGATACTACAGACCAAGTAGCCCCTCTGTTTTGAGTGTTTGTTTAAAAATTAATAACGTTGCCTTGTTCCAGCTGTAAAGGTTGGTCTAAAGATATTACAACAGCTCGTTGGTCAGCAGGCTTGTGTATCCCTATCGATTGATTTATTCCATTTATAACAGAAACGACCTCCATAGCACCAGTATCAGCGCCCACACCAGAAGACAAACCCATACGAAGGATTTTTCCCCTGGATAACATTGCATATCCGCAGGTTGAGTCTTGAGAGGTTCAATCCCTGGCCCCATCACCAAACGACCACTCATATCCTGTGCGAAGAGCGCCACTTGCTTCTGCCCAAATAGTAATGAGGGGTTTCGTTTTTCAGCTGCATGTTGTCTCAGGTCCTTTGCAGCATCCGTTGGCGAAATCGGTTCTCCCACCTGAAAGATTTTATTATCTCCCATTTCAAGGTCTCCAGTCATAGAACCGTCACCTTTATCCATTTTTTGTGAGTCTACATAGGTCTTTGTTGCGTATTCAGAGAGGTCGGCACCCTGATCCGTTTTCAGTTGAGTTCCATAAATGCTCGCTTTTATTGACATCTTGTAAATTGAAGAACAACGGAAATAGGAAGGTCGTTACTGTTCAATAAACGTCCTTTATTATCTCTTATCTGAATCTTTAACTCATTCACAGCTCAGACAGTAACCCGTTTTAAAACAGGATTAGCGATGTTTGTGGTTATAATATCACCTAAAGAGGCGCCCCCACAGCCCACAACTTCAAGAAGCGTAGTGGGCTTACCATCAAGCATGTTGTGCATGGTACTGACTTGATCGAGGTGGACATAAAGCGGGTTAAAGACGCTAAAGTTGACGGACCGGTCATTATAGTAAGTACCTGAAGGAATCCATTCTCCACCCAGACCCACATCAAGACCCAACATTTTTAACACATCGTCGTCACATTGTAAAGTCATATCATCAGGAATTGAGAGGGCGGCACTCCCATCATGAGCATTAACCTTCAAACTAACACCTATAGCTGTAACTACCTCTTGTATAAGTTTGAAGTTCCAGAGGCCAGAGGGCAAAAAGGCCGTTTTACCTTGTCCGGTAGAAAATAGCCCCGCTTTAATGCGCACATCTGATTCAATGTTATACCAACCCACAGTATACGTGATTCACCTAAAACCTACGCTAAGATCACCTGCACTATTGTTAATAGCATTTTGCAGGGAGACAGCCTCGCCGCTTTGAACATTTGACAGAGTGTGATACATAGCACTATGGATAAACAAGCCTTAACATTCAATACGAATAAAACGTACAAACCCCGTCCGGTATACCCACCCCATATTGCCGCCAAGGATCTGGCACATCTCCTTATCCAGGTGAAATCAAACAATATGGCAGATGCGTTTTGGGTGGAGTTTTCCAACCTGTTTGATAAATACTTAGTACCGGACATAAGCGACGACAGCCTTGTAGTTGGCTGGAGAACCAACCACATGCAATACTTGCAGAAACAGGTAAACTTTGTTGTATGGTATGCAACAAGCGGTGCGGGGTTTCTTACCTGGACCAACTCAAATCTGACTCCCCAGCACTAAGCAACCTCTACAGGTTCCACGTATACTACACCATCCGGAGACTTTTAGACGAAATGAGAATAGCACTGCTGGATGACGTCACATGGCCGGCTACCAACAACACCTTCGACAAGAGAATCTTCCACCAGCTCTGCCACGAGTTTGGGGTTAACGAAAACAGCGACCGCAGGATACAGGGCGGCAACCAGAGCCAAGGGCAGATCTACTTCACCGACCCCGAAACTCACGAGGTACGTGTCATCACTCATTACGGGATATGAGAAATCAACCAACGGCTTCATCTGGGGAGCGGTGCAATATATTAGACTTCGAAGGTGTATAAGTATATTAATGGATCCTGATACCATTATTGATCAACTCCTTGAACAGGACGCGGCTAGCCCACCGGCCACAAAGTCTGACCGAGCAGAACCCTGTTGCACCCCTGGTGAAGATTTATCTTCTAAGAGAGATAGGCTTGCTGCTGTCATAGCTGGGGGTCAGACCCGTCAGTACCTCGGCGAT
This sequence comes from Urechis unicinctus, assembly GCA_034190875.2. NCBI lineage: Eukaryota > Metazoa > Annelida > Polychaeta > Xenopneusta > Urechidae > Urechis > Urechis unicinctus. Next base: position 44,575,993 of record CM067352.1, read on the forward strand.
CAGCCCATGTCGACTACAAAGATTGAATCAATGAAGAGATTATAAAGCTCTATGCAAAATATGAGGCTCGGCTGGGCGCCGCCATGACGCGGACTCTGGAGCAGTCAGTTCTCCAACTATTTTCTATATACTGGGTATGGCTGTGACTGGGCTGGTTGCATACAGGCTTGCTAAGTAGGTCATTTGGAGACGGGCGTTTACTTTGTATGGATCGTCACATGCAAATGATCTACTATAGTCCTAAGGGCTACTGGAAAGGCATTACTGCTATCAAAAAGCTTGCAACAGAAGCAATTGTTTCTGAGGAAGTTGCCAGGGAGTGGCTAACAAAGCAAGCTATATGGCAAATCTACCTGTCAGTGCCAAAACACATTCCCAGACCAAAGTTTTATGTCCCTGTCCCTAATGAGGTTCACCAAGCCGATCTCTTATTTCTTCCGGTTGACTGGGAAAAAACCTAAAGATGCTATAAAGGCAAAACGAGTTGCACAAAAGCCATCTTCAGTCGTACCAGGGCGCCCGCTGGGGGTCAAAGAGCAAAAGCTTCCCTCTGATGTTGGCGTTTGCTACCTCTACCAGCCTGGTGAGGTCGAGCAAGACAACCGGCGGCGGGCCACTGACGCTATGTGGTCACTCGATGTTTACCGTATTGGACGCTCTGTCACTAAATCTGGTGAGCTTGTACTATACTATTTGTTGGATGGACCGCTCCGTGGCTTTGTAAAGGAGGAGCTGCTTGTGGTTCTGCCCGATACCCAGCTGCCACCAGACGGTATCACCAATTAGATAAAAGAGAGGGGCGTAGTAATGGAAGCAACTGGAAAGTGTCTCTGGATATTACTCGGGAAGAGAGACCCTTGTGACAGGCCCTGTAAGTTTGACTTTTGTGCACAGGTTTAAGATTAAATGGGGGATCGTAAATCGGCTTTGTACAGAGTGTCAGAAGGGCATCAAAAAATAACCTAGGGCTGTGTATGGATTGTGGATTCGAAAGGGTTAACCTACAGTTTTCTTGACACTTGCACGTGAAGGTGTAGGAATGATCTGCATTAACTGCAGACTTAACATTGTTCACACACATTTTCAGCTGGTAGGCCAGAGCGTCTCAATGAACATCAAAGGACTGCTTTACGCTGTATGTAAAAGTATATTTCATTGTACAGTTTGCAAGGTGGTTATGATGAAACTACGACTGGACCTGTCCAAAACTTTTCTTGCCGACCTATGCAACATATCCAGTGGAACGTGCTCGGCAATTATCACCTGGGTGAAATTCCTGGCCATTGAATTGAAGCGTGCACGTAAAAATGTTAGACAATCATTACCGTCATCACTATGAGAAAAGTACCCAACGCTCACATGCACCATTGATTGTTCTGAAATTTTCATTGAGAGACCACGCAACCTAAAGCTGCAAGCATACACATGATCCGACTACAAGGAGTCAAATACAGTTAAATTTTTGATAGCCATTGCGCCCAATTGAATGATATCCTTCCTCTCTGAATGCTAGGGTGGGCGTGCTTCCGACCAGCATTTCACTAGCGAGTAAGGCTACCTTGGAAATATTAGGTACGGAGATGTCATCTAAGCTGACAGGTTTCCCATACAGAGTGACCTTCTTTTCCGTGGCAGCACCTTAGAAATTCCACCCACCGGTTTGGAGCAAATGACAAGAAAAGTGTACAGAAGACAAAAAGAGTAGCCAATGCTCGAATACACGTGGAGCATGCCATCAACAGGACTAAGTGGTTTTGCCAGTCTCACTTGTGCCTCTCATTGATGACATTCTTGTTATATGTGCAGCAATCTGCAACTTGCACCCCCCACTTGTGAAATAAATGTTTATCTAATAGGAGGGCTAGATAGATCTAAGTTATTAATTATAATAACTCATGAAGGAATTTACCTTTTTGCATGAAAATAATACTGTACATTGTTGCGTTCTCATGCTGTTACAACAGAAGTGTGCGTGTCATTGTTAATAAATATTTCAATTTATTGTGAAATAATCTTGCTTTTATTGCTTGTTAATCATACAACAACGGCACCTTCATCCATTCAAAGTCCTGATAACTAAACTTTCCGAAGTCATATTCACCACAAATAGCAAATTAAAGCAGAAGTAAACACGCTGGAAAGGCATGAAATATCACAACTTGTGCATCAAAACACACGCATCTACATCGAGTACACAAAAAGTTTTCCCGAATTGAGCTTTGACCCGAGACCAGAAGCGCTGCGCTCGCGAGACTCCGAACTGGTCTATTCGACAGCGACTGCATGTTTTTCGACGTTCATGGTTAAAATGTTGTACACACATCAACAAGGCAGAGGTTGGGTCTATGTTTTCTCATTAACACGTATATCATCTTATTATACATTATATGTTAATCAAAATTCTATGGCATATTAATGAGCTATCGCTAATAATATAACACCCCTGTTGAATGATTTTTCTGAAACAATGGCGTATTGATGCGTCTGTACTTAAATCGAAGTATGGTGTACTTCCTTTTGAATTGGTGCCATAGTCTGATAATAGATCGTATACAGATAAAAGAATGGCCCTTATGATTCATACAACCGAACCGCAGGTCGAATGTAGCCTTTCCTGGTGGTGTTCTTGTATAAGATAATTTGTTTTAGAAATTTGAAACCTCGTACATAGCCCCACTCTGACGGTAGTATACATATAAATCAATAAAACATCGTGCACGGCTTGAAGTGACAATGTCAATAATTCCAACCGAATATGATTAAGTCTGTTAGTAGAGGGTGATATAAAAAATCTCACAAGAATTGCTGGTTTGTGTTGTGTACGTAAACATTGATTATAATATTTAATGTTATGTATTTGAATAGACAGTGTCCGAATTACTTTGTTTTTTTCCAGAATTTAACAGCCATTTTCAGAACAGTGTGCTTCTGAAAGCCTTCATTCACAATGTGGATGTTTGGAAACTGGAAACCTGAAATTAAACTTTCCAAGTGGTGTCAAAGAAAAACTGTTGGATTTGGTTGGGAAAAAAAAATCAGTCCATTACACAAAAAATGCTCCTAAGTCCTGTCAATCATGCATTGACGAAGTGGATGAAATCTATCCAGACTTGAACATTCCTTCAGCCGTTAGTGATGAGTCCGTGCAGACGCCTTCCAAGCCGCTGGAAGTTGGTTTCAACTCTCTCAATGAAGAAGCTATTCCTGTAATGGGTGTACCAGGTCTCGCCTGAACAAAAAAAAACATCTTTTATTGTTCTCGTCAATATACTCAACGAGCATATTGCCCTCACACCGCTGAACAAGTTCGTAAGACTTGGTGCATATTATCCTCTTCCTCTCGTTTCTGCTCTCGTGGCAGTCAGTACCATCAGATATGTATGCAATAGGTATTTTACCTGTGTGGAGTTTCCACTTTGGATCTCTGAAAGTTTAAATAATTGTTTTCAATATATTCCATTCCAAACAACAGACACACAGATAGAATATTTTATTCTGGATTCCATTTTCAGGAAAACATAGGTTGAGTCGAATTTGTAAACTTTATCGCGTAAGTCCTTATCTTTCATCCTTGGAAGGGAAGAGGCTGCCCCAATTAAATCCCGCACGGATAAGGTCAGGTAACCAGCGCTTCTTTGTCTTTGGAATTAGATTTCAGCGACATCACATCGATTTGCTCTCTGTTCCAAACCCCTCCCCCCCTTTCCGTTTTCAATGCCATCCCACCTTTTGTACATGCTTTCCTCTAGTTTTGTCATTCAACACTCGCTGTTGTAATATGTATGTCTGTACATGTATAGCCATATCAATTAATCTTATCTGTGTCATGACCTATTAAAGTAGCTTTATCCTGCGTTGTGTAACCTGTCCTAGACATATTATAGTAATGTATCTCACTTATTGCATCGACATCATACATATACCTTTATCTGTCAAATAGTCTTAACGTTACTATACTTGTTATCATTATCTGCCTCATTGTAACACTGGTAATTGATATGTAGTGTACCTGCACCCGGGGATTACTTGGTATGCTATTAGGTAATACCGAATATTTTACGTGTGTGATTTTGAACACAATTTGCTACTTGAGAATTATTTCAAACATTGCTGTTCCTCCACTCCTTCACAAAATATGGATCTGCATGATATATTGTTAAATTTCAATACAACCTGATCGGTGACACCGTGATTTTGTGAACAATCCATTCCATATCTGGTAAACCTTAAGTATGCTAAAATGATAATGTTCATTACATATGTAATGATGCTCGTTTCCATCTGTAAAGCCTTAAATAATAACCTAGCATTCCAATTAAAACAAGAACAAAAGTTTTCAAAAACTTACTGTTGTGGTGTTTTGAGGGGCATTCTGTTCAATATCAAACACCTGGCTTCTTTATTATTCTATTTGAGAAGAACATTCATTTTTAAACACAACTGAACACGTAAAATACACTCTCAATCGGACCCGGGTGGACAACATGCGAAATTTGAAACAATCATGATACGGCGTACTTCGATTGGAGTACAAAAATATCAGGTGTGCAAATGGATTGACGTGGGGTGTGATGTTATCATCCGTAAGTCACAAATATGCCATACAATTTTCACTGAACTATATTTCATATAATCGAGACAAACTATGCTCCGCTAAAAGTAAGTTCTTTACTTTGCCAAACTGATTCAAAAATGATTCTTGCCTCATCAATCTCCGGGAAAGACATGCGATGCCCGCCGTACTAAAGTTTGAAAACGCGTAGAAAAGTCTTCTCATACACGTGCTACACTATTTATGGTCCCAAATCGAGACTGTGACAACTAAGGGGGTTTCCACGATTTTACCCAAGCAAATCTCAGTAAATGATGTCACAATTTGCAAAACAGTTGAGAAAATTAATGTTTATGTATGCATACTTCAAACCAATTACGCCGTACTGGGAACGAGGTACGTACTTTGTTTGAGGTAAGTACTTCCTTCTGCGGTCGTCTTTGACCTGTTTATTTATGCTATATATTGCATGATGATAATTAAATTTATGACGGATGATGTGACAAACATCCACATCCGGATTACTATTAATTTATCGCTGATTTGGGATCCCAGATAAAATACCACTCACTTTGGGCTCGGACCTCTAGAATTTTTACCGCAGGGTTCCCTAATGAAAGTTTTAATTCAAATGAACAAAGCACCTGCTACATTGCATGCAATTAGTCACCTGCATTATCTAGATGAAAGGATATCAAGCACTATCGTAATGGCGCCTTTACATAAAATAAATAACAATGATGCTAACAATTTATCGTACATAAAACAGATTGAGATGTAGGGTTACCATAATTTAAGATGCTACATTTTTGCTAATACATCGACATTATGAACTTTGTTCCAATGTAAACAAGGTCTAATTTATATTTCACAATCAGCTTCCGGCTAATGACCACAGGCAACGATATGGTATTTGAACTATAGGATTAACAATCAAATTCTCAACTAGCATCAAAAAGGTTACCCCCACATCCCGAATGACTTAGGTTAAAACTTTCTACACAGTTTTATTAATAACTGAAGGATCTCTGAACGGCGTGGTATGGAAAATGTTTTTTTCGAAATTGAATTAGAAATAGAATATATGGTCTATTAAAGAAAAACCCTATGTATGGACTGCTATATTTTCATATTTCATGAATGGAATGGGTATTTATTCAATGGAACAGGATGTATTCAATACATTAAGCTACTGCAAACATTTTCAAGCGAAAATATATCTACTTAGCAGAAACCGGTGGAATGAATCAAATTCCTCATCACCATTGTACAATACAAACCAGAATAACACTGTCTATAAGATTAAGACATGATGGATGTGTTCGCCATATATTCGTATTTTATTGCGCTGTTTGCCACGGGCAGTTAGTGAGAAATATAGCACAGACCTTCAAACAGATGCACTGTCCAATCATTATAATCAAACACGTTTCTATTGCATGGAATGCATTGTCGATTGAGGTATGCTACCTGTGTTACGTTTAACACCTTTGTGACTGCTTTTGTGGTACAAACTTCAGATAGGAAAGGTAAAACTTTCGTCCAATATTTACAGGTTTTGGCTTGTTCTCATTCCAGTGTCTGTGCCGATTGATTTGGACACAAAAACATCAACACCGTCTCAAACAACGCGCTACACGCAGGTGGCATGTTCACGTTGTGTGTCGGGAGTGAGCCCTCTTAGCGTAGCTATGAGCTCTTTGTTATGATGCCGACAAGGCTCTCAGCATCCTCAGGATATCACCACGCTTAGCCTCATATTCCGTGTACTGTATACGCATTTCAGACAACACAACTCATCAGCGATTGCTAATCGTAACATATATTTGTACAAAGAAGTCACATTAGTATCGTTTACTCAATAGAAAATTTACAAATATGCATTCCGTACCTTAAGGTAGCCATGTGTACTTTAGGGTTGACGATCCTAAGCATTTATAGCACTAGCGATTGATGCGATGATCTATATACCAGCACGATAAGCTGCAAATGAAGCAGACATTATATCAGTAAATAATTCCCTTTTGATATTCATAACGATATGTGACTAAGCTGGATGTAATGAACAACAATTCGTCTTATCATCTCTAACTGTTGTTCGATCTGTCTATGATGACAATTACTATTTAAAAAACTTTGGTATTCAAAACACGCTTCCATTCCACTAGATAATTAAGCTTTTATTTGTTCTGCGTGATCTATGACAGTCAGAAGAGAAATAATAATTTTACTGTGGCAGACATTATTCATCTTGAAAGACAAAGGAATTCCATTCCGTCTTTAATGTTATTGCCCTGCCCAAACATGCCTCGGCAGCGTCATTGTGCTGCTTGGTGACGTCAGTATTGCTTGCCAGAGGCATTAACTGCGATGAGATGGGGGTTTATCAAATGAAAGGAGACAACTATACCACCATTAATCAACTACATTAACAACAGCAAAAGGCACCGGCAACCCGATGTAATTCACATTCAGCGAACCATTGCAGTTTATGCCTTTCAGTTGTAACAGAGAGTTACAAGCAAAGAAAATGCTAGCTAGTGTGTTCTGCCCGATCTATCTACAACTATGAACTAAGCGCAACCTAAGCTGCATATAACAGGGATGAATTACAGCAATCTATCTTCTACAGGAGGCAGATTACGAGTAAAATCATTCTTATAGCTCTACACCGAGTCACCGGAATATAAGGCGGCATTATGCAAATATGGAGAGTAATGTTCAATTCATTCTTCCGCGGAAGTAGCATCAGGCTGATTGTGAGGACCAAGCATATTCCTACATGTTTAATGACAAGCAATCATCTCTGCATTATATTGTCATCCACAATATCGTCATATATATATATATATATATATATATATATATATATATATATATATATATATATATATATATATATATATATATATATATATATATATATATCTGGCTCTCTATCTCTCTCTCTCTCTCTCTCTCTGAATCCTGGGACTACAGCTTTTTGATATCTAACAAGTTTCGACTGAATTCGCTCAAAACTAATGACTTCCGGGTGTACTGCAGTTACTTTATGAGCGATGGAACCCATTAGCTTCTCCATCGATTGCTATGTCTCGTTAGACTCTTAATCGAGAGGAATTTACATCGTCCAATGAACCATGCCCTAACGGCCTGTCTGCGTCGATTTCTAAAAGTAAACAGCTGTATATTTGAAGGCCTCGAAATGAACTTGGGGAAGCAGAACACCGCTATTTCTAGTGATATCATGGAATATTACAACTCTGCTTAGCTCTCATGATGTAAAAATAATACTCTAAATATATGATGCAAAAACGCGGTTCAAGGAATTATGTATTTATAATTTTCTCACTTCAAATCATTAGCTCTCTCATCCGGTGATGCCAATTCAAAGCGGATCAGTGATGCTGTCTGGTTGTGTTATACCTCGGATGCATCGAAAGCGCGGCGCCATTGTCACTGAATGGAGATTTGTCAAGGTTGATTGCTTGTGTTGTGTAACACCCAATAACCTCTCCCACATCGTACTGCAAGACACGAAATGGAAGAGCTGAATGTTATGATTTAACCATTATTGTGTACATGGTGAATGTCATGAATTTAGCTATTCTAGATGATAAAAATCAGGAATACAGTGTCAACATTATGATTTCAACATCATCACGTCAGTATAAACTGTTGCTTATAATCGGTATGATAGGGCACTCCTGATAACAGTAATGTTGTTTCTACTTGATCTCGCTTTTGCCTCCACGAAAACGTACCATTATGAACATGCATAACATTATGATCATATTGTTAAGGTGTACACGTTGTTTCTATTGTACATTCACACAAACACACACACTCACACGCACCCATATTCTTATGGTAATATATATACCTTTTTATATATATATATATATATATATATATATATATATATATATATATATATATATATATATATATATATATATATATATATACATATATATACATCCCACTCACACGCACCCATATTCTGATGTTGGGAATGCAGTTAACTCATTATCATTCTCTCCGCATCGCTTGTCGGAGTAAGCTCTCTTAACGTAGCTAAAAGCTCTGTTGTAAAGTTCGCAGATTACTCAAGGTTACTTGATAGAGTAATGTGTCACGTTGAAAAAAGGATACATCCCTTCGAGGTTTGGTGGCCTTCTCAGTGGGCTTAATTGCTTTACAATACGCTTTAGCTAACGATTTATATCCCTGCATTGAGTCACTTTTGGAAAGCAAAAGGAGTAAGCTAATATATGCGTGCATAACAAATGCTCTCGGTGGCCACAATGCTATTTCAATATCAATTATTTCGTATTGGAGACGTTAATGTTAGAGGCTTACGCATTTTTATGTGTATAACGGAGTGCAATGATTCAGAGAAGCATCTGCTTTATTGTCGCAAAGCTGCTGAAAAGAAGACTGCTGCTGCCATGCGGGGTTAACTATTTGTTTCATGTTGCGCTACTTTGAGAGCATTAGATTTATATATGCTGTGCGTTTTGCATTTCTTATAAACCCAGTCATGTTACATGTGCGTGCGATATCGTTTCGCCAATACCAAATTTAGACGGTGCACTGCTAGCAGCCAAACAGAGCTTGGTATTTATTTCAAAAGACAATTTGGTATTTTTTTAACATCAATGATAATGTTCTGCATCACTTAGCGAAATATGTATATATTTCGAATGTTGTAAATTGGGAACATCAGAACAAATTCAATAATACACTAAAATGTAGTCTTTTGTAAAGTACAATACATGTTACAGCGAGTTAAATAGTAGTGGTTGCCACCCGTGGTGATTACAATGATATAAGCGATGTCATGCGGTATACACAAATCGCTATTCTAGTATCCAACTATTATCTATCCCGTCAGCTTGTCTGATATTGTACACATCATTACTTCGTCCGCCGTATCATCCGATAACAGCCGCCATACAAGCTAACATTCTATTTCCGGAACAATATTTGCTCATTATAGCCCAATATACGCTTGCAGCGTGCCATCGTCTGCTCGTTTCGAAGAACATAAAGCTATATCCTGGTGGTAGATTGGTATAGCTTGCGAAGTCAAGTGAACCCTGTTTCCCATTTTAAACTGTGTAAGTCACACGAGACATTTGCTATTATTAGCTATTGGTTACAGTGCGCTTCATTGCATTTGCAGGGTTTGATAAAAGATGAAATGACATAATTGGTGTAATACGAGGAAACGTTAGAAGAACCAAAAGGTGTATATATGAACTACGAGCGCTACCTCAAACTTTTGATGCATGCATTATTTTAATTAGTGAGCATGACGGACCACAAATAGTTGCAATGGCCGTATTTTCCAGCTCGGCAACTGTCTGACTGTGCTCCATTCTTTATTGGCATTAGGTACATAGTTGTCACGAATTATCATCGTAGTTTGCAGGACTGTATGTAGATAAACCTATGGAATCTACATTGCTTACTTAATATACTTAAACGTGTAACCAACGTATTGGAGCTCACTGATATTATAATGTTCAGCATTGACAAATGCTTACAATGGCGACTAATGTACTACAACACTGATAACGCAATCCGCCTACCATAAAGTGAGTCGCCTTGCTTCTGAGCAGCCAATCATGACATTGGTTTTGCATATATTGCAAAAGCACGTATGACTATGGATCATCTGAGACACGTATATAATGCGAAACTATTTGGGGACAAGAAGATCGCCTATCTCCACTATCAGAATGCATTTGAAAGTAAAAACATTATGGCATCAATGATGCTAAGTTTTGCACAATCGGTAGCATAGTTGGTTATAATAAGAGTCCGCGGCGCGGCAGCTGTCATAGCTTCACAGATGAAATGAAAAGGAAAAACAACATTATCGTACGCTCATCCATTAGCCGTTCAGGCACAATGGAGAAACCAAACATTAACAGCAACAACCAGGAACAACTCCGAAACAACCCTTGTATAATTTATTCATTGCGAATAAGGTACAAACTCAACGCATGCACTAACTTTTGAAACTGGGCACTTTTCTTCAGGATTTGCACAACGACGAGGTTTGTCCCGGAAGCAATGTATTCCTTTTGCAACCAATCAATTCATACCTACACTATTTATCGAATGAAACGGGATAAGACGAATCTCTGAAAAGTGTTTCTCGTAAAAGTGGCTCCGATAAGCTTGCTTAAAAATGCTAAGCATTGCTCGTCATGTGTTCGGAAGGAGTTAAATGTTTATCAGCAAATTAAGGGACAGATAACATTGACTGCTGTTATACCAATTGACATAGCATTCATTAGATGTCATATAAAATGGTATCTTCCTCACTCGAATTCACCTATTGGCTGAATCATGGTCATTAATTATTTTAACATTCAATGTTACATCTTAACACAAGAAAATGTAATGCATCCCAAATTATAGAAAGATATTAAATATATAAGGTACATGTTCCTTTGTACTTTGGACTAAAATAATAAAGAAACCATGATAGCAAAGCAGATAGATGCCGAAGGACAAGATATTTTCTAAAATTATCTTTGACAATATCTTGTCCGTCGGCATCTATCTGCTTTGCTATCATGGTTTCTTTATTATTTTAGTCCATTATCTGCTTCAAACAAGCGATCGTAGTTTTGTTTTATAGCGAAGAGTAAAATGTGTTTGGATAAATCACTTTATTTAAAGCACAGTTAACATCGAAAATTCACACTGTCCAAAAAATTAAATACATTACGGACGTCAAACATCAACAGACGTCAAACCAGATTGTCATAAATCAATTGTGACCGACGAGGTTTTTTTGTATAATATTTCGCTTAAAAAAAACAATTGTTTTGAAAACGTTGATGTAAATATTATAACTGATTGCAATATACCTAAACCCTCTCATTGTCCTTCAATTCGTTACCATTACATTTGCTGTCGTGACTATTGCAAGTCTCATTAACAGGTGCGTTAATATATTATACGACATTAAAGCGATTGGTTTTAGAACATTAGAAGCGTTGATATATATAGAACAAGCAACCGAATTTATAATGCCATCCCAGCTTTAGAATGAATATTATACACACGAAAATGATTATATTAACAACATTCAATCACATATATCAGTCGTAAGAAAATTTATTAACATTACAGATAACAGTTACAGCAAGTTGTAGATCGATTGTCTTTCAGCTAAATTGATGTAGGTGAGTATCGCGTTGATGGTAGGTCAAAATAATTGTACAATTATTTTAAAGAAATAATCGTAATACCGATTCCGATGAGACAATCACCGAAAAGCTGATGTTTTCTAATAGGATAAATATAAAATCTAAGCAAGAGTTGTGATTATAGATTTTCCTTTTTACAGGTAAGAGGCTTAAAATCGTGTATATCATGAGGAAATATGCAAACTGTACATATGCACACCAGGCATTTTCAACGCATTATATATAGTGGTGATTTTGCTTTACATGTGACGTTCACAATATGTTTTCATCATCTCGTGAAGTTGTTTGTATGATTCCTGTGCAATAACAAGAACATACAATGACAATCGGGCATATTCCATTTTTCTCAAATAGCGATGCATCAAGTGGTTTGCCCTTCCTTTTGCTGTTGTTGTACTTTAAATACTTACCTCCGAGCAGAAGAATTCAGGTCGATAGGATTTTACTTGGTGAGCTGCATAGAAAACATCAATTTCCTTTTCTTTTTCCAGCATTTGAAGAAGTATGTTAACGACAACGTACAGTCCACACAGTTGACCGCCATCCCTAGATAAAAGCAAATGACACATCTGCAAACTTTTGAGCTGAATAACATTGTCATGTAAATGCGCTGTTGTTGGAGTAAACACTTCTTCTTAATCAATCCATATAAGTACTGTAGTATCACCTGCTCATCACCACAGTTGGTTCAGATTCCAGATTCAATCCCTTCATCCTCTCTGCAAGGATGCTAACCTGCTCTACTGTGAGAGGTCCATCCATCGACATAACGTCGACCTTATGTCCCGTTTGGTCCTCCGAGTGCAATATCTCAATATTGGAGTATAACTTGTCGGTCGGTGATTGTGCGTTATTTGACAACATAACTCGCATCTCTCCGATTGTTTGCACTTTCCTCATCTCGCCAACGAAATGGACGTGCACATCCCCTGCGGGAAGGCTGATGTCTCTTAATGGTAGGAAACGTGGATACCCAGCCTGTAAATGCACATTATACATATAATATACTACATTGTTGCAGTCAATTAAAGTATAGGAGTATCGCGGGAAAGTAATGTAGGATTACTCACTATTTGCGTCATGTCTTCCAACACAACTACAGCTTTAATGTTGTGGTCCTGAATCATTTTCCAGAAGTCGTCCACAGTAGAGTCTAAGGGCCACTGGGTAGCAATAAAGTTGTTGCTTTTTTTGTAGCCCTGCAATGCATCATTTGTGTGGACAATATTGTAATGTAATGCTTTGAATGTCAGTATATATGGAATAGATCACTCAGCAACTCACAAGAATCCTCACAGCGTTGATGTAGTCTGAGTCGTTGGCCTTCAGGAAAACGCGTCGAGCATCACCTGGGTGACACATCTTGCAATTATGTTTTGCATTCCTTGTGCAATTTGCATGAAGTGGTTAGATGTAACATACAAGTTATGATGGTCGGTGAACCAAACATTGTAAAAGAGCTTTCTTATATTTAAGAGAAGACCCAGTCTTACTTGGAAGAATACTTGTTCTGTTCCTAGCCTTATTGAACGGCTTGCTCCCGGCGGAGGCTGTCCTCATAGTCAACGATGGAACCCTTGAAATAATCTAAATCCCAAGATGTAATTGAACGAATGATTCACTAATGAATCACAAATCAATAAATATCAGACTCAAATTAGCTGCACTCACTTTGTATCGTTTACTGTTCACATAAACTGGTCACTCACAGAATATTCGTACCACATCAATTTTTTTCTATACGTGTCTGAGCGCGAGATAGGTAACTACCTCATATTGTCGATGAATGTCTGCAGCACTATTCGACAACTGTGCAACCTGACTGTTGGCATAGACTGTAGCGAAGTCGCATGCAGTAAAACTAGTGTCTCCTACAGCTATCGCATCTCGTAGTACGGTGTGAAGGAATATATACTGCTTCTGTTCAAGAGAGTAAAGTTTTAGGTGTTGTTACTTACAAAATGACGCAACCACTTGTGGTCTTATGCACTTTTGCTGATGTCATAAACATGGCTTTACCAGTGTTTGTATCATATCCGTTCGCTGTCCCCGGAGCTCCCTTAAACACCGCAACGCATCGATACTCTGGTCAGTTGGTACCAGACTCAGCAATCTGTTTAATGCAATGAACGTCCCAGTGCTGCCTACACCAGCGCTAAAGCGAACATAAATTTACTCCTATATGATTCCTATTAAGTCTGAGAGTTCCCTCTCGTGTAATATTATGTAAGAAACATGATAAATGGCAACCTGCAATGAACAACCATAGTCTCTTCATAAACATTGGCTGTTTTTATCTTGTGGTTAAAACGTAGGAAGGGAGCGGTATGGTCCGGCACATCCTTGTCAGGCCATGCAGTGAATTGAAAATGCTGGACCAGGCGCTTGTTACTTGGATACGCGGTCTGAGAATGTATACAGCATGCGATTGGCGCCAACATCAATTAGAGAGATAAGTCATTACAGTAGACTGTTATTGTAGCAATTGGATTAATTGCATGGTATGTGGTACAACATAATTATGATTTAAAAAGCATTTCACCATCATTACAATTTACAACGTATTTGTATCTACACCAAATTGTCAATAATAAACTGTACCAGGTATATTTCGAAGCCTCTTATCACATAATCTGGAAACTCTGCTACATTGGTCAGTTGTATGGTGTATTTGTCAACGCTGATTTTGTCGGTGTCAGGCCAATAGTGAGCACACTTCCTCTGAAACAATGCATGATATATAATGCTTTCTGTCCTTTGTTGCTTTTCGGACCTTTCAATACATTAGAATAATGTAACCCCTGCCTTCATATTTTCCATCACATTGGTCAACATGACAATAATATGAATGTCTTTCTCCCAGATCATACGCCAAAAATCGCCTATTGTTTCTTGGATTGGCCCTGGATATCAAAAAACATAAACTGATTATATGTGTAGGTGAGTTTTCCGTCAATGACTAGCTTGGTTTATTGTCGTCGCAAACCTTGCGCTGCAATGGCAGTAGCGACGCTATTCGGAAACTGCAACAGATAACGCGCTCAATATATTACAGTGCATATGGTAGAGTGAATCAGAGTCGCAAATATACCCTAAGAAAAACCACTCTGATATGACTAACCTTAATGTAGCTGGCATTGATGAAATCCGACTATGGGTTTTCATTTTTCGTCAATCTCACACGGTTGTGCTCGTCTGGACCAATCATAACGCTTACGTTATTGATTTCATCGCTATAAGTCGTCACGTAATGTAGAATACAACAATGGTTTATTAAGGGACAACCTACATGGCATTATGTTTCTGTACTTGTTTTTTAGCTTCCATTCTCGTCCCATTACATCTGTGTATTCGCCATAGGACGACATGACACTCTACCACACGTTAGATATAAAAGATTTGTGGCTGCATATTTACAACATAGGAT
>CM067352.1:44596203-44703703 GCA_034190875.2 Urechis unicinctus
TATGGCGTCTAAATATATATATATATATATATATATATATATATATATATATATATATATATATATATATATATATATATATATATATATATATATATATATATATATATATATATATATGCATATATATATATGTATTAGACGCCAGGAACGAGGAGCGTAGTGTAGTAAAGTATATAGTAAAGTATGGTATAGTACGGTTTAACATACTAAAGTAGAGCACTGTATAGCATGGTAGAAAGCATATTATAGTTTAGCATCGCCTTGTTTAGCATAGAACAGTATAGCAAAGATATACCCGCCATACTAGTGTGTGTTCTGTCCCCTTAAGAGTTAATCCTACAATATGTTTCTATAAAATTTAGCTCTATTGAATACTTCATATAGTACAGTTAAGTATAGTAATGCTTAGCATTGATTAAGATGTTACGAACAGCATATAATATATAATAGCATAGTAAGGTATAGAATAATACAGTATGGTTTACTATAGTTAAGTATAGCATAGAATAGCATGATGCTCTATTTTTTACACGCTGGATGCTTGACAATCATCTACAGTTTCTTGACCATGGAAATGTGCTTTTTGCGCATGGTGATCAGAGGTGGTTGGTCGTTTATGCATTAAGAGTGAATGAAATACAATTGCAGCTCGTTGTTGTCAGAATATGTTATATTACAATCATGATATTGACAAGCTGGGAAGATATGACCCGAGGCATCTCCCTGCACTCCTCTATCCATCTTTCACCTCCGCTGCTTTGTAGGCAGGAATGCCTGGTGCATGTCTGCTGATGAAGGCGGTAATATCAGTGAGACATACATTCAGCGAATTGTGCAGTGACTGGCAGAACAAAATACATTAAAGAGCGTAGAGATAGCGTGTTAAGTTCGCGCAAAGATCGTTCATAGCAATGAAATATCAAACATACCTGCCGCCTGGCGTAGATGAGTATATGATGTAACAGAGAACAGAAGGTGACCGTAAAAGTCGAGGGATGCTTTGAGGACCTAGAGCGATGGAGACTAGAGTACGCTTTCTTCGTAACAGATTGATGTATAGACTCCTAGGTTGATATTCGACTACTTGAGCTTTTCGGTAAATATATTGCCGATATTCACGTATACGTATCCACCCCCTCCCCCCCCCCCTGCCACCATCCCTCACACGCAAATATCGACATCGAGTGCAAACCAGGACACGCTTAATCGCAGGGGTGAGGCAATCATAACGCTTCATTTTTCCTTAAAGAAAAGTCAGGGCTGCATCCAAGCAGCCCGGAAGCAAGATGTGAGATCGCGGCGCAAGTGTGCCTAAGCTAGGACAAATAACGACATGTACTCACCTTGACACGAAGCGTCATATGTGAAAGAGGTCAGTAATATTATCACGAATTGGCACACATTCATGGCAGCGGTCTATTCGCGGTTCACTGTTCGTCAGCAATCAACTCTCATTATAGGCACAAATCCAGCTATGTCGGGTGTGCTATTGCCAAGAATGCGCTTCAGCTTTAAGAATCTACATGTACGTGCCTTGCTTAACAAGTACCAGGAAGTATGTTGTAAATAACATTTGACGTGGGTAGGCTCAGCTCAAGTGCTTACCAATAAGTTGTTGATATGATATCCGTTTTAAAGTGTCGACAATTTTTTTGGATCCCTAGCAGAAAAAAGTCAATGTGTCATTAGCAGATCGTTTGATCTGTTTAGCCACTTAATGAGCCAGCTATGTTGCCATACAATGGCGATTTCTTAAATTCTCTACCCAAGAGAGCCATTTTAAAACTATATGTTGGTTCTAGAAAATCCTAGTTTTCTTTGTCCATTATAGATATTGGCTGTGTGCATAACTATACTATCGTAGTCCAATGATATGCGCTATGAGGTCTTTCACAAACAGAACAAATTCAGCTGTAGTAATATTTAAACATTTTCGCCCGAAATGTGGCGCGCTCTCTCGCACTGACCTTTCGCATAACTCGTTCTAAGAATCAAGGGATTGAGCTGAAAGTAGTTCTGGAAAGATGGCAGCGTCTGTCAATGTTTGCGGTGTTTCTGATCGGGAAAATATCAAGCCTGTCGTTGGTAAGCAATTGTCAACCTTAATGTATCACACTAATGTTCAGTAATTGTATTTATATATTCAATAAATTACAGTTGATTATGCAGGCTTTGTGACATATTGTCGATTCAGTTAATTTTGGAAGAATGAGCGATGAAATAGAAGTACACCGCATCGGTGCATGCATATGCCAGTGTGGTTGACGCGGGGTCCGAGGGGGGGAGGGAGGGAGAAATGGTAGTGATGCATTTTTTCAGTGATTTCTACGGCATTTACATACGCTGTATACACACTAGGGTTCACATGGTCATTCATGTTTACTGTCATGTCACTTGGGGTCCACTGGTCTGGTTCTGGGTCTCTGGCATTCTCTCTCATAAATTAAAGCCTACTTATTGGAAGTGTTGGTCACGAAAACTGCTTGAACAAAGCTATTCTTCCTTACTGAGTCACAATTCATAGTTAAAAAATGACTCGTTTTTATTTTATAAAATAGTATTCATTTGTTTGTGTCTATGCTTCAGAATTTCAGACTCCAATGAAGATAACCTTGTCCAGGTTGAGACCTATTCACCTATGCTTTTCGTGCGGGGAGGACAGGAAGCCTTGTCACCTTCGGCTTCTGAATAATGTGACTCTGCAGAGAACCTACATGAATTTGTTGAAGGATGTATTTTTGATAGAAATGCCCCATGACTGTGAATACTAATTATGTGAGAATTGTATCAATAGATTGACCAAAACACTTCAGTGGAAAAGAGATGCCATTTCCATGTTCTATGTATTACACACACAAAGCATAGATATTAATATTAGTAAATTAGAATAGCATTATATTATATGTGTGCATGATTGGTCATCAAGTTGTTAAGAAATGCAGATTCAATATGCTCATAATTAAATAGTTTTTGTGGAGGTGTTCATGTGTTTACATTCATATTGCTAAGCAGGTTTCTTATTTCTGTCTTTTAATATAGTTGGGAGACATAGCGATTGTTAATGTCGTAATGGTTGGCTTTCTCTCTCTCTATACTTGTTTGATGCTCATGTGATCTATTGGCCAACAGCTTACCGCCCTGCATGGAGGTCACATGACTTAACTAATTGCTTAGCCGATAGGGATGGTAATCACTTCCTGTTGTGACTCTGTTCCTTGCACACACAATGTTGATTTTCCTATCCCACCCTCCACTGTTTTCCTGTCTTGTTGTACTTTATTTAAATGTACAACCTTTTCATATTGTGGTGGTGGTTTTCTCCCCCATCTTTGCTGTGTGCAATGTATTTTTGTTTATGCCATTTCTTACATGCACCTGGCTTAAATAAACAAGCCCATTTATCAACTCTAATCATGTTTTATCTTTCACAGCAATCTATTTGCAAGGTTTTTGTTTTAACTCTCATAACTCATACAATTTCAGCCAACTTGATTTTATTATATGTCCACCAACCATAAAATATATTTTTTCCATGATAGATTTTTCCATGTGTCAATTTCCCAGAACTTTAAAACAAAGATGGCTATGTGTTGCACAACAGTGAACTTTGGTAATGTATTCACACCATAATTTTCCCTTTCGTTTATTAAAACAATAACTTTAGAGCCTTATTATTTTTAATTGCAGATAAATTAAATTGGGAGAGCATTACCTCGTTTAAATTACCCATTGCATTCACCCGATTTTCCAATGGCATAACCGGTCGCTTCTTGAAATATGAATATCAACACCCTTTACGATCCTAATTCATCTTCAGAAATGCTAGGGACTGGATGATACCAATTTTCGAATATCTTACCCCTACCCCTTCCGTGCCCATCGCGTTTGTGTACACGTGATTTCTTTTTATTTCTTTGCTCCAATTTCTTCAACCCAACAGTTAAATATGAATGTGAAGAACTCGTGAGTTTTCTAATATTAGCATCGGTAATTACGAGGTGTTAGAATCATATGAAGAAAACTGTTTTCGCGAACCTTGCAGCGAACTGATTGCGGTGTAAAACCACGTGCAGAATTTGACTCGAATGTTTACTTGTATTGAGTAGTAATTTTTAGAACTATGTTTTTGACGTAAGGAGAATCCCGAGAATCTCGGGACTGGGTGAATCAGTTATGAGAAAGGGGTATGCTGTAAGGGACAGGAAGCGGCCCCTTTGCGGGAGAAAATGATATTTAAAGGCTGAACGATGACGTGTTTCGCCTATGTTATTGAGCGGGCCGACAAGCAACATGCGTTTACTTCACTTGATTTTAGCGCGGGTTTTTGGCAATGACGTCGATGATTCTAACGTTAGATTTGTATGTCCTTATAAAAAGATTTATGATCGCATTATATGCATTGTAGTAAATTTGGAGACTACCTATCTTTCCTGTTATTGTTGTGTAGAAATCAGTAGCAGCATCTCCATTCCCTTGGTAGGTGGTCTAAACAGGATGAAAAAAAAAAGAAATATATATATATATATATATATATATATATATATATATATATATATATATATATATATATAGATATATATATATATATATACATATATATATATAATATATATATATATATATATATATTTATATATTTATACATATGCATGTATATATATATAAACAGATATATATGTATATATAAATGTGTATATATATGTATATTTATATATATACATACATATATATAAACATATTGTATATATATATTTATATATATATGTACATATAAATATATTAATCTATACATTTATATATATATATATATAAATGCATTGATATATATATATTTATATATATGTGTATCATATATATGTATGTATATAATTATGTGTTTATAAATACATATATATAAACATATATATGTATATATATATATATATCTGTATATATATATATACACACATACGCATATATACGCATACGCATATATATATATATACATAAATATATATATGTATATATACATATATATATATATATATATATATACATCTATACATATATATATATATATATATATAAAATATTAATATACATATATATATATATACATATTAATATACATATATATATATATATATATATATATACATATATATATATATATATATATATATATATATATATATATATATATATATATATATATATATATATATATATATATATATATATATATATATATATATATAAACCGATTTAGTGTATCATTGCTGTTGACGATGTGGACTTTACACACGAAGAAAGATGGAGTAGTGGCATTGCACAAAAATAATGTACAAAAGATGCGCTGCGCACAAAGGTCCGCAACAAAGAAAGACGTAAGAGCATTCAGTGTATTGACTGGCATCTACATGAACTATTTACCTGACTATTATTTCATTGCTCTAACGCTAACGGATCTGACTAAGCATGGTCAGTCTTCGGAGATCATATTAGGTATATCTCAAGAAAATGCGTACGCTTCTTTGAAGACGCTGTTGACCAGACGATCTGACTCAGCTATTGGAGCTTTACTGCTTCAAGATCATGACGATGGACTTTGATGGGCAATTTGTTTGTGACGAGCACAATTAGAATTCAGAACAAAGAAACGGTTTAAGGAATTTTCGTGAATACAATAAATTTTTTGCGTTTGGCAAACGTATTTGCATGCTGCATTCCGCAGTGCCACAACTATTGTAGACCAGTGGTAAATGATGCATTCAAGGCGCCATTATATACAGATTAATAATGACTCGGTGTCCAGAACAAGCAACTACAACAAAAGGTTAACTATAATAGTTGGTTGACTCTACAAAAATACCCCTTTAACTGAATAGACTCATAAAAGCATATGAACACACATACATACATACATACATACATACATACATACATACATACATACATACATACATACATACATACATACATACATACATACATACATACATACATACGTACGTACGTACGTACGTACGTACGTACATACATACATACATACATACATACATACATACATACATACATACATACATACATACATACATACATACATACATACATACATACATACATACATAAATACATACATACATACATACATACATACATACATACATACATACATACATACATACATACATACATATATACATACTACATTCAAACATTCATACATACATACATACATACATACATTGATGCATACATGTCATGGCGTATCTTAAAACAACGCTGAAATTCGGAGCCTTGGTCGCCGAGCCATGAAATCAGCAGTCCCATGTGCTTTTGTTGATTTCATACTATCGTTGCCTGATGACAAGCAATTTCATAATCACCACACAGCTTGGCATAGCTATAAACTATTTGCCCTAGACCTTCTCAAGTCCCTAACACATCCACGACTGTTCGCGTCTAGCCCAGGCCAGTTCCCTCACTCCAGACGGTTATTTGCAATATAATTTCACAATCTACTGCGCGTTTTCAAAAAGTGTACCCCAGCCCAGGCAATTTAACAGATTGACATTTATTTTATATTGTACCTGTTATTTTCGCTATTTCTAAGCCAATTGTACAACGTGATTTGGCAGCGAAAGGCATTGCAAAACGATCCTTTTCCCGCTCTCAAAAATCGCAGCGACATCAGCCCAGTATTCCCCAGCGCTTTTATTTATCTCGCGGTAGCGCCAGGTAAAGGTTGCAGCGTAGTATGATTTAGAGGGCGATCACGGCCGAGACACTCGAAGTGAACCCTCTCAGCATAGCTCTATGGACTGATCACATGGTCTTTCAGGGCTCTGACTTTTATATCTTACCGATACTATCGTAAGATTTTGTACTAACTGACTAACTAACTAGATATTTTTATTAAAATGCATCTAACTGGGAAATTATGTGAATCTTTTTTTATTGGAACCCATTTCGGAAAACGGACAGGGCATATACATTTCCGCTCATTATCAGCGAGGTCAAACGACGTCACTAAGGTCATCCATCTCCCATCAACAGCAATTTGCATGATGTTTTCCATGTTATATGGCGGGGTCACATACCAAATCAAACATTATCGTGCTATTTCTCATGCGCGATTAGTTAGGTTAATCAACGATTACGTCGTTTGAAAATCAACAGAAAAGTGATTATTTATGTGTTTGCTTTCGTCTCAGCAAATCGGCTGATTGCACCCCATCCCCATAACCGCAAATAATCACATATCTGAATGCAACTTAGTAATGACAGACGACCCAGATGGGTAAGGGAAAAATCTGTTGGTAGACTGTAAGTGGACATAGTTTGCTGAGTTATTAAGAAGATGAATTCATTCGATTGCCAACTTGTCCGTCACATAGCAGGATAATATAATCGATGGCAAAAAACAGTGCCCCCACCATTGTCGTCTGGTTTGATAATCAAAACATCGTTTGGTTAGCAGAAACTACAGGTTACTTTCTGAAATAATTCATTGAACAGGTTTTGAACATCCATCAAAATGAATTATCATTCCATTGCGTAGTTTAAGGTGCAATGGTGACAAGCCGCGGATCCAAGCTTCAAAATAGCCCAGTTGGTATTTTAAAGAACCGAAGATTAGACCCAACGCTTCTTCTTGCACATACACCACTTCATTCATATAATCACTGCTTTACAGGCACAAGTGTTTGCATATTCTCTTATACATTGGTGAGGGCGAGTACTTTGACCGTCGGGGATATGACGATGACTGGCGAGAGGTGTAGCGAGTAATTGATAAGTCGAACTGTAAATAAAATCCTGTATTGACGAACTCGGAGATCGGCACGCCCTGAGGATCTATGAAGGTCTTTACTACCAAATGTTGCTCAGATGGACGAAGTTCTAAATGTGTACGTCCCTATGTACATATTGTTTTTTTATACGAGGTTAGTCGTTGTATTTATAGGGCAAAATGTGGGCTGGACATAGGTGGTGCATTATGATTGGATGTCCGCTGGCATCTGCTCGCACTGGACACTGCCACTATTACTAACAAAACATGAAGGGGCTTAATGTTGAATAGTTATAAGGTTTAAAGTTGAGATCAAGGCCTGATGTTAATTGCCTGTCATTTTGATACGTTTCGGAAGTTAAAGACGTTAGAAGTTGTTGGCTTGGAATGTTAATTGCGTGAGGGCTATGGCTAGATCGAAATACACTCTTTTTGTTTCAGAGTGAATACGACGACACGCAATTTAGGAGATCTTAAAGGGATTAATTGTAATTGCTTTGATTGAGTCAATTTGGAGGCCATCGGAGTCTTGTGATTGAGGGCGGTGTTAGTATCCTTTGTGGTTATTATAGCTTACCGATTTTCCACCATGAATAATCTATTCAAGTAGTAACCCCTCCAGTCAGTTAATATCTCTGAATAGCTGTGACGAAACCGCATACTTTAAAAAGTGGAATGCAACCAAAAAAAGTTAGATCGCGTGTTTAGTTCAAATAATGAACGCTCATAGCATTGCAATATCACAAATACCACCCGTCTAGCGTAGATGTGGTTGTTATGTTGGAAACAGAGAATTGGAGGTGGACCTCAATGAGGAGAGGAGAGTTTGGGAACTGTAGCGATGGAGACGAGAGTACGCTTACCTCTAAGTAGGTTGATTTAAACACCCCCCTCTACCCACCAATCAACACCCCACCACCACCACCCATCCACCGACCCCCGCCCCAACCCCACCTTCGCACCAACACACATCGAGAACAACCAGTACAAGCGTAATCACAGGGGTTGATAGCTTCATTGTTTTCTTGACGCAAAATCAGGCCTGCATCTAAAACACCTCTGAACCAAGCCATGAGATCGCTGATCAAGAGTAACTCAGTGTATGCCTTAGCAAGTTAAAACGAGATGCGCCTACTTACCTTGACCCGAGACGTCAGGTATGCAAGAAGCCAGTAAGATGATTACATATGAGCACACATTCACTGCAGCAGCCATTAGCGGTTCATTGGTCGTAATGTGCGTGCTTCGCTTGACAAGCCACCAGGGCGTTTGTTGTAAAGTCCAATAATATGCGCTGAGAGATATATCACACACGGATACATATATAACTGTAGCAGTATTAGAGGTGGAACGGGTCGTCAGTCGCTGACCTCAAGCCCTCAAGCTTTAACACTGGCACCCTCATCGCTCGTCTGTCTTGTTTTCGTCTATCGCTTGTTTAAAGACGTGGCCTGTCTGACGATCGCGCCTACGTGTGACGTATAAGGTGAAAGTCACCGCTAACTGGAGGGTTACAACAAAGCTATAAATAGCGTTACTAGTGTAGGACAAGCTATGACTGCTTCGACTAAACAGCGTAGAAAATAATGAATCATATCGCTAGCGGCGAGCTATTCAAAAGTACATGTCAACCCCGTGTTATCTGCATCTTCACGTGTAAGGATAGGAATAGGGACGCCATTGCTAAGCGCGCGCATTAACGATAATATTCATACGCCGAGCTGCACGTCAGAATCTGAATATATGTTATATGCTCGGTCGGAAAACACACTGAATTATAGATCGTCATTATTAACCATGGAGTTTTAAATACTTCGCTGAATACTGCATCACAAAGTGGCACCGGTTTCCATTACATTATGAAAAGGTCATATCAATAACTCGAACCACCATAGAACTCAGGAAGAAGAAAACGAGTGTGACATAACATGTTCTTCAAAATGAAATGGGCTACTCCGTACGACTAAGTCCATGTTAGTCCTGGAACACCCTTTCTTGCACATTCTGTTTTAGAATCACATACCTTCTTTAAGCAATATATGCGCGAGATGAGTTCTGGATACTATTCGCTGTGCTACTGAAGGCTTACGCATTTGGACGTGACCCGTTGAAGATTCATTCAGTCAACAATCCAGATGATAAAACATGTGAATCTTTCCAGGGACCACGAATCATACTTTATTGAACTTATACACATGGTCCAAGTATAGTACGGACAAGCCAAACCTATAATGACTGCTGCCATGGTTGCGTGGACACTCATTAAGATCGAACAGGCCGCTGTTATATCTGACGTCTCGACACAATTCAGCTTATATAGGTTTACAATCATGTACACAGTGAAAGAATCTGTGCCTATTTTGTTTCACGACATATATATATATATATATATATATATATATATATATATATATATATAGATATATATATATATAGATATATATATATATACATATATAGTTATATATATATATATATATATATATATGTATATACATATAGTTATATATATATATATATATATATATATATATATATGTATCTACATATAGTTATCTATCTATATATATCTATATCTATCTATATATATGTATCTACATATAGTTATCTCTATATATATATATATATATATCTATATATCTATATATATCTATATATATATCTATATATATATATATATATGATGTATACACATGCGGCTTTCTGACTATATGTTGTTTTTAACTTAAATAGTGAAGAGCAGAGCAAAATTGTCCATCAAGTTATTAAGACAAGACAAACATTGGTATGAATACACTTGATTGATTGTGTGTGCGAGTAACTGAATTACCATGTGTATCTTTACTGCGTTCTTAAGCAGGTCTCCGCATATAAAATGGAAAAAAAAATTGTTTGAATTGCAAGGGCTACAATCAATAGGGCAAGCCTCTCCCATACTAGCCTGACTGGTTTGCAGGAGCAAAGTCCTGGGGCAAATGTTGAACAGGTATACAGCAACGACATACAACTGATTTACGAATTCCCTATCTGGGCTCCCTCATGGCCACTCCGGGTAATAAACACAAGGAATCAGGACGAGGCATAGGCATGAGGCGCTGCCGTTAGGCGTCAATGATGCGCAGAACCGAGAGGTTTTTTTCGACCTTGACCTGAAACTAAGGTCAAGGTCATAGAATAAGTGATAAACTAGTATCTCGTATAGCTCCGTTAATAATGGTCGGATTGTTACAAAATTTACATCATTGTGTAGCTCATTCTAACTTTTTAATATTCGTATGTGACCATCCAACCAACGGTTTTTCCAAGCACCTAAGGTCGAAAAATTGTGGTATCGGTCCGAATGACAACATAAGTTTCATGAATATTTTGAGCGCCTATAAAACCGTCAATACTTGCCCGATAATAATAAAATTTGGGTCACGTGTACTCCATGACAGTTTAAGTCGGATCCTATGATATCATGAATGTCGCTGACGTCACTTCTGATCAAGAAATCATCAAAGTTTTTAAAAAATGACACAAGTTCAATGCTCAATACGCCCATGCTTTAGAATTCAACAGCTTTAACATTCTGAAAGTGTAATGAAATTGTAAACTATTTTCTAAATATACTTAATTGTAAATAATGCATCGTTAAAAATTCGTAGCAGGTCGAAAATTTCTAGTAGCCAAAATCTAAATTTTTTTTTGATTTCTCAATATTCACTAATTTTTTGTAAGATCGTAAAAGCTGATACAATTACCAAACTTTCATAAGTGACATATGCTATCAAAATATTAGTTGTTTTCAAAGCGCGTTGAGTTGCAAAAACAAATTTCACATAGTCAATGTTCGTCAAATTTTCGATTGCTAATAAAATCGTAAATATCAGTACAATAGTCATAAAAATGGTCGTATCGTAAAACTGATTACGCTCGAAGGAAGCCCTTTCAATTCTGAACATAGGACTAAAATTTTCTACATCTGGTATCATTTCTGCTTGCTCTTCATTGGTTTGTTGTGAGCAGCCGACATCTTGCGCTGAACAAAAATCGCCTCTGCTCTGTGCTAGCCTGAAAGAACGCAGTCAAGTATGGTACGCCGCGGTACTTTTTAATAAACTAAGCTTTTCCTTGATTCAGCCAAATCATCGTCAATATATCATGGCCCTGGACTGCAGAATTTCTTTAAGGAATTTGATTGCTTATAGATACACATACGATTGTCATGAAAATTTGTTTAATTGCACCGAAAATTTAAAATCCATGATAACTTGTTCAATTATGGGCCGATTCTGAAATTTTCAAATTTCCTGATACAGTTCGCCAAGTTCTCCTATGTCTTTATGTAGCTAAACGTTGGTTACCTCATGAATAAATATTTAAGGTTGATTGTGATATAGATCGCTATTTTCAATATATTTTCGAAATTATTTTTTGAAATAGGTGTAATTGGTGCGCAAAACCCAGAGGTTTTGTTTTGATCTTGAACGCAAACTGAGGTCAAGGTCATTGAAGCAAACTTAAAATCTTCAATGTCTCCCTTTAAATTATTTCGATCGTAAAAATATTTACAGCTTATTGTAGCTACTGGAATTGCAAAGTTTTCTATGTATACAACTAATTGTAAGATTTCCATGATAAGGCTTATGATGATAATAATGATGCTAAGATGCTTTTGCGTGATGAAGATAATTCTGAAGATAACCTTGATGATTATAATGGTGATGATGATGGTTATGATTACAAAATGTCTTCTAAGTTCCCTCATGAACCCAAGGGTCTATTTCGTTAAACGTTGGTCAGCTTCTAGATATAACTATCAAGAGCTTACAAAGTCATAAAACGTTAGTCAGTTGTAGTCATGGACAGTGCAAATGGAATCTTATATTGTTAGGGGCTGGGCACGAATCGATGTCAAGCATCTGGGCATCGTTTTACTTGCAACACAAATGCACAAGAATAGGACATCTATATTGATGCTCGGTGGGTTGCTTAGATTATAACATACATTTGTGTATCCCCATAGATCAGTCTGCTAATAAGTGAGTCCGGGGAATGCATTGGCTTAATGGCGCTACAAGCTCACGATTATATTAATCAACAGGACTCATCTGTGAATAAATGTATATTGATGATTATACAATACAGAGAGTATGCCAGAGAGCGGCAAAGCTTATGAGATAATAAATGAGATAACATCGTTAATACTACTATGTTAATGCTAGGACTGATAACTTAAAGAGTTTGGCTTATATATGGAATGTGAGGTGTATGCTATATTGTATAGCATATATTTACCCCACGTTGTAATATCTCACCTCGCACCACATTCAAGTGTATTTTAGTCACGTCCTCTTTTGTGATCACCCTCAACTGAAGAGTTCCACTGATGTCTTTATCGATTAACTTTATTTCAGGATTGTAAACCAAAATTATCGTTGAAGTAAAGCATTCAAAGTTAGTATGCACTAAACCGCTTTATTGCGTACCTTATGGGCGATGCTTGACATCAGCCCACGTTATACCAAGTGTGCTAGTTTTGTCTACATCAAACATTCTCCACTGAGATCAAAAGATTGCATGTTTACATAAACCGAATGATTATAACAGGGATCACTGCTCCATTGCATTTATAGTTAAGAACCTACATTTTTAGCATGTCTTAATAAGTAAGTTATGTATGTCGACACGTTAGAGCAGATGAAGGTTCGGGTCAACATTACAGCGAAAACATATATTGTTTGTGCAGCCTACCATACTCGCTCTGGTCATATAACAGATGCAAGTGGCAGCTAAAACAGCCATTCATTCCCCCAAGTATTTATTATTCAGCGACGGTTCATTCAACTTTATCGCAGGTAAAATGCAATATGCAGTGCTGTAATATAGCGTGTAATCTATACTCACTACAATACACACATCACCGCTCAGATGATAGAAATGAAACAATTTGCGAAATAAACTCAAATATCGAGTCACAACTTATCCTACACAGGGCAGGAGATGGGAGTGGTGGCGTTGGGTATTTGTAGTCAAAATGTAAGATCTGGTTATAGCGCTAGCAATTATGCTAGATATAGTGTAAACAGCACACACATCACCTGTCAATTATATTCACTTAAGCCCAGATAACATATCCTGTACACCCACAATTAGTCATTGAATTTTCAGATAATAAATATCAAGCCAATTTGCCAAACATACTCAAATATCCTACACAGGGCAGGAAGTTGGAGTATTGACGTGGGGTATTGGCAGGAAGCTATAAACTCTTTGATATAGCTCCTTGAATAATTATCAGACGTTGAGTGGATTTGAGCATACATTGATTGAGTTAGAAGAGTAGCTAACTTCTGGAGAAGTGCCATTAAAATTTAATCATTTTTATACATTGGAAAAAGTTTCTGCCGACAATCAGAAGTACTATTAGCCATACATCTCTGGTACAAAACGTAATTCAGCTGTGCAAACGGAAGTTAACACGTCGTCTCTCCGTCGTTAACTGTCGTCGTATTGTAAACATTTTGTGCCTGACGATAGTCCATGCTCTTCCGAACGTGTGACTAATGCATATAATTGTACATTCCCTATAATTTTCACCGAGTCCAAAAACGCCCCCAAAATGCATTAACATCCTGATATGTTTAATAACATTTCCGTGATTTTGTAGGTAACCTTCCTAGTAACACTTCGTTGACGCATGTCAGAACCAATTATGCGTAGTTTTCTCACGAATAGCAGGTAAAAGTTCGGAAACAGCTTAAATTGGCAAGAATTTTTGATTGCTTGCAAAACCGACAATATGCGTTCGATGGTCATTTGACGTGGGTCAAATGTTATCATGGAGAGCGTCAACCAAATCATAATTATTGGGGGAAGTCGCTGACGTCATTTCCGGCCACGAACGAATCAAAGTTAAAATTGGACTGAAATCTTAAGTCATTGAGTCGTGTATCCGTTATGAATAGTTGTATCGTAAATTGGTTAGCACTCGAAATAAGCCCATTCAATTCTGTTTGTTTGGCTCGTGGTATAGATCGCAATTTACAATATATTTTCGAAATTATGATTTTTAAATAGAAGGCATGGATCATGCGCAAAATCCAGAGGGTTATTTTATACCTTGACCTCAAACTTAAGTCATGGTCATGGAAAGAATTTTTGAACCATCACTATCTTTGTGGAAAAGATTCGATCGTAAAAGCAATTACAGATTATTGTAGCCCTATTGAACTTTTTCGTTGAACGTTGCTCAGCTTCAAAATGAATCTTTGTTCTTTTTTTATATCTTGAACGTAACATTAAAATAAATTTTTAAATCATCAATGTCTACCTGGAAAATTATTTGATCTTACCAAAAATTACAGATTATTGTAGCCGAATTGAATTGTAAGCGTTTGCAATATATAACTAATTATAAGATTAACATGACGATAAGGGTTGTGACGATAATAATGATGTTAACGGCCATCTTTGTGATGAAGATAATTCTAAAGATAATCGTCATGATATCAATTGTGATTATGACGACTGTGATAGAAGCATGTCATCCAAAGAAATTTTAAATCATCAATATCTCTCTGGCAAATGATTTGATCGTGCAACGTTACAGATTATTATTGTAACTTAATTGAATTGTAAGTTTTTGTCTAGATATAAGTAACTGTAAGATTTCTATAAAGATGTGAAGATAATAATGATGTTAATGACTATTTTTGTGATTAAGATAATCATGAAGATTACTTTGATGATTATAACGGTGATGATGTTGTTTATAAACCAAAAAATGTCATCACTGTTCAAAACTTTCCCCCATGTACCCATGGGCCCCTTTTTCTAATGGTATTGCGTGTGTTCAGAGCGGTTTTGCTTGAAAGAGGAAAATACAAAGTACATCATCAAAGCAATGTCCAGATCAGGGTTTAAAATGAACAGCAATATACGCCTTGTATAAAATTATGTAAGTTATGAAAAATCACTATTTATAGTCCTGTGAGGAAATGTTCACTGTTTATCACAATAATTGTCGTATTTTTAGAAGATATCAATCATTTCATTTTCACGGAAACAGTTTGTTTTGCTTTACAATACAATCAATGTCACATCGCAGGTGAAATAGGACAACAATGTCGGATTGTCCGATTTTGCAAAATGTAAAGCATCCATATTAAGATCTATTACATATGCTGATGGACCCAGAACGTTACCTGAATGTTATGAGCCACCCGGGTGTCTACACGAGTCTCGCATAATGCGATAAAAGGGGTATTAAACGGTATTTACCATATCCTGGCTTAAGCTACTAGATTGACAATATTTCCTGTGGACCGTCGGGCAGGTACAAATAACAAGGTTGTAAATGACGATAACATAAGTAGATGACAACACTTCCGCACCTATGAGGGATAGCTGGCGTCCTGACTTTTCTAGTCCCACCCATTAGATGTCTCATACCATATGTTTGATACTATTTAGGGATGATAAGGAGGCGAGACAAAAGCCCTCGGGTTACGATAAGCTCAAGTCACTATGACCAGTCGATATGGTAAGCATATGAGGTAGGCGGCGCATTGGTTAAGTGACTTTGAAAGACGGCACAAACCTGAGACGTTGATCAATAGCTTATTAACATTGATGGGATGCCTAGGCTAAACCATCCATCATCACGCACAACTCAATACGCGTTACTGCAGGGTGTCATTCTGTTCTTATTATGTAGATACTAATACGAAGCCAAAAGAATCATTCATTACCATCTGGACAATATTCTATTTTAGCTGAATTCATTTCTCATAAACACCTCACGATCAAGCATCAATGCAGCGGAAAAAGGTTATCATCTCGTTAATGAATGAACATTCT
The DNA here is from genome assembly GCA_034190875.2 of Urechis unicinctus. Taxonomy (NCBI): domain Eukaryota; kingdom Metazoa; phylum Annelida; class Polychaeta; order Xenopneusta; family Urechidae; genus Urechis; species Urechis unicinctus. Next base: position 44,612,825 of record CM067352.1, read on the forward strand.
TGCTACAATGCTGGTAGTATTTGTGATTCATGTAACTCATATTCAAGTGAGAATTTCATCTGAGTGGAGTGACCCCACCATATCTCGCGCAGTCGGCAATGGACAACTCTGCAGACGCCATTTGTCGGCTTGCCTGCTTTTGATGACATTGAAACTCTCTCAACAAGATTAATATCATTCGGTTGAATGAAAACGTAACTCGTCAGAGCGTTTTTTGATAGGATATAGCTATGCGTCGATATTTCCGCTGCAAGCATTGTCTCTGTCAATCAATATGTTAGCTCCGGTGTAACGGTAACATGAATTTATACCGTTACGAAGAGTTAGTCAAAACACAGTCGGCGATATTTAGTTTGGACTATATCTCGCGAAGGGCTACATTTCGCACCTAGAAAATAACATATATCAAGAGCCTTTACAAAAAATAGACCTTTCGCTCCAAAAAACTTACCACCACTCGACGCTATTCTTCAATAAATGCCATCGATAGTTCGTTTCCGAACAAATCGCGATACGAAGTCTGCCATTTTGGAAACTATTAATTCTCGCGATTTCCCGCATTGCCTTAGCATCCCAAGTGGGGGGCACTTACCCTAACTCGGATAGGGGTGTGCCGCGGGACCTCGAAATCCCGTACCCGTTGAACTCGTTGAGAATGAGAAAAAGTATACTCCATCGTACAAGGTATTATGCGATTGTCTAACCCGTCGTAAAAGTCGAGATGTCAAAAAACCACCCCCTTCGTGCGGCACATGTATACTATATCATTACACTTAAGTGCCCCCCCCCGGGCTTAGCATTAGACTTCGTCATTCTGCGCATGGGCAATGCATGTGGTCTTGAACTTGTAAACAAACATGTTGCTGTGTTTCTGACTTTTTACCGCTTCCCAAATTGATCGAACTATAAATAATTACCACGGATGAAATCACCAGCCGAAAAGGGATAAAATCGTCCATAAAACATCATTGCATTCTATAACTCCATCCCTTGTGTATGTTTTGTGCTTGGTAGTTGTCTGAATCGATCTAAAAATATTCGCATTGCGTTGTTTCGAAAAAAGGTAAGACGTCTACGCAGACGTCTTGTAGGGCTATCAATATGTGTGCTTCTTTGTGTTACAGTGCTGTTTTATATTAATAAACTAAATAAACATTTTACTCCTTTGCTGGGACATAGAGCGCTTGATATCGGATATATCACTCAGGATATACAATGCCTATTTGATTCATCGGAGTCTAAAGTCAGCTCAGATGACACTCATCGCCTTGCTGAAATTTTCAAACAAGTCGACCACGCCAGTTCTGACCCTCGTTTGCCACGAGCTCTGACCCCAACAATGTACAACGATACTGTCGCTTTTTTGTCCAAGGTGAGACAAGTGTTTACGGAGCATAACATTACGTGGACATTATCCTTTGGCTCGCTCCTTGGAAGTGTTTTATGCCATGATGTATTACCATGGGACGACGACTTGGACTGCTCTTTGCTGAAATCGGATTTGAATAAATTTGAAGATCTCCACAGAAAGGGAATTCTGAAGGATAGTTACGGACTTGGATACATTATCAAAAATAGAAAGATTTTCGATTTGTCTAAGCCTTTCATCAAGCCATACACATGGAGTTACCCATTCATCGATATTACACATTTTGAAATAAACAACACGGTTGTCAAACTGACTGACTGGAGACGACCTAAGCGTAACTACCAGGTTGATTCTGAACATTATTTCCCGTTGCGCTTGCGCCCATTTGCGGGTATGTGGCTTCCGGTTCCCAGGTATCCATGGAGTGTTCTGAACGTGATTTACCAGGCACTGTCCTGTAAGATGTCCGGTTGGAATCATACACAGGAACGACATCATAAAAATCCTCCCCACACTAATTGCTCCTCTATTAGACCTATATACCCTAATGTTTATTTCACGAAAAAGGGGAATATCTCGATAGAAACGCTTTATTTCAGAAATACCTCCTTGTATGATATGTGCATTGACGATAATCACAACCAATACCAGGCCACCAACGCCTTTTGGGAGGCTTAGAGGTTTATTACATTGTTAGATTACATCAACCAAACTGTGCAGGTAATATTCGATATTTGGATACAAATTATTAGTCAAACACTACAATGCGCCCGACCATTTGCCAAACGATGTAGGAATGGAATCGTTCGAATCATTTATAACATGAAAAAAGTAGATACCTGTTCTAATGTGAAATTGCTTTGTGAAAAATATTTATTCGCTATTATATTAATTTTTGTTTTTTAAAAACATAATTCGGTGCGTCCCAGTTAACTACTCTTTAATGTTACTAACGTGGTATTTTATTGTATTTCTAATATCAATTTTTTATTGAAATTCCTTTGCTAAGTAGATAGCACCTCATAGCCTGCAATATGCTGTCGTGTCAGAGCAGATGGCTCAGTTGAAAACAACAAATAGCATTTAAAATAAACCATGTTATTGTTGATATAACCGGCTTGGGTGAAGTTAGTTCAGATGCATGTGTAGTGAAATCTTCCCTTGCCGAGTGGGGTAGGCTTCGTCGAATGTCAAAATGGTTTAAGTGGTGTCCATGCAAATTGATAGAAGGAGCACGCAGGTGTACGTTTTTATTCGTGTATGTTTGCCTGTAACTACCATTATGTTGTGTTTATAATAATGTAGTGCTAACATGTTATTGGTTTAAATAATTATATAACTGTTAAATTCATAAATCAACCTCACATGAAGCCTATTGAATCGAAATTAGCCTTGGTGGTATTCGGCGGTTTTTGGCGCATTCACAGAATTATTTGTGTGGGCTTCAATGCTGATCACGTGATTTATAGGGCGTAACCCCTATAGAAGGGTTTCATCCCAGATACGTCGAGAGTTCTGTATTCGATGCTCGGGAGAGAGGAATATACCTAGTGAATCGCAGTGTGTGGTATAGTTCTTCCGTTCACGCTTCACTCAGCCGCATGTTGTCCTTGTGTTTCGTTCACGTCCCTCCTTTGCTTATTTAGAGGCTTGTTTTATTGGGAAATCATTTCATTTAGAATCATATTCATTTTGTTATAAGATGAACTATAAATACCCGGGAAGTTGTATATATGACAATCGGTAAAAATACTTGTTATGGGGGCCTCAGTTATAGAAGTTTTTCATAATTTAGCTATATATGGTTTATGTTTTTCATATTTTTCTATTTACAATATGCTAGCTTTGGTATTCCAGAATTATCATGTGTTGCCGAGGAAACTAAAATTATGATAAATTACACAGTGTTGAGTTAGCTTCGGCTCATAGCGCGCGGTAGAAAGAAATCAGTCCGTTTCGAATTCTCTTGATCGCTTCGTGTTCGTAGCTCATATCGTTCTTACTGTTTAATAGATGACAAGACGACATTAAAATATTTTTGGTTATATAAAATCTGAAAACATTGGCCAAAGGAAAAGTCATATTATTTACACGCGAAATGTTACGGTAAAAACAAATGTATTTTTTCCCAATTTTTGCGCGACATAGGTACACACTTTTGACAAATTTAAATATGATGTTACTAATGGCTGGAATTCATTTTCAGATTAAATGGAACCTTTAGTCTTATTATGTGGCTCAAAACGTCGGCCAATCTTCCCATGTTCGCCCCGTGAACCCAGTGTGAGGGGCAACCTTGCCTTGACTCCGCACGGCTTAGCACGCTCGCAACCACCGCTGATCGTACGTTGTTAGACAAAGTCGATTTTCATTCGTTTATCAATCTGACCCCTAACATCAAACTTTACATGGGGATAATTCAATTATTATGGAACACTTCGGTCAAGTTTATTCAAATCAATAGGAACCCTTCTGTCGAATATTAAATTTCAAAATGATCAATCTTGTCATGTCTGCAGCGGGAGACCATATAGCTTGCCTTCACATGGCCGACGCGAAAGTTGCATACGCATTCGCGCTTGGAGTTGATTTTCACCCATTTTTCAATACTTTTACCAAGGGACTTAGGAAAATGAAACATTTCGTATTTAGAATCCCTTGTATTGTACGATGTTTGTGGTATAATTTCACTCTGAAATTCTAAATACTGTAGAATTCCGGCACAAAACCGGGAGCGACCATTACATTTGACACCCCGATAGCAGTGACTTACCTTTTTAGAAACCTCATGAGTATTCCTATCTTGTGGTATAATTTTAACGTGATACAATGAATATGACCAAAATCACAGTCAGCCCACCTGTAATGTTCCAAACACAGCACACATAGACAGCACAACTTGAATTGTTGACGATTTGAAACTTGTGTTGAGGCATGGACGGATACTTATAAGCTATCCTCACACAATTCGCAACAAAGTTATCACTTGAATTCTTCAGATGTTAAACTAATTAACCTTTCGCACATTAAGATGGACGATTCCAAGACAACCTTTACTCCCCTCACAGAGGCGATTCCAAACTGCTGTCAAACGGTACTCACAACAGCGAATACTGCACTCTCCGTTGCGAGCCCGGCGTGACGTCCGACGAAGGCCCATTTTCTGAGGTCATCACGTTTGTACCGTTTTGGATGGAATTCAGCTATGTTTTGAGCGGACATTGTTTGAATTGCATGTTATTTTTACTTTGGAATAATAGTTGTGACAGCAATATGGCGCAGTTAAAATATAAGCCTAGCCCTACAAGACGTCCCGTTCGACCGGAGCTACTATTAGTCTAGTCCTACAAGAGGTCCCTTTTGACCGGAGCTACTATAAGCCTAGCCCTACAAGACGTCTCGTTCGACCGGAGCTGCTATAAGCCTAGCCCTACAAGACGTCCCGGTCGAACGGAGCTGCTATAAGCCTAGCCCTACAAGACGTCACGTTTGACCAGAGCTACTATAAGCCTAGCCCTACAAGACGACTTGTTTGACCGGAGCTTCTATAAGCCCAAAGACCGATATAGACGGATAGTGTTTACCATGTGAAAATGTGAATGCAGGTTGATTCATATGAGCCAGTGGCCTTCGCTGCCATGTATTTTTTAATATCATAGTATGTTAGAATTGGTTCGGTCTATCTTACCGAGTGTAATTGTTTCAAAGGCGATCAAATATGGTGAGTCACCAAAATAATACAATTTAGTAGGAACTGGCCCAATTTCAGACGGAACTCCGTTCGGTTCGATATAATCAATGTTTTACCATCATTTATTTTTGCAAATCTTTGCTTATTAAATCATCTATGTCATTACCATGGAGCTTAGACGGGGCAAGTGTCAAACTATAAATGTTTGCAGATTTATACCATGGAAGGGGAACACCTAATGTACAAATACACTTTATTGATTGTCTGGCAATAACAAGGAGATATTTCCACTGAATTAACATATATACCTTTCCAGTGTCTTTCTAGCATCCTTAGATAAGTAGCTTTCAGCATATAAAATTAACAAAAATATTGTTTGAATTGCGAAGGCTACGATCAATAGGGCCATTCTCTCCCAAGCTAGCCTGTCTGGATGTGAACAGGTATGCGGTATGTCACTTTTGACTTATGTTGGTTCAATTTCTGTCTTGTTATCCCAATATAATCACTGTATAGCATATCATGTCTATTTCATAAAACTGTCATGTCAATAACTCAAATAGCCTGTTGGTTTTCAGAATGTGCATATTTACTTAAGTTCATCACTTACCCCGTCTGCTGTCTGCCTTTATGTAGAACGATCCCTCTATGGATCGTCCACCAGAGCAGTTTTCTCGATAAGGGATTATGAGAATTTAATTATTTTTCACTGTTATAACGGTGTTGATAAAAACACCTGGCTCGTAGATCGAATTACAAGGCAATAATGATTGATAAATAATTTTGTCTCCTTGGATGTTAAGCTTAACTAAAGACAGCCATAAAATTGCTGTGGTCTTATTTCAATTGAACTTGATGATAACAGTACGAGATGAAAACATATTTCTCCTATTCTTTTCCATTTTGTTGATACAAATAGCTAGTTGGAGGCAAGCTCGTGTTGACGATTGCTTCTTTCCTCGTAATTTTATTGTTTTAAATCGATCATAGGTCATTGAACGCATTGTATGGTGGTATTAAACTAATCTTTATTGGCCATGATATAGTTAAGTATGCTTTGGCTATGTACGTTGGGACCGTTAAGATCAGGGGTAGCCGTGACTGTGAATCAGCAAAGCTAAAGCAGGGGATTATTTATGGCAAATGGAATTAAGTAGCGTACTTATCAATCTAACAAAGGTGTTTAATGCGTGCAAATGATGAACCATATATGTTCTTCTCTCCTCTAATTATATGATTGGCAGTTCGGTTTGGCGCTAGTAAAATATTTGCAAACCGTTATGGTACGATGGCCAGTCATGCATAACTGCTTTCTTGATTAACGACCTTCAACTCTTTCAAGATACGTGATATTTCTTCGGGCATTAAGCGTATAAACATAGATTGGTCGACTACTTTGAATAAATGGCGTGTCACTTGTTTGTGTGTCTGCTCTATCAAACTATTCGTTGTTTTCCATGCGCTTCGAGTTCGATCGCTTATTGTAAATATGGTTTAATAATGAAAATGGAGATAAAGTAGACAATGATCAAGGTTTCCATCATAATGTGGATGGAACATTCTAGAAGGTTAATACAATTGGATGGTTTTTTTTCATATTTAAATACATAACAGTTCACAAACTTTATCCATCCCTTGATTGACCCTTTGCGTTAAACGTTGGTCAGCTTCTAAATAAATGCTGATGTTGCCATACCGGCCGCAATTCTCAATATATTTTTGCAATTTTTTTTAATTGAAGATGTCAATAATGTGCAGAATCTATATGTTTTGTTTTGACCTTGATTGCACACTAAGGTCAAGGTCATCAAACGAAATTTGGAATCATCGATAAATCCATAATAATTTGATCAATTATGGACTAATGTTGAATTTCTTCAAACTTCCTGACCCAGTTCGTCAAAACGCCCAATGAATTTATGGGCTTCTTGCATTTAACGTAGGTGAACTTCTAAATAAATTTTCGCGATACAGGTTGCAATTCTCAAAATGTTTTCGTATTATTGTTTTTTTTAATTTAAGGTGTCAATGATGTGCTTAACCCAGTTTTGTTCTGACCTTGACTGTTAACTAAGGTTAAAGTCCATCGAAAGAAATCGTTGATCAATTCATAATAACGATTTTGAAATTGTTTTTAACTCCCTGATACAGTTTGCCATATTCTCTCATGTACCCCAGGGCCTCTTGCGTTCAACGTTGGTCAGCTTCTAAACAAGTTAATAAATAGTTGTTATCTTTATTTGTCTCCCGAAATAGATCGCAATTTGATTGATGGCATACAACCAATCGTATTTGTAAAAAACACTTAATTTGACAAATTGTTTGTCTGTGTGAGGATTCAATGTAATACTTGAATTAAAACTAACTATACTTTGTACATGGAATGTGTTCGACCGAATTATCGATTTAGCAGTTTTATTGCGGCTACCTAGCATGGCTGACTGTCAGAACTCGATGAATGGAAAACATGATATGTCTCGGGTAATCTATATAAACAAACAGTTCGCTTCTTTAGATGTAGCCACTCTTACTATTGCAATGCTTATTTGCAGAATAACAACCACATCAACCTATTAACATCCATCCTGAGAGATAATAGTCTGCATCTATTCTTTCCAGATCAATTCGCAGGTTTTAAACCTCAAGTTTGCTTCAATAACATTCGTCCAATTACTGCAAAACATTGAATCTATCATTTTGATATTACATTAAATGTGTACAAAAAATATCTTTGTTATGGCCAATCAACATATATAGTTGCAAGGAAATGTAATCGTATGAAGCAGTATTCATGAGCTCCTATGTAAAACCAGCGGAAGCGATTCTACATTCAACAAAACGCTTGTTGGGATTTCATATCCTGGGTTTTCACATTGATCATAACGTACGTACGTAGTAAGATAGAATTATTGATATGTATTTCTTATTTACACGATATCCCTTGCCTTTAAACTACGATGTTCAGTGACAAACGCATACGCTCTAATAGCGTTCCATTTTCAATGTTTGTGCAAATTAAAAGAAATTTACCTATTCTCTTGACAGGGTGCAACGCTCCGTTGATCCCAAAGGAGCCGATTAAAGGTAGTCAGAGGATGACACGGGCCATCATCTTGACGAAATGCGATAGTAAACATTAAGTCAATGAACGGATGAGTCATTTTGGTTGAGTTCGTGCTAGCAGCGCATCATGCTGGCCAGGCATAAGGGGGTAGGAGCGGAGTAGTATACATGGTAGCGGTTCTGGGACAGAACCTCTCCCATGTGACTTCTTCACCCCTTGGCAGCTTATACAAGATTTTTGCTCACCCTAACCTCGCTGCGCTAATACCAATGAAGGCCGGAGCACTAAACTGCTTCGCCAAGATCGAACTCGACCGGTTTATACAAAAGATTTTCTCACTATAGGACGCCTCGGACCCGACCCCAAACGGGGCCGAGGGGATAGTTTGTTGTGACCATAGGCCAGGGTGTCTACACCGTTCTCAGCTATCCACCGCTTTGAGTCAAAGGGGGAGAGAGAGACCTTGTTGACGTGAAGCCCGTATATTTTGTGGCAGTCACTGCGCAGCATGTTCATCCCATGCCTGAATTGCTTTTTGGGTTAACAGTGACTCTACGTGCTGAGCGCGTGGTAGATGCTTCTTGACCACACCTTCTTCACGCCCTTTTTTCCCTTTTAATCTCATCCCGGCTCTACATCAAGATTGAGTACATCTTTGAGAGTAGGCCAACATACTCTTTAATAGCCACACCAGCTCACTCATCTTTGATTTTCCCTAGCACCTTCTTGTTTACATTACTATATAGGGCATGGGAAGGATTATAATTGATGGTATCAAAGAGGTGGCTATTCATCCTTCATGTTAGCATACACGTCGGATGTACTGATCTCTAGAAGCAGCGAGTCGGTGTCTGTGTATTACAGTTTAAGGTTGCTGCCATATTTTGACTTCATTGTATTATAATAGAAGTCATACATCAAGTGCTTTGAAAGATCTAGAATGCACATGCCGACATACACTGGACGGTTTAAGACTAAACGGGTTGTGTGCATAAGCAGGACAGCCAGATCATCGTTAAACACTTTTTGTCGAGCATAGGCGGGGCTGGCCACAAGCCTATGTATTTTTTTCTTTTTTCCGATGAGCGCACAATCTTAATGTCGACTCGCCTCCGGAGATTCTCCATCATTTTACCAAAGACGGAGTTGTTTATAGAGATCCTTTTCAAAGTCGCTGGTGGCGGCCTTGCGCAGATCTGTATTCATCCTAATGTAAGGCTCCATCCAGGGACTCTGGTCAAAGACAAGTGCACGATGAATCTTTGTAAGTTTCATCCCCAAAGACAGATGCAGCTTGAGGTTCCTGTAGTGTACCACATACTTCTCCTTGTTCCGCAGGTTGGGCACCAGCTTCTCATCTACATTTCTGGTGCTCCCTTAAGCACCTAGGATATTCTTCTGGTAGTCTGACAACCATTCGTTCTGTACAAGAAGCCGCTCCGGCGCTAGGGGGTAATCGTTGTGTTCGCCATGAAGCGCAGCAGGATACTCAAGTCAACCTCAAGTATGTATCTAGTCTCGGCATTTTCAGGGTGGTCATGGATCGGTAGGTTCTCAGGCCATTCTACCCACTCAATACCCGAAGTAGGTAGGGCTTGGCTCATAGCCCACCCATACAAATTGTTGGCGTCGAGGTACTGGATATATGTCGCGGGCTTACCCTGCTCAAAGCCTTCCACGTATGGGTTGTTCGCTTTAGCGTGGCGGCGCGACACCATGCTTATCCCACCGCGCAGCCCCTTATCACAAAAGGCCAGGGCTGGTATAGTAGTAGGCCGGATCCAACCTGTACTGTTTCAGACATGTTTTGTGGAAGACCTCAAACACATCAGCTAAGAGCAACACATCTGTTCGCAAGTACAGGTCATGGTAGTCACCTATGTTCTTACACCCGAACACGCTCCAGACCATCTGTGCATGGGCATAGTCTGCAGCAGATATGCCTTGCTCAGAGAGCTTGCTGTAGATCTCCTGGATCGGCGGCAGAGGGGAATCCCAGCCGTCCATGAACTCATAGGGATACATTCCCTTGCGCAGTAGCAGCCGGCTTTTCGTCTGGTCAGGCTCATACTTGGCCGTGACTGCAAAGGCGTCTGGGCTCTTAGCAGACACCAGCTTATCAAGTGAGGCCAGGAGAAACTGTGCACTATCAATGAAGCGCAACTGTCCAAGCGACAGGGAAATATATTTCTCCATGTTGTTGGGGATGCAGTTGATGTTCCCCTCCACTTTGCTCATGGCCTGCATCAAGAGATGTGAGCCATAGCCCCACAGGTTATGGAACTGGTACGGGCGTTGTTTTAGGGTTCAACCGCAGCTTTAGGTTGCAGGGGTTGCAGGTCCTCTGTACATAACAGTTATATGGCAGTGGCCGCGGTAGCCTGTAAGAACTTCTCCACAGGGGGTTTGGTCTTACCGTCACACCGAACAACCACATAAGCATAACCACACGGCTCATGTTCCTGTGTTCTCTGAGTGTTGCTCTTGGTAGCATCAAGACCAGGGCCAGGACGTTTCACCGTAAGGGCCTCAAAGTCAGTGTAGGTGATAAATGGAGCAGGGAGCTGCTTCTGCCAGTTCTGGAAGGATAAGATGTTTTTTCCTTCCTCGGCATGTCTATTCAGACGGCAGTTTGCCCTATCCCCACACACTCAGGCTTGTGCTCGTTTCTTCGTGGTATAACCATGCAAGCATCGCTCGCAGAAGAACTTGCGGTGTTCGTATTTACTCTGATCATACAGCAAGCAGTTCAGATCCTTGATCAGAGAGTAATGAAACTTTTCATCCTCCTCAATTAACATGAGGTTTATGCATGTACCAGTCTGTTTACTGATGCGGTGAACGATGGTAGCCTTCCCATCCCAGCCTAACACGTTCAAGGCCACGTTAGCATGCTTTTCTACCATCACAATCTGCGAGATAGGTGTTGGATATTCTGTGCCTTTACCTTCCAACAGGGTTAACAGCCACTTAATGTTATAGTTTGATAGTCGTTCTGGGTGTATAGCAATCGGGTGCAGAGCCGCTAGAATAGACCATAGAAGGCAGAAGTCGTCCCTGTTCTTTACGATTATGATTGCCTTCTTTACCGCCAGCTTTCCCGGCAGTTTCAGGTAGGAGCCACCTTTCAATGGCTGGTAGTTGGCAATATCAATCCACAGAGTTGTGACCAACTCAAATTCCCAACCTGAACCTCTATTGGTCAACTTCTCCAACTGCTCTTGGATATTAGCGTTACACTGGTCCAGCTCATTGTTAATATCTTCTGAGGAAAGAACCACCTGCTGCTTATTACGCAATTCAGGCTCAACATACTCAGTGCTACCATCATCGGTGTGGTTGGAGAGTGTTGCTTTCAAGGCAAACTGACACTTGATTCCACCAAGCTCTTCCAGCTCACCAGTCAAAACTTTATGCATCTTCCGACGCATGCCCTTAAAGAACATCATAAGGTCCAAGCCAAGGGGGTGAGACACAGGAACGTTCATCACCCATCCACGCAAATAGTTTTTTAACAGCCCACTTAGTCTTGTTGAACTCAAGACCCGCTGTGGGGACTGGGGACTTGGTTGTGGGGACTGGTCTGCACGAGGCAGGGACTGGTCTGCGTGGGGCAGGGGTGGGGACAGGGGTGCATGCCACCACTAGTCCACCATGGGCTACTACTGAAATGACTGCGGGGTTAGCAGAAGATCAGGTGGGATCCCAAGAAGAAACAAAAGTCTTAGTTACAAGGTGGAAAAAGGCGGTGTCTAAGCATGGGCTGCAGGCCACTCTTGAGTTTAGATCGTCTAAAGGAGGTGACCATTGGGTTAAATGGGGCCGTGCTCCAGGAGCAGGACATAACAATCGCCTCCATCCTCACTGCGATTGGATTGGCAATCTCAACCCTGGTGTTGTACCAACACCGACGCCAGCTGATAAGCCCGGGGTAAAGGAATGGATTAAAAAACAGCTGAACTCCTTGGCAAACGTCCTAGCCAGTAAGGAAGCAGCTGCCCTTCCAGGAATCATTGGCACCATCGTATTATGGCTGCCTAAGTCACCTGCAAAGGCGGCTGGTTGGATGGCAGAACATGTATGGGTCGCAGCTGTGGCGGTGGGGGGAGTTATCCTCCTGATACTCCGTGACTAACTATGTAGCAAACCAAAGCACAGCTAAGACTATAGCAATTGCGCCTACAAAAGGCGAGCTCGATTGGTCACGCTGGCGTACGCCGAATGCGCCGATCTTGAGCAGTGCGCCGGGTGGATGTTTTTGATACCCGGTGAAGATGCGTGCACGGCGTTCTTACTTACGCCGAATGCGCCGCGCCTTGAGGCTCGGCGGAGGGTGGGGCATCACTAGCAGACGACGATAGGCGTCAACATCCGGTGACAACAGCGGAGTGTTTTGTTGCCGCTTCATAGTTTTTCAACAGTTCCATCATTTAACCTTCAAATATTTGAGTAAAGTATAACTTTGATATCATAGTTCCAAACTTAATGTTTACATTACCGTACCCACAAAATTTCATTCATGTTTGTGGTTTACAAGTAAACATCTATTTAAATCTACCATCGAATCATAACGCAAAATCTACAGTGAATATATATCTGCATGTATCTATAAATATGAAAACGCTTGTCGTATATAATGCAATAATTTCTTATTATAAAGGCATTGGTCATGATGATACATACTAGGTTCAAAGTTACACTGAAGATGGCTGACGACAGTAGCCAACAATGCTTTGAAGAACTAACGAAAGGTGGGTCTTCATTCTTACCTTCATAGATATAATTTGGAAAAGGCACCTCACACAAAACAAAATTAAATTCCTTAATAACTGATTGCCTTTTTAGGAGATAAGCCACGGCAGATTACCATTGTACCAAGTACAACCCAAATGGCAGCTTCTGCCATGCAATCCGGACAAGGTAATTTGTTATTGGTTGACTGAATTCATTAGATGAATGGAAATTTGCACAATATTTTCAAACAAATATTCTTTGGATCGCAAACATTGTTGATTCTGCATCGTAGCTGCCTGCAATTCATCCCGAACATCTGGACAAAGTAAATAAAGTTTTTCTACTGAGGCACATATGTTGAAGTTGTATATTTAGATAATTTTTTTGTAACTATTTTGGACATAAAGTAATTTATCATTTCATTGGTTATTACATTCTATGCTCGATTTTCAGGATCAAACAGCCCTGTAAAAGGTAAATTTAACAAACCATTACAAAAACGATATATATTGTAAGTATACATCTGAGTTTGTGATACAAAAAAGAGGCATGTGTAATTATAAATAATTATTGACATAGTATTTTGTTGCATTGAATTATGGACAAAGCCACCTGAAGATGTTCTGCTCGCCACTTATTCAATCCATAAGGGTTCCAAGCGCCAGTAGAACATGATTTCATCCGATGTGAAAGAAACATTCCCTGGCAAATTTGATGCGGAGAACTGTCGACAAGTAAATCTTACAAGAATAACGCTATCAATTGATTGTCACATTGAAGAGGGTATATGAGTTATTAACTATTATGTGCTATTTTAAATGATTTTGAGTTTCTGTAATGTTTAGATAAAATCTCTGAGAGACAAATATGAGCGGAAAAAAGCTCACAACAGCAAGAATGGCAACAATGCCATAAGCATAGATATGGCCCTCAAGGAAACTTTTGGGGGTGATTTAAGAACTGATCTACCACCCCTTGAGAGTAACAAAAGACCAGTAGGTGAGGCCTGATTTGATCCGGATTTGAATTTACATATTCAGTGAATACATGCATATCAGATCTCAATGAAAACTTTGTATTCTAGCATGGCTTACTTGATTATGATTGATGTTCTGTTGCTTTTACACAGAAAAAGAGGATAATGATGATGAGGAAGCAGCTCAAGCGGTGCCACAGAAAAAGAAAAGGAAGGGTAAGTGGTGCATTATCATGAAAACATTTGTAGGTATTATGATATTTCTAAATATTGCTGCTTTAAAAAAATATTGCTAAGAAAGTTAATTGTTTGAATGCAGAGGGCCGTCAGAAAAAGACTGGGGTCGAAAGGGTTTTAAGTTGAATGATGGAAATAGCAATTCGTCAGGAAGAGGCTGCCAACAAAAGACATTTAGAAAGAATGAGTTTGTTGAAGGATCTTATTGCAGCAATAAAGAAGTGATTTTTTCACTATAAAAATGTTTGCTGTGGCTTTGTTGCTGATATATCACAGGAACAACTTCGCTTTAGTGTCGTCATGCAAATGTAATGACATTCCATGAGATGAATTTATTTGCTGCGACATTCAGTTGTCAATAATATATGACTTAGCTTGCTAATAACAACAATTGGGAGAATCGGGTTACAATATTTGTAATTTCAGCTCTCTTTAGCTGACCCTGTGTGCTCATATTAATGGGTAGGGTGACATTTTGTGGTTGCTGAAATTGACACAATTGCATTTCATCAAAGTCATCATTTTTTAAAGATATGCATATCTTGTGCAAAACGCAACAATTCAACAATATCGTTTTTGGGAATCGCCGTTTCAGCATTCCAAAAGCCCTCTTTATACATTGCCGTTTTGAGGACAGAGCCTTGTTTAAGAGCAGTTGTTGCTCTGTTAGATTTCCTGTATTCCTGTATGGTGTCAATAGCCATTTGTGCAGGGGATACGCTGCATCAGCAATAATGTGGTATTCACCATTGTTAGTTTTGGGAAATCCTGTGTCCCATAAGGAGGAGTTCTTCATTGCCCTTGCATCGTGCATCCTACCAGGGCATCCAACAGCAACATCTGAGTGGAGCAATAAAGACAGTGGTAGCAGTACGAGTGCGGGAAAAGCTAGTTGTCAGTGTCGTCTGACAATAATAGTAAAAAAATTAATCGCTTGGTGGCGCTGCTCATGCGCCGCAAATGCCACAAATGAACATACGCCGTTACCGGCGATCGGCAAACGCCGCCCACGTGACAGGCTGATATTCGGCGTACGCCGGGGAGACCAATCAAGCGCACCTAATAAGAGCGGTTTTCTCATCCTCTTGCGCCTTTCGTGCGGGTATATTGGCCACCCGCTTGGAACGCCTCGAGAAGGTACTCCCATATCTGTATCTGGCGGAGGGTTATAGCTTCCTCTATCTGGAACAGCAGCAACCGCGTTGACACCAGCATTACTGCCGATCTGCTGCTCCTCAGTCGCGATGGTAATCAGATTGTTGTACCCAACAACGTTTCCAATGGCGAGGCTCATATCTGATGGAGCCATGTACAGGCCCGTTCCAAACACATAATCAACCTTTGAGGAGGCATTCTGGAGGACGTTCTGATACCGGCGGATGGATGACGGAATGTCCACTGGGGATTTGATGGCATCCTCAACGTCAGCCTGAAATTGCTTTTGAGCATCAAAGGACGTTCCAACACCTAGTATCTCTGAGCACTAAGAATGGTCCAGACATAGGTCCGAATGCTGTCGTTAATTCGCTCAACGCCGGTCTGTTTAAAGCCCTGAGACGTGTCCAGTATGAAGGTACTCCAGGCCTCGTGTGCTTCAGTTCCCTGTGCTAGATGTGGAACAGCACCCATTTTCTCCTGAAAGGATTGTAGGTTGCTCGCGTGGGAAAAACCTGGCTTTGTATCCTTTTCTGCCTCAAAGGCCATCTGTATAGGGTCAAAATGGACATTTCGACCAGCAACCTTGATGACACTCCCGTAACCATACGCATCATGTGCATATAAGATACCAAGGCCACTATTAGCTACGGTTGCCTTCTGGCGCCAGTCTGTGTTTGGTTGAACACCAAAGTTAGTGCAGAGTCTCTCATATGCCCTCTTGTCATATGGATTGTTATAGGGGTTATAGGCATGATCCTAAGGTAGTTCTGCCAATAGGCGACGCAATGTAATAAAGATGAAAGGTGTAGAGAGCTTTCACCAGTGGAATCCCAGCCTCGAGGTAGTCGTGGGATGATACGCAGTTGGATGTTGCACACCACACTGCAAAGTTTAACTGGTTCTGCCACAACTGCATTGGATTTGTCAACCAGTCTTTTACTACTTTGTCCGCTTTTACAGGCGGAACCTTATAGTTACTGAGTAGATCAGGAAACTTTGCTGTGAATGTACCGCCATTGTGAACAACTTAAATTTTTGTCGGGTTAGTCTATCTCCCGCCGAAATGGCTGGATACACCTCACCCGTTGTATATGTAGCTTTTCTATTGAAACTAAAGGCTTGTTTATTCATAGTGCTATGTATCACACTCTGTCAAATGTTCAAAGCGGCGACGCTGTGTCCCTGCAAAATGCTATTGACAATAGTGTAGGTGATCTATACGTAAGTCTTAGGTCAATCACGTATACTGTGGGTTGGTATAACATTGAATCAAACGAGGCCATTCAATGGCAGTCAAGGACTGTAGGAAAAGGAGGAGGTGCCCAGTTGAGACCTGGCCTCTGGAACTTCAAACTTATACAAGAGGTATTTACAGCTATAGGTCTTAGTTTGGAGGTTGATGCTTTAGATGGGACTATTACCCTCCCAATTCCAGATGGGACTTTTCGATGTAACGACTGAGTGTTAAAAATGTTGGGTCTTGATAACGGTCTGGGTGGAGGATGGATTCCTTCAGGTACTCACAAAGGTGACCGGCCCATCAACTTAAGCATCTTTAACCCACTTTATATCCACCTCGATCAAGTCATAACCTCGCAGAACATGCTTGATGGTGCGCCCACTTCACTTCTTGAAGTTGTGGGCTGTGGGGGCAGCTCCTATGGTGATATTATAACCACAAACATCCCTAATCCTGTGTCAAAACGTGTAACTGTCGGAGCTGTGAATGAGTTAAAGGTTCAGGTAAGAGATAATAAGGGACGTCTATTGAATAATCACGACCTTCCTATTGGTGTTGTTCTTCAATTTACAAGATGTCAATAAAAGCGAGTATTTATGGACTTAAGCAAAAAACGGCACACTCTGGTGATACTATGACTGGAGACCTTGAAATGAGAGAGAATAAAAAAGTTCAGTTGGGAGACCCAATATCGCCTAACGATACTGCTAACAAAAAGTATGTTGATGCACAACAGAGACGGCAACGCAACACGTAGACTTGCACACGAAACACCTTATTATTATTTGGGCAGAAGTAAGTGGCGCCCTTCTCATAGGATATAAGTGGTCGTTTGGTGATGGGGGTTGAGACTCACTAGACTTAAGCTGTGGATATACCATGTTATCCAATAGTAAGATTATTTATATGGGGTTGTTGTCTGGTGTGGGCGCTGATACTGGTGTTATAGCAGTGTTTCCTGTTATAAATGGGACAACTCAATCGGTAGGAATAAGTAAGCCTGCTAACCAGAAGGCTGTTGTAATATCTTTAGACCAGCCTTTACAGCTGGAACAAGGCAACGTCATTAACTTTCATACAGCCACGCCAAACACAGGGGCGACTTGTACTGTAATATCATTCCTAATTGAACTTGACCTGTAGACTTATGTATACAACGGTAGTATTAAATCACACTTGCCCATTCCTCCGGAGCTGCCTGATGAGAATCCAGGCTACTCCTATCGGTTGAATGAGATCACCCTCAAGAAGCAATACCTTGAGAAAGAAAACGAGTATTATGGTGCTATGTACAAAAAATATAGGTGTGCAGTAAACTCAGTGGACGCAGTAGACACTGCTTTAGTTACTGATGGTATGTGTCTTGGTGCAGGCGGTGCAGGTGTAATGTCTACAGTAGTTGCCATTCCTATTACCACAGTCTTGGGTGCTACTGTTGCCGCTTGTGGGCTACTTGTAATTGCTGGAAAATTTGTCATTCGGCGGCTGACCATCAAGGTGACAAAATATGATCAGATCCGCACTCTCACGCCCAGTAAATTGAATACCATTGCTGACATTGTATCAACAGCACTTGGAGATGGTAATATCTCGGATCATGAGTTTGAACTCGTTTTAGCTGAGGTCACAAAATATACCCAAATGAAGGGCGAAATTTAGGCCAGATCTGTAAAAGTGCGCCAGACTGTTTCAATTGATGAAAAAAATGCGCTGATGCAGCGTGGAAAAGACGAAGCATTTGAAGGTATCAAACAAAAATTGGGTGCTTCTTTACCATTGAGCGGACTGTGACTGATATTGACCCTCCTCAATACATAGAATAATTTTAATTGCGCGGACTTTTGTACACTGTATATACCGATCTATTGAATAAACGAGGGTATATGGTATGGAAATGAACACCGAAGAGCCTATTATTGAACTTGAGGGTGGTTAAAAGAATTGATGTTAGATACAGATTATATGAAAGACGAAAAAATGGATCCGGAGTGCAAACTGAGTGATATTGAGACTAAGTATGATAACCTTGTGGAACACCTGAAGGACATGGTGAGAGATCTGGAGGTTAAAAATGATGATCTTATGGAGCGAGTGGAGCGTCTAGAGGGCCTCGTTAGCAGGTTGTGAACGGCACACTGTTAAAGTCGTGCACCCATAAAAAATATAGTGAGAAAAACTGTGCTATCAGAAAGTGACATAGAAGGTGTGAAAAAAGTCTGTCTATCTGGCAGGTAAGACTCAAATACCATATAGGAAGTCCCAGGACTAAAGAAATCCGTACAGGTGTAAAGCCACTATCAAAACTAAGAAAGTCAAGAAAATTAAAGTCATAGACACCTTGGCCTATGGGCACACTAGATCGACAACAAACTAGCCCCTCGACCCCGTTTGGGGGTCGGGTCCGAGGCGCCCTAGGGTGAGAAAAAATCTTGTATAAACCGGTCGAGTACGATCTTGGCGACGCAGGTTAGCGCTCAGTCATTCATTGGTATTAGCGCAGCGAGGTCAGGGTGAGCAAAAATCTTGTATAAGCTGCCAAGGGGTGAAGCAGTCACATGGGAGAGGTTCTGTCCCAGAACCGCTACCATGTATACTACTAGCGGGGTTGGGGAGGGACGAGAAGATAGTGTGTACGAGACGAGGATGAATGAGGATGGCTTGCCATGTTATAGGGTCAGTTGCAGCATGCGGTGGTGACCACATACGTTTGTCAAGCTTCCCAGCGCCTGGTCGCTGGATCAAAATATGTCGCTCGATCGGACATGGCAAATGAAAATGAGCGCCATTACGATTGTGCTTGATATCCTTTCATCTAGATAATGCAGGTGACTTGTATGCAATATAGCAGGTGGTTTGTTCATTCGAATTAAAGCTTTCAACAGGGAAGCCCGCGGTAAAATTACTAGGGGTCCCAGCCCAAAGTCAAGGGTCTGTTTGATAGTAATCTGGATCTGTGTGTTTGTCACATCATCAGTCATAAGTTCAATTATCAAAATGCACTCTACTACACAGCATAGATAGTATATGTGTTAGGCGCGCTTGAGATTTTTACTCCAAGGATTGTCACAATCAGTGGCGCTCATTTTAACGGTCTGCCTGTGTCGATTTCTGAACGTAAACAGCTGTATATATGAAGGCCTCGACATGAACTTGGGGAAGCAGAACACCGCTATTTCTAGTGATATCATGGAATATTACAACTCTGCTTTTCCCTAGTTATAATACATGGCAATCGCAAGGTGACGCTACCGTGACACAAACAAAAGCACATGGGAATACTGGGCTGACATCACTGAGATTGTTGAGAGCGGGGAAAATGTCTTTTCGCAGAGCCTTGCCGCTGCCAAAGCACGTCGCACAATAGGCTTATGAAAAACGAAAATAGTAAATATTCTTCTAAATAAATGTCAACTTGATAAATTACCCGGTCTGGGGTACCCCCATGGAAAACAGTTCGCCTCTAACAGCGTCCGCGCAGTTTACGATCCTCGATCTTTCATGTCCGCACTGTGGATAGTAGTTTTAGGTTGTCAACATATGTCTGACGCAAGGCATCTTGCCTGGGGTCGACATAAACATTTCTGACATGTCAGGGGGATGTGAAGGTCTCGAGCGAGGAGTTTAGAGCTACGCTGAACTGCGTGACGATTATATCCATGGAGTGAAATCTCAAGCGTGCCTAACACATATACTTTATGCATTCTATATATTGCATGATGATAATTAAACTTATGACTGATGATGTGACAAACACACACATCCGTATTACTATCAATTTATCGCTGATTTGGGACCTTAGATAAAATACCACTGACTTTGGGCTCGGACCCCTAGAATTTTTACCGCGGGCTTCCCTGATGAAAGTCTTAATTTGAATGAACAAACCACCTGCTATATTGCATGCAAGTCACCTGCATTATCTAGATGAAAGGATATCAAGCACAATCGTAATGGCGCCTTTACATAGAATAAATAACAATAATGCTATTTATTTATCGTACATAAAACAGAGTTATCAGGTTACCATAATTTAAGATGCTACGTTTTGCTAATACATCGACATTATGAACATTGTTCCAATGTAAACAAGGTTTTATTTATATTACACAACCAGCTTCCGGCTAATGTCAACGGGCCACGATATGGTAATTTGAACTATCTGATAAACAATCAAATTCGCAACTACCATCAAGAAGGTTACCCCTATATCACGAATGACATAAAACTTTCTACACAATTTGAGTAATAACTGAAAGAATCTCTGAACGGCGTGGTTTGCAAAATGTTTCTTCGAAATTGAATTAGAAATACGTGGTCTATTAAAGAAAACACCCATGTATGGACTGCTATATTTTCATATTCCATGAATGGAATGGGTATTTATGCAATGGAACAGGATCAATACATTAAGCTATTGCAAACATTTTCAAGCGAAACTGGTGGAATGGATCAAATTCCTCATCACCATTGTACAATACAAACCAGAATAACACTCTGTATACGATTAAGACATGATGGATGTGTTCGCTTTATATTCTTATTTTATTGCGCTGTTTGCCACGGGCAGTTAGTGAGAAATATAGCATAGACCTTCAAACAGATGCAATGTCCAATCATTATAATCAAACACGTTTCTATTGCATGGAATGTATTGTCTATAGAGGTATGCTACCTGTGTTACGTTTAACACCTTTGTGACTGCTTTTGTGGTACAAACCTCAGATAGGAAAGATAAAACTTTGGTCCAATGTTTACAGGTTTTGTCTTGTTCTCATTCCAGTGTCTGTGCCGATTGATTTGGACACAAAACCATCAACACCGTCTCAAACGACGCGCTACACACAGGTGGCGTGTTCACGTTGTGTGTCGGGAGTGAGCCCTCTTAGCGTAGCTATGAGCTCTTTGCTATGATGCCGACAAGGCTCTCAGCATCCTTAAGATATCACCACGCTTAGCCTCATATTCCGTGTACTGTATACGCATTTCAGACAACACAATTCATCAGCGATTGCTAATCGTAACATATGTTTGTACAAAGCATTACAGTAATACCTTCCAAGTCATATAAGTATCGTTTTCTCAATAGAAAATTTACAAATATGTGTTCCGTATCTTAAGGTAGCCATGTGTGTTTTTTAAGGGTTGACGATCCTAAGCATTAAGAGCACTAGCGATTGATGCGATGATCTATATACCAGCACGATAAGCTGCCAATGAAGCAGACATTATATCAGAAAATAATTCCCTTTTGATATTCATAACGATATGTGACTAAGCTGGATGTAATGAACAACAATTCGTCTCATCATCTCTAACTCTTGTTCGATCTGTCTATCATGACAATTACTATTGAACAACTTTGGTATTCAAATCACGCTTCCATTCACGAGATAATTAAGCGTTTATTTGTTCTGCGTGATCTATGACAGTCAGAAGAGAAATAATAATTTTACTGTGGCAGACATTATTCATCTTGAAAGACAAAGGAATTCCATTCCGTCCTTAATGTTATTGCCCTGCCCAAACATGCCTCGGCAGCGTCATTGTGCTGCTTGGTGACGTCAGTATTGCTTGCCAGAGGCATTAACTGCGATGAGATGGGGGTTTATCAAATGAAAGGAGACAATTATACCACCATTAATCAACTACATTAACAACAGCAAAAGCCACCGGCAACCCGATTTAATTCACATTCAGCGAACCATTGCAGTTTATGCTTCTCAGTTGTAACAGAGAGTTACAAGCAAAGACAATGCTAGCTAGTGTGTTCTGCCCCGTCTATCTACAGCTATGAACTAAGCGCAACCAAAGCTGCATATAACAGGGATGAATTACAGCAATCTATCATCTACAGGAGGCAGATTACGAGTAAAATCATTCTCATACCTCTACACCGAGTCACCGGAATATAAGGCGGCATTATGCAAATATGGAGAGTAATGTTCAATTTATTCTTCCGCGGAAGAAGCATCAGGCTGATTGTGAGGACCAAGCATATTCCTACGTGTTTTATGACAAGCAATCATCTCTGCATTATATTGTCATTCACAATATCGTCAAGTAAGCACTTGTCTACCGATAACAGACCTTGTACAAGTATTCGTATCATAATCCCATATGCATATTGAAGCAGGTACATCAGTCACCCCCCACTCCTCTCTCTCTCTCACTCTCTCTCTCTCTCTCTCTCTCTCACTCTCTCTCTCTCTCTCTCTCTCTCTCTCTCTGTCTCTCTCTCTCTCTGTCTCTCTGTCTCTCTCTGTCTGTCTCTCTCTGTCTCTCTCTCTCTCTCTCTCTCTATCTATCTCTCTCTCTTCTACTGTCTCACTATCTCTCTCTACTATCTCTACACTCTCTCTTTCTCTCTCTCAGTATGCACAAACTAAAACATCAAATACCTGTCAATGCTCTCACAGTCAGATCGTGGCCCCCTCGTGGGCAAAAAATCGTGGGATTAAATGGGTTTTATCTAAAGTGACAGGAAACAAACAATGCTTCTATTAATCTAATACAATATGAGCGATGGAACACAAGCAAATATTGGATCCTGGCACTACAGCGTTTTCATATCTAACAAGTTCCGACTGAATTCGCTCTAAACTAATGACTTCCGGCCTCGTGAACTGTAGTTGCTTTTCTATGATATCATGATGGAACCCATTAGCTTCTCCATCGATTGCTATGCCTCGTTAGACTCGTCCTAGAGCGACCCGGAATTGTAATAGAGAGGAATTAAAATCGTCCAATGAACCACGCCTTTCCAAGGTCTGCCTGAGATGCTAATTCTGAAAGTATCCAGTTGTACATATTTAGGCATCGAAATGAACGGCGGGAAGCCACTCAACCGCTATTTCAAGTAATACTGCTTGTGTTTACAAACACGCTTGGCTCCTCATGCTGTAAAATCGATACTGCAGAAACATGATGCTGGAAAAGCGGTGAACGTTATGAAATTGAGCATAAACGTCACTTCAAATCATCAGCTTTCTCATCAGGTGTCATTTCCAAGCAGCTCAGATATGCTCTAATGTTGCATTCTATTTGCGGATCGATCAAAAGCGCGGCGCCCATTGCCACCGAATGGAGTTGGTCACTTATGATCATCCATAAAATTATAACATCATATGTTTTGGATGTACACTTCGTACTTCTATTTTTATCATAATGTTTCCAGCCGACAATTAAATGGTTTGAGCATTAACGTTACGTGGTAGCCGTTATGATAGGACACTCATTTAACTGTAATGTGAACTTCATTTGACCTCGATTTTGCCTCCCAGAAAAAAAAAAAAAGTTACTATTATGATCATCCATAAAATTATGATAATGTTTTGATGTACAGCATCAACACGGTCTCATTTTATAGAAGCAACAAAAATGGTCCTAAACGTTATGTAAGATAGCACACTCATTATAAAGGTTATGGTTAATTCTGTTATACCTGATTATACTGGGGAGAATAGATTAATCTGCTAGAAAACACGGTCTCCTGAATAAAAGGCAGAAAATTCCTAGTAAGATAGTTATGATCATTTGAAAGGTATGATTACTCTGGTTTCGTAAGTGTCATCATGATGTTTCTAGGTAAACATCGTAGTCTCAAAACAAAATGGTCGAGCTGGACGTTATGATTTGGCCCTTTATGTGTTCATGGTGCACGCCCGGGGGTGGGGGAGGGGTAATTAAGTGTATAGAAGTAGTATATATGTGCCGCGCGATGGGGTATGTTTTTTCGGCCTCTCGATTTGTACGACTGGGTATGTTTTTCAGCTTCAATCTCTACGACGGGTTTTTTGGGGGGCTTCGTTTTGTACAGCGGGGTAGGTTTTCTCTTCCCATGCAGTCAACTCTTTCACGATACATGATATAATTTCTCCGGGCATTAAGCGTATGAACATAGATTGGTCGACTACTTTGAACTTTAAAAAAATGGCGCGTCACTTGTTTGTGTGTCTGCCTTATCTAACTATTCGTTGTTTTCCATGCGCTTCGAGTTGAAAAAAAAAATTTCATCGCTTATTGTAAATATCGTTTCAATTGTCTTACAAATTGTGCTAGCTGTTATAATCAGCGTCAACCGCGTCGTAAGATTTTATTGATTTCGATGACGTCACTTCCGGTTACGAACGTATTAAATATATTGCGGAAGTAAAATCGGAAGAAGTTAACGCGCCGTATTTCCGTCGTTAATGGTCGTATAGTAGCAATGTTGATCTATGGCAGCCAATTGCATTTTGAGCAAATCACTAGTTGCATGTAGTTGTAAATTCCTAAGAGTTTTCTCATAAACTAAGCTCAAAGAAAAGTCTGGCAGAAAAAGGAACAAATCGACAAATGTTGGGCGGGAGTCTAATACCAGCTTCCCTCATGGCAGGAGAGCGCGCTACAACTGTGCCACGACGTCTCATACGTTTCCATGCTCAATTATGTTGTTATTTTACACAAGAAAAACACCAGGTGCCGTCAAAGGATGAAACACTTCTCGCATCATAACATAGAGCTCTTCAGTTTGATAATGTTCAGTATTATTCATCTGTACTGCATTGAGTGTTCCCTTCTCACTAATGATGAAAATGGAGATTAAGTAGACAATGATTAAGGTTTTCATCATAATGTGGATGGAATTTATAGATGCTTACATATTCTAGTGAGTTAATACAATCGGATGAGTTTTTTTTTCATATTAAAATACATTACAGTTCACAAACAATTCTCAATATATTTTTGCAATTTTTTAAAATTGATGATGTCAATAATGTGCAGAACCTAGAGGTTTTGTTTTGACCTTGATTGTACACTTAGGTCAAGGTCATCAAAAGAAATTTCGAATCATCGATAAATTTATAATAATTTGATCAATTATGGACTGATGTTGAATTTCTTCAAACTTTCTGATCCAGTTCGCCAAAACGCCCAATGAACTTATGGATTTCTTGCATTTAATGCTGGTGAGCTTCTAAATAACTTTTCGTGATACAGGTTGCAATTCTCAATATGTTTTCGTATTATTTTGTTTTAAATTTAAGTTGTCAATGATGTTCTTTACCCAGTTTTATTCTGACCTTAACTGTTAACTAAGGTCAAAGTCCATCGAAAGAAATTTTAATTCATTGATAAATTCATGATAACGATTTTGAAATTGTTTTTACTCCCTAATACAGTTTGCCAAATTCTCTCATGTATCTAAGGGCCTCTTGCGTTCAACGTTTGTCAGCTTCAAAACAAGTTAATAAATAGTTGCTATCTTTATTTGTCTCTCGAAATAGATCGCAATTTTCATGATAGCATACAACCAATAGGATTTGAGAAAAACGCTACATTTGACAAATTGTTTGTCTGTGTGAGGATTCAATGTAATACTTGAATTAAAACTAACTATGCTCTGTATGTGGAATGTGTTCAACCGAAAGGTTCAGAATTACCGAGTTAGCAGTTTTATTGCGGCTACCTAGCATGGCTGACTATCAGAACTCGATGAATGGAAAACATAACAAGTCTTGGGTAATCATTTTAATAACAAACTGTTCGCCTCCTTGCATGTAGCCACTCTTACAATTAAATGCTTGTATATCTACCTATTAGCATCCGTAATTAATCGATTCTTTCCAGATCAATTTGCAGGTTTTAAACCTCAAGTTAGCTTCAATAACATTCGTCCAATTACTGCAACAAATTGAATCGTTCATTTTTGATATAATGTTAAATGTGCACAAAAAATATCTTGGTTATGTGCAATCAACATATAAAGTTGTAAGGAAATGTAAATCGTATGAAGCAGTATTCATGAGCTGCTATGTAAAACCAGCGTATGCGGTTCTAGATTCAATAAAATGCTTGGGATTTCATCAAAGAGTTTATAGCTTCGCTAACTGGCTAAGAGGGCTCACTTCGAGTGGCTCTGCGGTGATCGCTTCCCTAATTATAATACATGACAATCGCAAGGTGACTCTACCGTGACACAAACAAAAGCACATGGAATTACTGGGCTGACATCACTGAGATTGTTGAGAGCGGGGGAAATGTCTTTTCGCAGAGCCTTGCCGCTGCCAAAGCACGTCGCACAATAGGCTTATGAAAAGCGAAAATAGTAAATACTCTACTAAATAAATGTCAACTTGATAAATTACCCGGTCTGGGGTACCCCCATGGAAAACAGTTCGCCTCTAACAGCGTCCGCGCTGTTTACGATCCTCGATCTTTCATGTCCGCACTGTGGATAGTAGTTTTAGCTTGTCACCATATGTCTGACGCAAGGCATCTTTCTGACATTTCAGGGGGATGTGAAGGTCTCAAGCGAGGAGTTTAGAGCTACGCTGAACTGCGTGACGATTATATCCATGGAGTGAAATCTCAAGCGTGCCTATACTATATACATATACTTTATGTATTCTATATATTGCATGATGATAATTAAACTTATGACTGATGATGTGACAAACACACACATCCGTATTACTATCAATTTATCGCTGATTTGGGACCCTAGATAAAATACCACTGACTTTGGGCTCGGACCCCTAGAATTTTTACCGCGGGATTCCCTGATGAAAGGCTTGATTTGAATGAACAAACCACCTGCTACATTGCATGCAAGTCACCTGCATTATCTAGATGAAAGGATATCAAGCACAATCGTAATGGCGCCTTTACATAGAATAAATAACAATAATGCTATTTATTTATCGTACATAAAACAGATTGAGTTATCAGGTTACCATAATTTAAGATGCTACGTTTTGCTAATACATCGACATTATGAACATTGTTCCAATGTAAACAAGGTTTTATTTATATTACACAACCAGCTTCCAGCTAATGACCACGGGCCACGATATGGTAATTTGAACTATCTGATTAACAATCAAATTCGCAACTAGCATCAAAAAGGTTCCCCCTATATCACGAATGACTTAAAACTTTCTACACAATTTGAGTATTAACTGAAAGAATCTCTGAACGGCGTGGTTTGCAAAATTTTTCTTCGAAATTGAATTAGAAATACGTGGTCTATTAAATAAAAAACCTATGTATGGACTGCTATATTTTCATATTCCATGAATGGAATGGGTATTTATGCAATGGAACAGGATCAATACATTAAGCTATTGCAAACATTTTCAAGCGAAAATATATCTACTTGGCAGAAACCGGTGGAATGGATCAAATTCTTCATCACCATTGTACAATACAAACCAGAATAACACTCTGTATACGATTAAGACATGATGGATGTGTTCGCTTTATATTCTTATTTTATTGCGCTGTTTGCCACGGGCAGTTAGTGAGAAATATAGCACAGACCTTCAAACAGATGCACTGTCCAATCACTTTAATAAGTCACGTTTCTATTGCATGGAATGCATTGTCTACTGAAGTATGCTACCTGTGTTACGTTTAACACATTTGTGACTGCTTTTGTGGTACAAACTTCAAATAGGAGAGATAAAACTTTGGTCCAATATTTACAGGTTTTGGCTTGTTCTCATTCCAGTGTCTGTGCCGATTGATTTAGACACAAAACCATCAACACCGTCTCAAACAACGCGCTACACACAGGTGGCGTGTTCACGTTGTGTGTCGGGAGTGAGCCCTCTTAGCGTAGCTATGAGCTCTTTGCTATGATGCCGACAAGGCTCTCAGCATCCTTATGATATCACCACGCTTAACCTCATATTCCGTGTACTGTATACGCATTTCAGACAACACAATTCATCAGCGATTGCTAATCGTAACATATGTTTGTATAAAGCATTACAGTAATACCTTCCAAGTCATATAAGTGTCGTTTTCTCAATAGAAAATTTACAAATATGTGTTCCGTATCTTAAGGTAGCCATGTGTGTTTTAGGGTTGACGATCCTAAGCATTAAGAGCACTAGCGATTGATGCGATGATCTATATACCAGCACGATAAGCTGCCAATGAAGCAGACATTATATCAGAAAATAATTCCCTTTTGATATTCATAACGATATGTGACTAAGCTGGATGTAATGAACAACAATTCGTCTCATCATCTCTAACTCTTGTTCGATCTGTCTATCATGACAATTACTATTGAACAACTTTGGTATTCAAATCACGCTTCCATTCAACGAGATAATTAAGCGTTTATTTGTTCTGCGTGATCTATGACAGTCAGAAGAGAAATAATAATTTTACTGTGGCAGACATTATTCATCTTGAAAGACAAAGGAATTCCATTCCGTCCTTAATGTTATTGCCCTGCCCAAACATGCCTCGGCAGCGTCATTGTGCTGCTTGGTGACGTCAGTATTGCTTGCCAGAGGCATTAACTGCGATGAGATGGGGGTTTATCAAATGAAAGGAGACAATTATACCACCATTAATCAACTACATTAACAACAGCAAAAGCCACCGGCAACTCGATTTAATTCACATTCAGCGAACCATTGCAGTTTATGCTTCTCAGTTGTAACAGAGAGTTACAAGCAAAGAAAATGCTAGCTAGTGTGTTCTGCCCCGTCTATCTACAGCTATGAACTAAGCGCAACCAAAGCTGCATATAACAGGGATGAATTACAGCAATCTATCATCTACAGGAGGCAGATTACGAGTAAAATCATTCTCATAGCTCTACACCGAGTCACCGGAATATAAGGCGGCATTATGCAAATATGGAGAGTAATGTTCAATTTATTCTTCCGCGGAAGTAGCATCAGGCTGATTGTCAGGACCAAGCATATTCCTACATGTTTAATGACAAGCAATCATCTCTGCATTATATTGTCATCCACAATATCGTCAAGTAAGCACTTGTCTACCGATAACAATGCTCTTGTATTACAGACCACAAGTATTCGTATCATATTCCCATATGCATATTGTAGCAGGTGCACCAGTCGCCCCCCACTCTCTCTCTCACTCTCTAACTCTCTCTCTCACTCTCTCTCTCTTTCTCACTTTCTCTGTCTCTCTGTCTCTCTCTTTCTCTGTCTGTCTGTCTGTCTGTCTGTCTGTCTCTGTCTGTCTCTATCTATCTATCTATCTATCTATCTATCTATCTATCTATCTATCTATCTATCTATCTATCTATCTATCTATCTATCTATCTATCTATCTATCTATCTATCTATCTATCTATCTATCTATCTATATATATATATATATATATATATATATATATATATATATATATATATATCTCTCTCTCTCTGAATCCTGGGACTACAGCTTTTTGATATCTAACAAGTTCCGACTGAATTCGCTCTAAACTAATGACTTCCGGGTGTACTGCAGTTACTTTATGAGCGATGGAACCCATTAGCTTCTCCATCGATTGCTATGCCTCGTTAGAATCGTCGTAGAGCGACCCGATTCTGAATAGAAAGGAATTTACATCGTCCAATGAACCATGCCCTAACGGTCTGCCTGCGTCGATTTCTGAATGTAAACAGCTGTATATATGAAGGCCTCGACATGAACTTGGGGAAGCAGAACACCGCTATTTCTAGTGATATCATGGAATATTACAACTCTGCTTAGCTTCTCATGATGTAAAAATAATACTCTAAATATATGATGCTAAAAACGCGGTTCAAGGAATTATAGATATACAATTTTCTCACTTCAAATCATCAGATCTCTCATCAGGTGTCATTTCCAAGCAGCTCAGAGATGCTCTCTGGTTGCATTATACTGCGGATGTATCAAAAGCGCGGCGCCATTGCCACTGAATGGAGATTGGTCACTTTTGATTGCTTGTGTTGCGTAACACCCAATAACTCTCCCCCCACATCGTACTGCAGAAACACGAAATGGAAGAGCTGAACGTTATGATTTGAGCATTAACGTGTACGTGGTAGCCGTTATGATAGGGCACTCATGATAACTGTAATGTTGCTTCTATTTGACCTCGATTTTGCCTCCCAGAAAAAAAAACCAGTTACTATTATGATCATCCATAAAATTATGATCATATGTTTTAGATGTACATCTTCTTTCTATTTTTATCATAAGGTTTCCTGCCGACAATCGAAATGGTCGCGCCAAACGTTATGAGTGAGAACTTATCGCGTTTTTGTGGTGAACTTCATGGTTAATTCTGTTATACCTGATTATACTGAGGAAAATAGAGTGAAATGCTGCAGCATAAACACGGAAAATTCCTAGTAAGATAGCACACTCATTACAAAGGTTATGATTAATCTGCTAGAACTCGTATTTACCTCAATAAAATGGCATAAACTGATTAGCGTTATGATCATTTGACTAGGCGTACTCGGGTTTTAAGTGTCATCATGATGTTTCTAGGTAAACATCGTAGTCTCAAAACAAAATGGTCGAGCTGGACGTTATGATTTGGCCCTTTATGTGTTCATGGTGCACGCCCGGGGGTGGGGGAGGGGCAATTAAGTGTATAGAAGTAGTATATATGTGCCGCGCGATGGGGTATGTTTTTTCGGCCGGGATTTCCCACCGATCGTTAACAATGCAAATGCAATGAATGGCCCCTGTGTGACGCCCCGAGAATCACACGCTCAGCCCACAGGGATTTGCATTAGCCGGCTAACCGATACCTTCTATGTTTACAAACCCTTTATGGTTTATGTATACATAGAAGACAGCGGCCGGCCGGCCAATACAAAACCCTGTGGCTCGACCGTGCAAGCGCGCAAATTTGTTACTGCATGTAATCAGCAAATCTGCTCATAACATTTTGAGATTTATCCGCAACTTTTCTCTTGCCTACGACGTACGACGGATTATACGTTATACATTCACATAATACCTTGTACGACGGGGCATGCTTTTTGCCATTTTCAAATTGTTCGACGGGTTATACATTCGCATAATACCTTGTACGACGGGGTATACTTTTGACCATTTTCACCTTGTACGACGGGTACGGGTTTTTTTAGGTCCCGCGGCACACCCTTATTCGGGAGAAGGCCAAGTGCCCTACGTCATTATTTAAGCTATTATGGCAACGAATTCAGTGTGAGCGCTATGATTTTAGCATCATCACGTGGCTTTAAATTCATTGACAGAAGCGTGAAAATACCCGTGTTGATAGTGCATCCATGATAAAGGTTACGATGCTTCGGCTTGATCTCGTATTTCGCTCACAGAAATAGCCAAAATTTAACCATTATAATAATGCTTAGCATTCGAGGTGAACGTCATGATCTTAGCAATCATGTTCAGGAATTCAGTATGAACATTATGATTTTACACATCATCACGACCTTATCAAGGCAAACGCTATGATGTGATCAAGCAAAAGTGGATTGGCGCACCTAGCTAAAAACGCTCATCTGAATAAGCATCCACAGCGCAATCTCTCAACTCTCATTCCAGCAGTATCTTCCGTAGCTCATCCGCCGAGATTCATGCACAAGCACAATTATCAAGAGATCGTGAAACTCCCGACTACCTAAATCGATAGGTCTGCTCTCGGACACCTTCGGTCAAGATCTGAGCGCAAACATGCCTTGATCACTACTATAAATCCGACGTTTCCGGTGCAGCTGGGCGTCTACTTAACAAAATATACAGCCTTTATGCATCAGATTTATGCCAAGAGCTACGCTTCTAAACCTGACAGAGATCAATCGGTGCCAAACAATCAATGTCAGCGCGACGCGGTCGAAGAGTCCACATCTGGTCAAACAACACAATCGAATGACGTCACTTGCAAGTACTCGTGAGGCCAATATACGGAGAACAACAACTTCTCACGCTACTAAGTTCTTCGATGCCTATGTTGTAGGATGCTGATTTCACTGAATTTTACAATGCGCCAATTGGTAGGAAATTTATATTGCAGATCAGATCCATTGTTTTTGAAAATGTCGTTAAGGTTTACTATGTCTTAAAACGTACAAGACTTCATCCTAATTACTGTAATTACTTGTAGTTGTGATGGTGACCCTTATCGCCACCGCAATAAGATTTAGGCCACACGAGGCCCATAATAGCAGACTTAGGACATTTCACTCAACGACAGTTTACAAAGCTAAGGATCCTATTCCACGTGGAATTCGAGATATCATTACCCGTAAGGGGGCGCTTTTACTCATTGGTTGTTGACAAGTGGGGATTACGTCAGCTTAATTTCGACCACTGATTAGTAATTAGAGACGGTAAAGTCATTAAACATAAGTTGTCAAGGTTGGAGTTGATAAATTCGGCCAGTAAAATATTCACAGATCTATACATTTACGTATATGTAGACATATATACACAAACATATATATATATATATATACATATATATATATATATATATATATATATATATATATATATATATATATATATATATATATATATATATATATATATATATTTATATATATGTAATATACTTACATATCGATATATGTACAAATATAAATGTATATATATATATATAAACGCATACATACATTCATACATATATATATATACATGCATACATATAAATGTATATATAACAACATATTTGTAGGTACATACCTATACAAACATATATATATATATATATATATATATATATATATATATAATATACATGCATATATATCATATATATGCTCATATATATATATATATATATATATATATATATATATATATATATATATATGTATGTGCGTGTGTGTGTGTGTGTGTGTGTGTGTGTGTGTGTGTGTGTGTGTGTGTGTGTGTGCGTGTGTATATCTGTGTGTAACCCCTAAAATGACCTAATGGTGTATATTTCTAGATGAGGCTTTGTTAGGAAACCAAGTCGCCTCGCCTTGATGCAATACGGACTATATATAGCATTGGCTTCAGATGTAGTCCCCCTATCTATTCAGGATCGCATGTCCAAAGTAAAGTAGAGGTTCTGATGTCGTACCTCGCGGCTAAAAGACCCTCCAAAGTCTGCCCCTAAAAGCATGCCTGTAGGATGCCATGACGACCACCTGTTAACCCAATGTTACTAACCGACTCTCCCCCACCCCAGCTCCTTCCTCTAAACCCCCGTTGCTATCCATCTGTGTTAACGACGAAAACTGACCTAAAACAACGCAACCTTTTGAAAGTCAATCACTACCTCTGTCATGCACATTATCGTTCATTCATATATCGCCCATTTTCCGATGTCTCATTGTGAATGAATTAGCTAGAAGAGTAGTAGTTAAGCTTTTATCCCGATGAGAGCTGATGTCTATTATTTCTCTAGGCAACACTTTCCCGTATGATCTTCCATCTGCGAAGGCGTTTCACCAATTGACACCTTGACCGTCGGGGGTCATCTTTGAAGTGGTTGGTCAACTGTGTCGTCTCCAACTCGCCGTGTCATAGCAGGCCAAACACGGGGCCAGAGAGCGTGACTTCAGTATGAGAACTCGCGAGTTCAGGGACACCCCTGTCAAAAACTGATCCCTTCTGCCTTAGATGGAAGTGATTTAGACCATGTCACAGACCCCAACAACAGAAACATCAATCGACGGACACCCGTATGAATATGACCGGTAGATAAATCTCCTTAGTTACAATTGAAAATTTGTGATGGATTAATGCCTTAAAGATCCCTATTCTACGCGTTTAATTAACTCAAAATATTGATAATAAATTGATCACATTTGACATTAATGGAAATTTAATATGGGTCACAAATGACGAGTTGACGCGACTGGACGGTGTGAAAATTGATTAATGCTCTTAACATTTGAATACCTCTCCATAACTGGCGCTGGTCGACACTTGAGTTCAACAACTCATCTGCCATATTTGGTTAACTAGAATAGGGCTTTTTGTGCTCCAACACAACACAACGATAACGAGAAATATTAAGTGTGACTAAAGGCTCATTTAAGTATATTTTCCAATTTTATACCGTGTTGGAACTTATTTTTCGACCACTCAAGTTAAGTCGATCCAAGCACACCATGTAGCGGATAAATTGCCTTATTGTCAGCGTCTCTCTGTAAGTCCTGTCACTATAACACATATTGAAATTACGTAACTACGAACAACGCGTGATATCGCCAGGATGATGGGAGAGGATGCTGGCGATGGTAGGGCAGTTCCTATTAAGTGCCAGCGCCCGATAGGTTCGAACACTTAGCCCTTACCGGGTCATTAACCTCAAATCTATATCCAGCTTGTAGATCTAGTCATTAACTTCTAGCCTCGCGACTATACGACTGGTTTTGACCATCAGCTTCCTAGATACGTAATATTCGTCTCAAATATTTGTCTAAAGCCTCAACAGTGGGTCGAACCTATTGACGATATCACAGGCGCTTGGACAAGACAAAGTTTACTCCTACTATCCAGCCCGCATGCAGCAGTATTATATTTAAGTCATGTATGCCATACGATTGCGCGCAAGCCTGGTTGTTGGTTTATAATGGTCTAAATCATATTACAGAATCAGGCCCGCAGCCAGGATTTTTAGTCAGGGGGTTCTTTTCCCCTCAATGGTGGACCTTTCGCCTGGCTCATACCGATGCGGCTATAAGACCCTAATTAAAGGCACCATCGACACACGATGCGCTCGAGTAAGGCGCACCTTTCTGGGCAAAGTGGGCGGTTCGTTCGAACCCCTCAAACCCCCCCCCCCCCCCCACACCCCCCTTGGCTACGGGCCTGAGAATTACGTACCATGCTCCGTAATGCGTCAATCAAGTAAAAGCTTAATGTACTAGTTGCTACGTCTCCCATATGGGGGTCTCGGCAGTGGATAAGATCCCACAGCAGTTAAGTCACATATCCTACAAGCAGGTATCCGTTATGAGCAGGTATCCGCTATATGTCGAGGCGCTAGCTGCCCGTTATAAGCAGGTATCCGCTATATGTCGAGGCGCTAAGCTGTCCGTTATAAGCAGGTATCCGCTATATGTCGAGGCGCTAAGCTGTCCGTTATAAGCAGGTATCCGCTATATGACGAGGCGCTATCCACAGATTAATCCGTTTAAATTCAACACGCCCGATTATCGTAACTGTGTAACAAAATATTGTTTGGTAATTCGTTTTATTAACTCGCAATCAATCATGATAAGGCGATAACAATCTGTGATGATGACGTGTATGTGCAGAACGATGAAATAATATACAATTTCATAACCAATCGTATGACAAAACCAATGAGACGTCTTAATGATGACGGCAGCGTGATAAACTACACATGACCAGTCTCTTGTAGCACTTGGTCCTATTCATACTATATCCGTTTATCATAAGTTAATTTACATATCATTTGCATACAATTAGCATATGACATCGCGGTGGATTGATGGGTGGAGGGTATGATGAAAACAGCAATAAATAATGGATTTTGTACGAATATATACATATATACATCAGGATCGTTTCAAGGGTCGTTTAACTTAGAAGATCTTTCAAGTATAGTGATGTGAACTGTTGTTGAACGCATTCAGCAATATCGAGCTATAATGTACATATTTACAAAGAGGTAGTCCAATATGATGATCATATAAAAAGAGAAATGAATAAATATGTTAGCGCTGAATTGTTAGTAGTTGTTGACAGAGGTAGACACGAGACGCGTCTGATGCTGAAACAGACTTTTCCAAGCGCACTTGTCCTCGTAAGTTTTGGCGCACAGAAAACGTTTTCAATTGCGCTGTCCTGTCGGTTTCGAAGGACGCTGATGTCGAACTTACAAGCTGAAACATGCAAGTAATACGAGGTTAAACATCAAGTTTTAGGAAAGAAAATATTAAGAAGTTAAAAATATAGCGGATTCGCTCGATGTAAGTTAAGATACTCACAGGTGTCTTTAGCGAAGTTAATGGCAATTAAATCTGCCAAGTACAGGAGATTGCAGAGAGGGGTGGTTCCGCATGAAGACACAGCCGTCAAGAAGAATGCGTCGCTGCACAACCAGCCCGTCGCTTCCTGCGTTTCGCCTGCCTTGGTTGTCATCTGAACGGCGCTGCTAAACACCAGATGGCGCCCTGGTATAGCGACAGTGAAAGGCTGCAAGCATAATGCATAACACTGTGAATATTCACGTGTATTTCACACAAACAAACAGTACATTGCTACCTCTCCTTATGGAGCTTAGTTCTGCGATATGTATTTGCAGCCGGCGCCATGCTCATGGAAATGATTTAACTGGGAAACTCAACCTTTACAACAAATCAATCATAATGAACCCAAAAAACTCCAAAAATATTAAATTTTGAGCTACCTTAACACCATCTGGGAAGTGAAGTCGCTCTTGGAGATCCATCAACTGGGCGTCAATGTTACTGGCAAACGACTTGTGGTGAGACACATCTTCGTGAAGGGTTGTACTGTCACCGAATCGAGTGGTCCCCATGCTGAGATACCCGGATGAGCCATTTAAACTCTGATGCGAGCTTTTGGACGCTACGATATTATCGCTCACGTAGTTTTTTTGGTTGTTGTTGCTTTCAAATTCGTTGGCAACGGGTGACGCTTTCTCGTGACACACTTGGCCCAGACCAGAGTCGAGACTGCTTGTGGAATCTTTCTTTTTGTCAGACGCTGATTTTTGGAGAACGCTCCACAGATCTGTAACCAAATGTCACATTTCAACCATTTGCATAGAGGAAGACGAAAAACCTTCAAAATATCATGAAAAATGACTGCATCGTTGATTTATATGGTGCTTTGTATTTCTCACCTTGGAAAACGGGCAGAAGCGTTGGCGAGTCGTGGGCAGCCAAGAGTTGTTTCATATCCGCTATCAAGCCAAGTAAATGCTGTAACGAATACGTGAACACTTTATAAATCACATCAGATCAGCCAATTTCTTTCGTGGTTTTTACAAATCTACATTGTCAATCACGATAACGATGCTAAATCATACAAACATTGGCAAACTATTTCTGGCTTTAAATATATTTTGTTTTTAGCCGCTTATCCATAAGTTATTCATAAACTGAATAATTACCTGGACCGGTCTTTCCACAAAGGTCTCTATGGAATGGTAGAACTGTTGGCTCGGCGCTCGTTTGGTAAAACGGACGAACTCATGTTTGCCCATCAACTGGTCTAAGAGTCTCAGAGCGGAAGGAAGTCCAGCCAGGTAAGTTTGGTAGGCGCCACAAAGAAGATGGATCTGATCAAAACAAACGAAACAGACTTAAAGAACTTGTTGATTGAATTACACACGAAACATTTTGAAGACGAATAGACAAAATAAAAAGTTTTGGAGAAAAGCTTGATTTGTCGGTAATGCAAACTGAAGTTTATGTCTAGTGAGCTTTTCTTACCTGTTCTCCGTAAATCTGTGACACAGTGAGGTCATCTTCCATGTCGGCCATTTGTTTGACAATTCGCTCAGACAAAAGTACCAGCTGTGGCACACATACAGAGAGGTTATTTCATGTTATACACATATTCTTATCACAAATGAGCACATTATTTCGTATAATACCCTTAGTGTTTTCACAGGTTTTGTCAATATTCAATGTATTGCCCAAAATGGATAATATCAGTATAGCAATCCATCCTAAATTACCTTTTCCATGTTTTGAAAGAGGGTCTGGTACTGGGGATTGGTGAGAAAGTGGTGTCGGAGAGGCCGAGCAAAGACACGGATACCATGACACATTTGCTGGACGAATTCCGCTTCTCTTTGCATAAGCGTTGCCAGACAGTCAAGTTCAGCTGGAGTCACTGAACTTTGCGTCATATCACAGACGGACGCCTGATAAAAACAGGAAATACCACAGTTAGTACTCAAAACACTGGAGGATAACATTGGATTATGAGTAGGATATACTCAAAATTGATTAATTAGGGGATTTATTGGTAGATAGATACCTGATGACGAAGCGGGGAATGCATGTTGTAAATGCTATCGTCTGTTTCACAACCAGTGATTTCATCAAGTGAGCGATAATAAGTGGATTCTTGGAGATCACAGGACACAGTACTCAAACGTTTCCAAATGGAGGATGTTTCTGTCTCGGATTCCAACCATTCGTCATTGATTTCCTCATAGATGTTAGACTCAACGGGAATCTCTTTCATTTTTGGGGTAAGCTGGAAAGTGACTCTCTGTCCGTTCTGGGAAATTTTACTGATATCTGGGTTCCATTTGAGCATGTCTTCAGAAACCAAAGATGGTTGGTTTTTAACAGGTGAATCGCTTTCATAACCGTGACTTTCTCTTGATTCTTCAATATTGGATTTTTCTTCTGTGACCATCGTCAGTTCGGGAAAATAGGACAAAGGTTTATACAGAGATGGAATGTTGGCGTACGGGTTCTCGAGTTGTCCGATGAAATCCTCAGGAATGGGACTGGGCGATGCATTCTGGGAGATGAATGAATCAGTGGGCGTGGCGCAAGATGCATTCAGTTCCTTTCTAGGCCGGTAAATGTCCATCGCAACGTGAGCTAAAGAATTTCTGAAAGACAACAAGACAAATGTAAATTGATCACATATTTTTCCTTTTTTCACTTGTAGCTGATCCAGCTCAATTTATAGTGATATTACCAGATTTTCGCGTATAACACACCTGACGATTTTTGCCACAACAGTGGATTTTTCTTGGCTGACATCTTGTCCGTTGATGGTGAAAATGACGTCACCAGTGATAAGACCAGCGTTGAAGGCGGAACTACCTTCCTTCACCCGCCCAACTCGGACAGGTCCAGCACCTTTCACGGTGAAGCCAAATCCCGACTGAGATTTGGGAACAACTATCTACAACACGAAAGAATGTTTTTAAAATATAGTTGTGCTAACATTCTGGCTGCGTGGGTTCCAAGTAATTTAAGGCCGCATACTAGGTGAAGTTACCGATTCATGTACTAACCTGAATAGCTTGGTTCCTGGCAGTCTGAGATAGCAAGAACGGTGATTGCTTCTCCGCCGAGGGAGCTATAAACACAACAAAACATGCGGTGGATTTAAGAAGTCTTCATAAATTTGTCGTAGAAACACTTCATGAAAGCGTCATTAAATGGACAATCTCAGTATGCGCACATGCGTTGTGTGAAATAGTAACCCACCTTGGTTTTCCTTGTCAGTGTGTTGTGATGGGGACGAGGTGGCAACGCGGATGTGTTTGTTTTGTCCTAACCGCTCAGGCAGCATGTAATACTGGCCATCGACTTCTTTCTTCTGCTTTCTGATCTTGGAAAGCAGGTGTTTTACGCTGAATGACATGCACCCAACGACCCGTGAACAGCTGAGGAGGGAAGTCTGGGTTTTTACAGAAACCATCACTCGTTCGTCGTCTGAGAGAGGCTGGGGTAGGTCGCTGAAAAAACATACAATGTCTCTATGTTAAAACATTATGAATCAATACAGACTAGCTCTGGATCGGCATCTATCTCGCGGGAATGGAAAAGTTGGGTTATACGCCAGCGTTATAGATATTGACGTCATAGAGTGTTTATGCCCTCACTGGTTGTATGTGATGACGTCACATTATAGTGACATAGTTTAATGAAGTACTCACAATGTGACACACTCGTCGAACTTGGTGTGACTTGAGGCGAGGCGGGGAAGGGAATTATGGGATACCAAGGCACGCTCGGGGTGGCCTTTCTTAAACAGCTTTATCTGAAAAAAGCGAATGACAGATCGTGGTATTTCGATATTTATCGCTAAGTCTATTATATGTACAATTAATGAGAAGTCACAGTTTCGGATTGTTACAATCACGTGGAACAATGGAGATGGAACTAGATACTTTCAAGTAATCGCATTATATTGGCACAATACCAAATACGACAATACGTTATCTTACACATACGCTTTTTCTTACCTCGAGATAAATTGACTCTCGCTGGGAAGAACTGAAGCGCATACCCTGTGCCTCTCCCACTGTAAAACGGAAACATCCGATTGAAACAACAATGAGAGAAATCTATAAATATATTCCAACAAGCATAACACTGTCACTGAGAGAAATCCATGAAATATATCCGATCAGTATATCCAGCGATGATTCACAGTATGAAATAACCAAAAGCTACTCCAGCCTTCTATGAATTCATATCGACTTGTCTCCCATAGATTATGAATGCAAGTATCAACTGGTGACAACGAAGGGCGGAGACGAAATGCGTCAAAGAGCCCGCATTCGCACCAGAGAAGATACAATTGTTAGAAAAACTTTGCGCCGAAGCTGACACGCCTGCCCGCACAGTGCGTTCGCCACGGTGCGGGGCAAATTGTTCATTGTGAATGCGTATATCGTAGGGTGTCAATGGGCTTGACAAGATTAAGAAAGGTGTCATTGCTATTTAACGGGTGATAAAATACCGGTATAGCCCAGACCGACTAACAATTATTTCCCACCAAAGTTGCACAAGAAAACTACGCGTAATTCGGACGCGGGTGAAAGATATGTAACTTCGGTGAGAAATGAACAGATGTCCAACCTACCAAATATGGTGATGCTTGTGTCGTTTTCAGTGGATACAGCCAGGGAGAGAAGTCCTGTAAAATGATAAATGAACGGTCAATTTTTGAAGTGTAAATGCGATGATGACTCAGCGACGATGTCGCAGACTAGCGCATCTGTCAAGTTCTGAACACTGAAATCTCGCCCGCGGCGTTTTATAAGGAAGTATGTTTGAGTTGGAAAGATATATTTGCTTCGACATGGCGTAAAAGCGAGCGGATTTATCGGCCAAATATGGACTTCTGTGAACTTTGGCACGGATCGCTCCTTCGAGAGATGATAAACACACAGAAGGTTTATTGAATACGAGTTTAGTGTCACAGGGAGCGGCTGGACCGATGGTGCGATTAAGGATGTCACCTCATTTGTTTCTAAGGCAACGAATCTTAATGAGGCTGTCGGAACTTAATGGCATATGGTTCGGACTTCTTGGGCTTCCGGAAAGGGACTATAGTTTCCGTAATCCCTACACGGTGTGATTTAATTGGGTGGTTAGGTTC
The DNA here is from genome assembly GCA_034190875.2 of Urechis unicinctus. Taxonomy (NCBI): domain Eukaryota; kingdom Metazoa; phylum Annelida; class Polychaeta; order Xenopneusta; family Urechidae; genus Urechis; species Urechis unicinctus. Next base: position 44,654,146 of record CM067352.1, read on the forward strand.
GCACGTGAGTGTTTGGACAAGCTGCAACAGGTGGGGTAATTAGGCGTGAACAGGTGTGGAAAGCGAGATAGATGGATAGACACACAGGGGATATTGGGGTCGAAAGGGTGTGTGGCGCTGATTGAGCTAGCTAGGGTAGATACGGGAGAGGCGGAGAGGAAGAAGAGAAGGAGGAAGAGGAAGAGGAGACAGAGAGTGAGAAGAAAATAATTTGAAAAAGGTAGGAGGCATTGCGTCAGCGGTCGAAAGGTTAAATACAATTTAAGAAAGAATTTAACCTTATATATTAAGCCCAAATTGAACTTTCAGTGTGTAAAGTGAAAGTACCAGTTTTAAACTTCTCAATATTTCAACTTAATAAGCCTCGAAATCAGATACATAATTTCAGAACCCACTTTCACAATAAGTTTGTAATCAACTATTGTTACATCCAAAGAAGGAAATGGAAAATCCCGGAAACAACGCGATAGTTTAAGGCAATGAACAAGAGTCCTTTAAGCTGAATAATTAATGACAACTTGGTGAGGACAGCTCAGTCTCGAAACAAGAGCAGGAAAGCGATGCGTGACGGAAGAATTCGGCATCATCATAAATTTACATAATTATCTGGAATATAACCTCACACAATCTATAAACCCAATCAAATATCTAAACCCAAGCAAAATATCTAGAACCTGATGATACCACATTTTTAAAAATGAAGACGACAAAATGAGAGTGAGTCTGGTAAATAAATTATTAAGTCTTTGAGTTATGAAACGCGGGAAGTCTCTATTACGTTATGATACCACATTATATGCGCTGATGCGGCCATGATACAATGAACAACCGACTGCTGACAATTTCATGAGCAAAGCGAAATTATGGATGGTATTTCAATTTGCGGAGTGCGCAAAGCGCGACAGTCAATTAATCATAACGTGATGACAGCGCGGGAACGGAGTAACATCATGATGTTAGAAGCTGATCATAGCGGTATATGGCAGTCATCGGTCCAGTCCTCTGGGAGGGCGAAATTCCTCGCCGATAATTACTTAAAGAGCTCGAACAAAGTTAATTAACTCACCGCTGAACATGGCCAAAGAAGCCGAACAGCGTTGTAATCAACAACAACAATTAACTCACCTCTCTTTCCTAGAACGCTGTGTGATGTGGATTCTCCTGATGAAGGTTTGGTGTTCGTGACCTCACGGAATAATTTATCAGAGGTCACGGGAGTTTTCTCGTCACTGATGCCCTCTGACGTTATGGTACTGCGAAGCCAGGATTCTGGAACCTGACTGGAGTTCCAGTGGTCATGGCAATTGTCGCTTCCCTCAGTGACGGTTGCCATGGATGTGTAGTGAACAGCTGACTTCATGGAAAGCGATAAAGGAGATGTCTCGTCATCAGCGAAGCCACGTGAAGAGTTGTCATTAGGAATGGGCAGATAGTTATGCCGGTCGGAATGTGCGTTGCTGTCAGACTCAATACTACCGTACAAAGTGTCGTCAGCCACGTTCGAAGCGGAAGACATCGGCTCCGAGTTGTCCATGATATGTCGGTAAAAGGAGTTCATAGGCGTGGCAATACTGTTTAAAAGGCTATTACCTCCGAATGATAACTTCTCATCCACCGGGGTTGTATCAAAGGCCTCACTGGCTAAACTTGCGGTGTATACCGAAGATTGGTCATTGTAACTCAGAGACATTCCAGAATACGAATCATTTTCGAATTTGGGGAAGATGCGCCCAGCCTCGGTTGCAGAAGGTGTGAAAACCTGGCGCTTGGGAGCCGTCTGCTTTTGTAGCACCGCACCCGGCTCAATTACCTCACGCGCTTGGCCAAGACGCTCCGTGGAAGGAACTCCATTACAAAAAGCTTTCTTGCACTTTCCTTGAATAGATCGTCCCTTTCCATGACCTCTCTGCAAACAACCATTTCTAAAGAGAGATTCGTCTGTCCCTTTTGAACACAAATCACTGAATTGAACATCTCGCGGGTTGCGATTCGAAGCGCCTCGGGGCTTTTTCTCCATTAATGACGTAGTCTCCGGTTTACAATCGGGTGCACGCCTTTTCAATGCTGATGGAAGGTCGGTTTTGAGAGGCAAATGTGGCTTTTTGAAGCATCCAGTTTTCCCGTTCAGCGTGATATCATGGTATAAAGCTTCTTCTTTATTAGGAACCTTTTTCGCTTGCTTGATCTTAACTCCGCACAGCATGTTGGCTAAATGAGCGAAGTCGGTCTACTCAGAAAACCTGACAAAACAAACAAATAATGTATATGTTAATGAGGTCAACCACAGACAAGCAACAAATTATGTTATCAAATCATGACCAATGCAGAATCAAATAATCTCCACATGATGGTCACCACAAATATCTGACGAGTAAATCCTACTTAATCAAAACACAAACGTTCTTATATTCGGTATGAATTTTTTCTCAACCCCGCACACTTGTTCCGAGCGAATTACCCGAAGCGTATGGCACATGGGGTAGCTGGTGTGTGATATGATCCTCGGCCGGCAAAGATGACCGAGCCATACTGCCTGAATAATTTCCCCTTTGCTTTTAACAATCAAAGACTTACCTTTGCTTGGTGCAATTGTAAATCACTCTCCTTCCTCAACGACCACCACTGAATGTAAATGACCCTTTCAGGTAGATGTGATTTTGTCCTTAAGAATCGTTGAATACCAAATTGCCCTTTGTCGGGAAAGTTTTAGCCATTCCCTGTCGGTAATTTAAGGTTAACTCCGGATGAAGTGTCAAATTTTAACCCTTTCTCAGTAAAACTTCCTCAACCCACCTCAGTTGCGTATATGATGAGAACTGGCTAGAAGATGAGGATGCCGCCTTATATGAGGGACAGCTGCAGCATCGAGGGAGGTCATTAGTCTCACGGGAACGTGGACCTCAAAATCCCCACCCTCTGATTGGCTGCCAGTCCACGCCTCGGTTCGGACTCCGCCTTCGGGGCATGCGAGCAAAGTTGATTCAAAAGCTGATCGCTCGCTTCTCGGATTACATCCTTTGGGGCTTTACAAAACTGCTTGCTAGTTGATTTAAGCTGTTCATCCCGCCAAACAATAGGTGATCCGTCGATTAATCGCGCTGCGCACTTCACTATGTACACACAAACTTGATCAAAACCAACCGCGCACTCCAAGGCTCGCGACAATAAGCTTCTCTGCTTCGAAGTCTTACTTAGCATCCTCGTCAAGTGCCCTAGCTACACAAACACTGAGGTTCGAAACTGAACCGCCCTCTTCGACAATAATCCAACGGTGCCCGCTCCATATTCGTTAGTTGTCGGGTAATTGGTGGGTCTGCACAGGTGCGAATATTACCGAGATTGCATCGAATCAGCCAAGTCAATTTGTGAAAATATTAGAGATTATTTCGTCTAGAACGGCTTGAATGAGATCTGAGATTCGTGGATGACGATATAGCTGGCAGTCGCTGAAGACTGTATAATTACCGGAAGTTATGGTTGCTGTAAAATTTGTCTGCTTTAGACAAGCCAAGCCAGCCAGTATGAGGTCGCCTGACAGAGAGTACTCTGCGGTTAAAACAGGGCGTTGAAGGTCATCTGTGGTCATTAAGTGTTTAAAAAATGGTTATGCAAAATCCATTATACAACGATACGACTAGATTATGACGTCACCAAGAAAGATGTCAGCGCTTTCATTTCGTGAATCAACATGAAAACTTCTGTTTCGTGTTTTATGAAGTGATTTTAATTGTATGGTGTCATACCTCAAGAGGTATGTTAAAGGTCACTTCCAAAGGAAACTCAATTTCACATTATAGTGAGCACAAAAAAGCTGATGCGTGGAAAAAGTGCAAAAATGCATCTTTGACTATCCCAGGAGGGCATTCGTTTACGTAAGAGTTTTCGCCTGCCAAGTCCGCTCTGAGAATACGGAATGTCGTGTGGTGTCATCCGTATAAATAATGACACACCTGTCTGCATAAACACGCCAGTCTCGTATAAATAATGACCACTCATGCACATGATATATATGCAGCCTCTATTAGAAACCCACACAGAACAGCTGCAGGGGGTTTTTGTAAATGATATCGGAAAACACGAGCGGCATATTTTTGAACATTTAATCATTAAGTCATGGACTATCCAGAATTCCATGCATAGTCAGCGAGAACAAATTGGGGTCGGATGGTAGTGAATTAGGAACAGGTATGGGTAATGAGATAATTAGCTGTTTCACCTGAGCAATTACGATTACAGGTACCTTCTGAGTTGGGGTGGTCACAAGAGACTTAACTATCTTTGAAACCCTCGCGACGCCGGGTCGTGAGCTGTTTCGGATCGTCAAATCACCAATCGCTGGATGCTTATCCCTTGTTTGATCGACGATCTCTATACACTATCAGCTATGAAGGCCGAGCGGACCGATATCGAAGAACAAGTTGCATTCTATCGACTCTAGTTACAATTGAGGAATTCGGTGATATTGCAGGGCGGGCGTTGTATAGAGCATCTATGCAAAACTCTTTCGCAATAGGAGTTGAAATGCATGTAAACATATAAAGAGTTAAACATAGGTTACTCTCCCTACGGGTATTATCACGGCATCAAGAAGCGGGTGCAAATCTTTACGAGCATGATCACCCACAATTCACTGCGCGCCGTATTAATACATCCGGGCAGACGACAACCAAATATTCCCGCTTCAATCCGATCGTCTGCGACGTCCAGGGGCGATTTTTCACGATGTCTGTTTCCAACCCGGATATGAGATTGTCACAAACTCCCTAGAGAGATTTCGATATCTCTATGAATGGACCATCTATATATTGACACTTCGTAGCGTCTTAGATACTAAATAGCACGCATATGCCAGGAGACATCGGCGAACAGACTTTTTAGGTTGCCATGTACCCTTTACTGGACTGATACGATAACGGCGAAGACGACTTGTAAGTTTCTGTCTATCGAAGTCATGTTCACCGATGATTATTCCCAGTGAGACACTTCTCAATAAGCTCCTCCCGTTTTCATTGAGGGAAAGTAAACTGAGTGTCTCCCGGTAGACTCCTTGGAGATCTCGAGAAAACTTGATAGTTTCGGGACCGACTTCATGTCAATGTGCCATTGTGCTTAGTGATCTCTTTTACATATGTCAACACATGATGAACACCGTGCTTACATAGCAAAGCGTTGCTTAACACCATCGTTGACACAACTCGCTGCACACAGAGGTCTCTAGGGAGGAAGTTTTGCTAATGAGGAAGCCTAATTACAAATGGAGGAGTCACTGGCGAGGTATAACATTGTCCGGCGAGTTAAAAGGTTAATGATGTCAACTTCGAGCGTGCCGGACCCGTGCCCGAGACGGTCAGCAAGTCATTCAAGTTTTCCTACCAATATTTAAATTACTTACATCATTTAACGAAACACGATTGCATCGACAATATTGTGTCCCCATACATTAAATATCTCATCCCAAGTGTATTGCCCATTATCTATTTAAAAAAGAATGCCTTACAATAAGGATGTTCACAATGTCGAGCGATTTGGAAAAAGCAGACGACAATTGAATCTACTCGGCGCGTTAATTTCTTGGCTTGCGTTGAAAGATATCAACTACAAATGTCTTTCTTATCATATGAAACTACCATTACACATCATTACATACACATCATGTAAGTTACCTCGTGTCATTTGAGCTCTGACGCGGCCTAATCATGTCTAGCCCAGAATGACAACCACTTCCAGGGTTCTCGATAATCGAAACTGACAATTGTCGTGAATCTCTCGACATGGGTCGTAATCTGACATTCGAGAGCTACCAAGTGTTACGCTGAATGATGAGTCCATCCAATCTTTTGGTAGTTCGACTAAAGGATGCAAGGCACTTACGAAACCCAAGCACTTACTTGTGAATGTGCGTGTGCTGAGAATGGAATCCAGCGTGTAATTAGTTCATAGTAATTGTAGGATTTCATGATTTTATAACATATTATCGCCTCGTTTGTGGTAAAACGAGCCGTACCACACGCGATCTTGCGCAATGGTTTCAGCTATCAAATTTAGATCTCAAGCAATACAGAAAGGGAAATGGCAACTTATTTTTCACGTTCAGGGGACTGGGGGGTGGGGTGGGGATAAGATCACCATGATTCCAGACGAGCGATCCTGAAGATACGATGAAATAGGCCGCAATACTGTACGTTAAACCGCCTAACATGTGTTTTCTCATTCAATTTGAAATGAGTCGAGTGATCAGACAGTTAATTTGCTTCTAGTCAGATGAATGAATTCACACGGAAACAATAGCCTCACAAACAACAGACGTCAAATAGTTAAGGACAACTGTGGCTTCCGGTATCAAATTGTCGTCTGCCCAAGACAAAAACTGTGATTCTCTCGCAAGTTCTCGACACAATAGAACGAGATCGTTGAGTATTGTCTAATCGATCCAGATGGACTTATTCGACGAAAACAAAGCACTGACATGACTTTGTCATTAAACAAAAGAAAGGGACATGTGTGTAAATATCTGACAGGAAATCTAAAAGATGTTTGAGGAAGCGGTATACACACGGTCGAACGAGTCAACAAGTTGGGACAATCGTGGATCAGTTTAGACAATAGTAGAGTGGGTAAACGATGGGTTGATGGTTGGACAACTGACCAGGTGTTTCGTTTCCTTGGGATCAGATTTCATGGACAGCTCAGTTAACGTGCCGCTTTCAAGATGTTGACGAGAATACTTCCGATTTGTGACAAGTCAAGCAGCAGGGTAAATGTGGCGCATTAGGCCGGGTTCTTCAACACGCAAACCAAGTACTTAGCAGTGTGTCTGCAAAATCTTTAAAATAAAATTCAACGGATGTAAACTTTTCCGAAAGAGACCAACCTTTCAAAAATATATTGGATTATAATGGAGTATTAATAATCTAGGGACGCGGGGTTAGACATCATGAACTTGTCTTATCAAAACAGAAAGCAACAAGTAGCTACTGAAAACAACGCAACGATGACAGGAACGCTAAGACCCTACTACTAAGACCCTGTCTCCCCAATCAAATAACATCGGAGGCGATGTGTGTAAATAAATATGGATATAAAAATTCAGTACACGAGAAATTGAACCGAACATCCCCTTTGTGACCGCTATTAGGGGACAACCGACTGAGAGCTAACAGACGAGTTTATCGGCTAATTCCCTGGTGAGAGAGAGGTAGCGGACGCTAGATGATGGTCTAGGCTTCCGCTATCTCGCGAAACTTTACGGGACGCAACGCGACCGCAGAAACTTGAGAGATGCAATGCAAACACTGATCAAGGGTAAAGGTCATTTGGCTTGTACATTGACCGTGGTAGGGGGCAGGGTGAGGTTGTTCGCAGGGGGTGAGTCCAAAGATGATGGGCCTGAGTATAGTTTAGTTTCGTTTTATCTGTGGCATCTTTAATGTGGTAATTGAGAGCGGTAGGGAGTTGTGATTGATGTGTAGGTCAAGAAAAACAATCCGTCGGTTCGTGTCCCTCTCACATCAGTCAAGCATGATATACAGCGTACGATCGGAAGTGGTGAGTAGACTTGTTAGGTGTGGCGACTGTTTCCAAGGTGAGGGGTAATTAGTGATGCCTGCGCAATTATGTCACTTCAAAGACACTGGTAAATAGTCAGTATTTAGTACCTTTTAGATATGGTTGTTAACTTTGTGAAGGTGTTTGGTTTATGGCGCAGGTTGCTTCCCGTCGTTGCACCGAGGGGAACGATGCGATTTGTCATGGCACATTTCAGCAGGGATCGGAGACGTTTCAAAACTCGCACATCTCAAAACCAAGTCGCTACCAAGTATTATGACAAAATGTTATGGAATATTGTGTCAAAACTTTTACAAATCTAAATCGGGAAAATATCAAATAATGTTTTGCATAATCATTGGGAAATAAGAATGGAGGAGATTTTCGGAGAGGGAATTTTATGCAAAGATATGTAATTTGAATATGGGTCCAAAACTCTGGCCAGCGGCATTGGGAAAGTTATATTACGATATATTTTTAGGGACGGGACGGGGCGGAGCATTTAGCGAAGCCTTGATAAACAGGGTGATGACGTAAACTTACTGGAGGGTAATCCGGTTATAGGTAAGGACAAACGTAAGGGGGAGGATCGAAACTGAATGGCAGGGTGACCCGAGATTAGAATTACACGGGGGAAATGAAGGAAGTGTAAAAGGGGCTTGGTTTGGACAACGCCTTCGCTTTTTGTGGTCTTCTAAGAACACCAGGGGTTCATCAAATGCATTTACACCTGCGATGCCATCACCTGGAAATCTACTTCTTTGATGAAAGTGAAAACACCGCAGAATCGTAATAAATGAGCGATAATTAGACAATTGTTTGATCCAATCAATCAGTCGCATTTCCGTCCGATTCCCGGAATCCGTAAAAACATTGAAGCTGCCTTCTCATTAAGACTAAGGTTGAACTACAGACCGCCTCTTACTCGCTTCCGCCCCTCACCACCCCCTCAATTCTGCTTCTGTCTCCATCCCGTTATTTGTGAACACACCCCCATTATGTGGTTGAATATCAGCGGCTTCAGAATAAAAATGGCCTGCAAGAACTCAATCAACTCTCGCATAATCAAGACCATCCTCAAACGATCTACCTGCTTCGTAAACCGCAGTGGGGCTTCCGGTCCCCCGCGAAGCATCTGGGGTCTTCCTTCGCGGACGGTCTAGAACCCCACCCCCATCCCGGCCCCAAAACCCACGACAACGCCACCCGATATTCACCTGTTTTCATAGCGATATGAAACTTGATTTATGCCATCAGAGTGTCCGCCCACTAAGCCATCAAATTAGTCACACTTTCGGAGAACGCTAATGGATTTATTCGGGTAATTTTTTCCTCTTCCTATACTGGCTGTGATTACTATTTGTCAGCTCGCGTTTCGCGTGTGGATCGCATGTGAAATTAGCTGTGGCTTCCCTGTTTTGGGCGCCGCGTCAATGGCGGAAATCCCAAATGAGGCGGATGTTTTATAACTGGTCAGCGATTTATAGTCATAACGCATCCTGCTGGGGATATAAATAACTTCACCGCAATGAAAAATTTCTATAGAGTTGTTTGTATTGGCCTATAACATGAAGTTACTTTGACACTCTGGGCAACGGATGCTAAATCCATCCCAGTATAGCAACGAATCGGTGTTTTCCCACGAATCATAGCGGTATCAAAATAGCTATTGCATAAGCATCTGGAAATTAGGCGACAAGACTAATTGATCTGCGCATCGCGGCGCTCAGTGCGAAACCGTCGACATTGTTATCTCCAGACTTGTTCTCATAGCAACACGCGTTAGCAAACTTTAGCACGAAAACACAAAAAATTCCCCTCGTTCTCAAGATGTCGATATTATCATGTAAAAAGCCACCTGTTCTAACATTAACTGATTAACAGATAAAACAATTGGACGGAATATATTAAAGCGAAAATAACTTGCAAGTGAGTCCAGCCAGGGAGGCATCTTCTAGAGAGATAACATGGGAAATTAACATGTGCAACTAACAGGTGAAATTCACAGGTGTTTTCTAATCTTGAGTACATTCTCGGGCAAAAAATGTTATCTAGACCCCATCGTAGGACTGGAAGTCGCTCGGATCTGAATGAACGAATTCTTGATTAAAGATCCGAGCTCTTGACTGGGACACAATACGCACAATTGTGTTGTCTCAATGCGTACAGTAATATGATATTCAATAACTTACATTCCACTGTTTGTGATCGTTTACATAATGTATGAAGTTCATAGCGTATCATTCAACCATTTTCCCTAATAAAACTTGAATGAAATAACATTTGGATTGAGTTTCTAAAATCCAAACTCGCCGAGAACGCTGCGCTGTACCTACGGAATAACTTGAGGCAATAATCGTTGACCCGGAGGCTAAGATGTCCCTAATACTGTTGTTGCATACTTAATACAACAATGGAATCAACATGTTTATAAACAAGATCACTCGCGATTGCAAGTAGGGGCTTGAAAACCAAGAACTAAGCAAACAAACTATTTTAGATCCATGCGCGTGCGCATTGACCCCATTGTAGCTTATGTTTTCAAAATCAAGTGTCCCTCCCATGCGGTAAATTTCACAGCCTTTTTCTCCAGCCCAATGGAAATGCTTCCCCATTCACTTTGTCCTATCACAATAAGCCACTCAACTCAGTCCTCGTCAAAAATGAATCTCGTTAACCGAACCAAAGCGAAATTACCATATGTGTTGATTTCTAACACCAACACATCTGCTTTTATAGGCAATTAATAGCCTGGTATCTTGACCCCTGTCCAGCGCTTAGCGATGCCCATTTAACAAACCACATCAGGTTCGGAGATTCAACTTTGATCTTGGAGGCGGTAATATAAGGTTATTTTTTCACAAGGCGAGGGATGGATTTTCGACAATAAATATTGGAAAGTAGCACGCGCAGATTGGGAGCGTCAACGGTGTGCGCATGCGCATCATATAATGGAAAACCAGGAGATTTGATCATCAGAAATATTTGAAGCCCCTCCCATGCCTGCGTTTCTTTAGCGCGGTTGCTTCGGGATTTGCGGCGTCTCCAAGCTACCCCGCTGCATTCATCTTGGAATGTTGACCTCAGCAATCTATCTGACCTTGAACAAACCAGCTACACAAAAACTTTTTCAATTAATTCAACATAGTGAATGGGAGTCTGCCGTTGTCATAAATTTGTTGTTGTAAGCCAATGCCTATCGTCGGATTCGCAAACGCTCGGATTCTGTTGTTTGACTTCCTCTTCGCATGCACAAGTTAAGAAAAACCGAAGCTTAATGTAGAATCTTTGTTGGGAAAATCCATTGTTATGGGGGATTTTAATTGAATTTCAATCGTGAAAATCTTCGGCAAAGAGAAGTAAAAAAACTGCCACTCAATCGACTTTAAGGACGTTTCACAACAAGAGATGAGGTAAGGTGACGAGAATAACAGACGCTCATTAACTGCTGCATTATGATGGTCATTTTCTTTGGACGTTATGACGGCATGCTCGACGAACTCGAATCTCTTGGCTTCGGTCTTTCGACCATTATAAAGATGGTCATTAGCAGGAACTTATGCAAATTCTCTTCTTCCGGGCCCAAAGCCACGCCATTCAATGACATTTTAAAAATGGGGTTTCAAAGTGGTAGCTGAACGCATTTGGCATATGATTAAATGCAAATCCCAGTTTAATCTATACCTCGCAATTTTATACAATATTAATTCAAGGAAATCAATCTATCGACAAGAAGGGATAATTTTACTCTGATTCGCCACGCTTTGCTTTTGCCAAAACATATCTCGAATCGTCTCATTTCCTTCCACGACCTGATTCAAAAAGCTTGATTCGTTTACGAAAAGGCTAATGACAGATTCCAATGCGCACGCGCCTTTGTTTACACAACGCCCTATCGAGCCATTGTGGATCATTTGTTGCGCCACCTAACAACCAACTGGGACTTTCGCCCGTCGTTCTTTGATCAATCGCTTCTTGAGAAACAAAATCGGCTTCTGGGTTCACACAAATAGAGAATAACAATAGGGAAGAATCATTGCTTGTAAAAATAGGGTCTTTTCGTGAAAGACTTGAAGCTGTTAAGTACAGACGCGCAAGACATCGAGGGGCTCATTAAATGTAGTGTAGGTTTATTTCAAGAGCGCGCAGTGAAAGCAACTTGGTGAGATTCATGATATCTTCAAGAGTAGGGTTGGTAGCGTAAACAAAAGATGTTTAGGACAGGATGTTAAGGTTGCCTGAATGAGGCTTGTAGGGTTGAAGAGATCGAAGAAGCGGGAAGGATCGTTTCTTCAAGGGCCTCATTAGATTTCGATTTTCTTTAAACTACCTCAGGAAGGCTTGAAAGGGTATGCTAAGTTAAGTCCTTCTGTTCACCACATCTATCGTCTTGGGAACTTTCCGATTGGACCTTAAATCAGTCCACTACAGGGGTCCGGTGAAGTAGGAGGTTTAAACAAACTCGCTGGTTTGTAAGCAAAACGAACTTATTAACCGCGTCAAATACCTCACTGTGGAACAGATGCACGGAACCTGTTGTCAGGATTCCGAGCGCCAGTAAGCGATATCATAGATCATACATCAACGATGTCAATGGTTTGTTCTTCAAAAGATAATAACCATCATCAAGAATTGTCAGTTCAGTTAATTGGTTCCCTGCAGACGACAACATTTACTTTTTGGAAGAAAAAATCGGTACGCGGTCTTCATTTGTAACGTTATGATGGGATCATACTAAACAAAACAGCGCATCATAATGTGTCCATCGTGATCCACTGACAACATTTTTACAGCATCTACCGCAGCTGCTAATAAACAACTTCTGCTGCAGTTGTTGTTGCAGCTGCTGACACTCACATACCGCATTCTACACCAGTTCATTAATGTTATTCTCGTTATGTCATGCGCGCTGTCTTAGGGATCCAGGCGCCAGTTGCTCGCCACAATCATCAAACATTGATCATTCACAGGAAGTTTCAGATCAATGGATCCCTCAAGAGATAGCTTGTATTCGCTAGACTGGGTCGTGGCGCCAGAGCTACTGCCGCCCAAGCAGCGGATGTCTCTGTTTTAAGGACAAGTCCTTAACACTCTTCGCCACCATCTCAAGAACTAATTGATGTTGCTACGATTACATGTAGATCCTATCTGTTCAACCAGAGCAACTGGAGTCAGGCGCTACTGTGCTGGCGCCGAGTATTGACTTGTGCGTCACTATGATAAGAAAGCTATGAAATCAACATCTAATCGCACCGGAAATAGTTACGGCTTCCGTAAGCTACCACAGATGATGCGGAACGCGTCTGCGTACACTTTACTGCTTCTACATATACATCAGCTAGATGCTAGGATTCCGATTTAAGCTTTCCGAACCACACCGGTTTTAATTGTAGCCAGATGCATATGAATTTAGTTTTCTACAAATATGCGAATACCTAACGCTCGTCAATATCATATCGAGTACAGAGTGTCTGTAATTTCATGCATAGAAATATATGCCCCTAACGAATACAATGATAAACCCCAAAATATGTATTGGACTCTTTTGAAGGTATAAAGGGGCTAGAAATAATAGATCAGGGACAATCCGAACTAAACGCGAACTAACCAAATTAAGTCAACTATTTGTAAGAACCAGCGCACATTATAGCATCCAGGTATGGAAGTTGACGTATAATTCTCACCTGTACATGTAACGCAGTGTGGACGACTTCCTCCGTGGGGTTGCAGTGAGGAAGAATCGGAGACGCGGACGAGATGTAACGATTAATAATTGTTGTTTCACTCAAATATTTGTTGATGTAAGCGTCAGAAAATATCCGGAAACTGATGTCGTTCGTTTCGCACTCCACAATTCCAATAGGTCTTGTCCCGCTTGTGATAATGTGAAGAATGGCGGTTGTCAGACGATATGGATAGGTTGTCGATTGCTGCGCTTCTTTAACAAACGCATCATCACACTTCCCAAACGAAAGATTATCTAATTAACTTTTAGGATTATCTTTACCCGTCGTTAATCGATTCCACCAAAACAGCCAACAGTTTGATTGACGAACAAATGGTTGGAAATTACAAGAACAACACATAACTATCCACTTGGCCGGGATTATACCTTAATTGACCGCCTTTGAAGTCTGCCGACGACGCATCAGATTCCAGGCTACTATCACTATCATAGCGTACCCATTGACGGCTTTCCCATGAGAGCGGCGTATTTCAAACAACGAATTCTCGGCTACGAAGTCGATGCGACGAATTGGTGAATGTTAATCATCAATTCCAAATGCATATTGAAATGGTCAGAAATGCTTTATCCAGGTCAACAATCGTTCGTATATGCACGGTGTCCGCCATAAGCCACGAGATAATGTACTCTCATCCGAATCCCGAGGCAAATTATATATGTTTGTTTCAGCAAACGACATGAAACCTACCTTGTCAATTTCAACTCAGGTCACTTCAACAAAAAGAATCCTTGCAATTGAGATGTGTTCACTTTATCGCAGTCCCCAGCGATGGCGATGAAATTTTGTTGACAAATGAACTTGGTTTAATAGTGAGGATATAATTCCGCCCGATTGAATGCTCGCCAGTCAGCGTGTATTCGCAATAATGAAGACGAACCCGGAATTAGTCGCTCCAGGGTCTCTCTGTTTGTCTTGTAAATGTAAAATGAGGATCTCGATAAGAAGGGGGGATTACGGTTAATGTGAGAGGGATTATCAGAAGCACCTGGCGTGTGGACCTCTTGTCTTATTGGAGGAAAGGGTGAGGCAATGTAATGGGTAAATATAAGGTCCGAGGTTCATAGATGCACTTATTAAGATATATGGAGCTGATAACCTTATATGTTAATCACTCACTCATCCACTCGTTCACTCACTCGAATATACCCAGACCCCCAAGATTGCTACATACGGCTCAATATTCATTGATATGTAATAATTCTTTTGGCTATAGATTCAAATGAGAGCATTTCCTACCTTCAGTATAAAAAAAAACACCCTCAGCCATTCTCAAAAATTCTCCCCCAAATAATGAAGAAACTCGAACCTTTGTGACTTTGTAATATTGTAATTTAAGAAATAACAACTCACTTATTGATGATGTACAGAATGTTGCTGGCAAAGAGATGTAACCTAACACGGGATGTCAGCACATGGAAGGTGAACTCCACGACTTACTACTGTGAATGGTACAACTTGGAGGAGGACGCTTTTATATATACCGGTCACGTGACAGGCTGGTTGGCAGCTAGACTGTATGATTAAATTATCAAATTTTATTAATAATCAATGCATGGGTGAAATGAACAGTTCATTTTCGTTCTAATGAAGGCTGTTCATTATGAGTTATTTGATGTTAAGGTAGGTTCAAGTTATACACGCTGGGTGCTAGACTGTCGACTTCAAAGGGACGACGCGATGGACGGCGGGAAGCGTCGCTGCTGGCGACGCGTTGTGACGGCTTGGTGTGGTTACGCGCGATTGATGATGAGCGCGCGGTGTTGCTGAAGTGATCGACCGACGCCCAGTCAACCAGATCAGAACGCGCGTCTTGCACTCTGATTAATCGGAGACATTAATTAATTTCAGCTGTGGTATCGTAGTCTCAGAATCGGGAAATAAAATTTAAATACGGTGAGGTTCAAGAAAACCCGCGCGTTCACAATAGGTTAAGGTTTCGTTGTTATGTAACACGGTCACTTTACAATTGAAGCTTCTGAAACAGCATTCCAGTTCCTATAGAATGTCCTCCACTCGAAGGAGTTTTCCCAGCTCCGTCATGATTTCACACATTATGATCACAAGGGATGGGCACATGGTTGATTCTTGCTAACGGGGAAAGGCATACACGCTATCTTGCTTAATCGACAGGACAACAAACTTACTCACTCTCTGATTATATGAGCAATCTTTCAACGCTCTAACTGACGTTTTGACCTGCTGACCTCTTGACTTACTGATAATGATTGGCAAAATAACCGAAATAGAAATTACTACTTTGCCAAATTAAAAGCAACACTAAATAGCTAACAAGATAGAAACGTGTTTTTTTTGGGCCTCAGTGGCTTTCTTATTTAACACAATTTTACATATCCGTATGTGTGTAAATCGAATATCTGACAAAATTAATATGGCGAATAAACATAGCCATAACGAAAGGCATTCTTGCCGACTTCAGTTCCCCTTGCAGCGCACGGCTGCGGTTCCCGACGTGCGTCGAGGGGGTTGCGATACGGCGGCAGTAGGCTGGGCCCAGTCATCGCGATCACAGCGCGCGGCACGACGCTCGTCTGTGGCGGTTCTGATTGATCCGTTTCACCGCTGAAAATGAATTTTGAGAATCTGAAATTATAAACGATATTCAAACACACTGAGGGGTTTGGGCAAACACACACATTCGAGTCTTCAAAAGCGCTAGTTCCGTAGGCACTGATAGAGTATATTAATACACATAAGTACTCGAATGATAGTGAGTATCAAATGTGCATCAGGACTACAGTGCGTGAGGTTTCATTAATTGGAAGGTGTGGATCAGAGTCGTTGTTATTAGCCCAACAGACCAACAGTCGATCGGGTACTCCCATGTTGGTCCAACAGGAAAACCGACCGTGTATCGGTAGATTGACAAACATGCTTAACTTATCACGTTAAAAATACGTACTGAGAAGAATTAAAAGCCACCAACTGAGAGAGTATTGACTGAATTTAATTGCTGTGGTGGTTTTTTTTTACCAATATCCGGGAGAACACTTGATATTCGATTAATTTCTAACTTTTCGGCGAAATTCCACTCCGAATTCTGGTGGTTGTCAACAAACGGTCTCTTGCATGACGTTGTCGTAAACGACCGCGTGGAATTTGCCAAGTTTTCATCATACCATCATCTGCCTGATAATACATTTCACAGGTGAGTCAGTTTATACTAGATTTATACCTTATAACTTTCTGACCTAGTAGCTTTTTCCTCTCCTTTATTCATCATCTTAACAAGTCCGTTTCCATCTGACTTACGTTGCGCAATCTCGCCGCCATATTGGAATTTTGTCGGAAAAGTTAATCGCCTCGCGATTATGCATATTTACAAGTTGTTGCAATTCCTGAGACTCTAATGCGATGCATAATACAGATTTTTTACTAAATTAGACTTGTAAAAAATCAAGTTGACATCGTGAAGGTAAGGTTTTATCATCGAATTTTCTACTGTGGAAATGCCATCTTCGAGAACCAAGAGGGAGCGCAAGCTCCACTTGGTTAAAAAAAAACTAGTTGTTATAGCTCCCGCTACAGCTGTGTATCGCAACGTGTGATAAGTGTGTATTTTAGGCTTTCTGATCTGTTCATTCGGTTTATATAACTGATGCTTTCAAGCGCGCAGCCATTCGAGGGACGACAGCTACATATTAAGCTGTAATAGGGTCAATTATTGACATCGGTATTAATCGAAAAATGGAGACAACTATACACACACATTTTTTTACACGTCTTCGCCCAAACAAAACATCACACATCTTAGACGCTCGGATCCTGATGTTATGATTCCGAGCGTTTTCCAGCCTCATTATTAACGCAGTTTGAATTGTAACTGTATGAATAGTGCTTTTGATGTTAATATATTCTATTTGAAATAGTTCCCCTGAATTAATTCAGACAACGAAATAAATATTCATTCAATTCTATATTTTTATAATGTATCAAGATGTTATGACTTTCTGGCGTGGTCAACTGGTCAAAGCAACAGACCCCAAAGCCCGAACGCTAAACACCCGACTCGATTCGTGTCTGGAACATTATGATGTATATTCTGGAGAGTATCATAATGAATTCTCCTTGTTTGAAGCGTTATGATTTCTTCTGGGCGGGTTAATTATCAGACAATGCACCTGGTCTTAGTCTGCGTCCCAGACTCCTGGGGTTCCGCTACGCTTCTCGCCCTAGATATTGAATATCATTAACATGTAAACAAGGCCCGCAGTCAACAGGCTAGGGGACCTTGACTAACCTGGTCTGGACCATTGGGATTTCTTCTTGGCTGGATCATTATGATTTCTCAGGGGGCTTGGGTTTTGGACATATTTAAATGTACGGTAGAAAAATGCATTGACAGTTCAATCAATATTCACATGTAGTGGTTAGATACATCAAGATATCCCGGTTCAATGTTTCATTCATTCCAATAAATTTTGCACACAGTTGCCACAAACAGCGCCGATGCTTGTCCTTCATCGTCGGTAATCTATCAAATAAAGATAATTCTACACATTATGACCAGCGATTAAATTTTTTTTTACGTTATGATATGCCACGATATTCCTATCGCTCTGATCATAACGTTTATAAATATTCGTCTCGCTGCTCCGACACGACTTCCACTGCTGGACCGACTACCTCTTTGAAGTCGTCATTATGTATTGCCATAATAGAATCTAAGGTTTCATGCTTCATTTGTTTTCACAAATGCTAGGCCCCTCCGAACACATCACCTCCGCCACGTTTAAATAAACACCACGCACCTTCGTCCGGCACGCATGCGCGTGGTTGAGCAGACGACAGGGGCCGCCCGGTAAACCCAGATGCTAAGCACGTGTCAAAACAGATACATGGCAGTCTTCGAAGAGCTTCGCATTTAGATAAGCGCGTAAAGCGGTAAGCAGGAAATGGGAGAAACGTTCATAAATACCTTGGTCAACAAGATTATTGTTCTGAAGACTGTTCATGCTCGTATGAGTTTGTAGTTTGCTAACTAAATGCTATGCGGAATGAATGAATGACGGAAAAGATGCATGAATAAGTGTTTAAGCAACTGATAAACTAAAAAAAAACTAGCTTGCGAATAACCAAATCCACTTGGTCCTTAACTTGCTAAATACCAGATATACATGGCAACCCACCAACTCACTGACTATAAAACTAACTAACCCAACGTCCTCCGCAATGGTTAACACAACAAGCTAATCGGACGCATCAACGAAGCTACCGAGTATTTAAATCAAATAGGCGCGAAACCATACAAAAGAAAATTCACTCATTTCATCATTAAAGACCAGTTTGAATCGATATAGTTGTGAAGCTTTGAATATCCTAACAAAATATCAATATTTGATCCATCTGTGAAGTTCATTTGTTTACGCCCGGAAATTTGCGGTTAAACCAAGGACGAATTTGAATGCGAACAAATCAAGATATATTGAGCGGACACTCTTTCGATAGGACCCTTTTATTCGATAATCCTGGACGAATCACAAAAGGACACTTCATCATCAAACACCGATACATATGGTCAGAGACTACCGAGAACCTTGAACAACAAACTGCCTGATTTCACTGCATTAATAGATCAGCGTTCATCAGTTCATCCTACGCAGTATACCTACGTATTACATGATATGCATACAGGTACACGCACGCGCACACACGACACCGACACACACACACACACACACGCACTTATAAATGTATATCTATAAATATATATATATATATATATATATCTATATATATATATATATATATATATATATATATATATATATATATATATATATATATATATCTATATATATATATATATATATATATATATATATATATATAATATATATTGTTAAGCGTTTGACATCAGCCCAGCGGCGGGGGCTCGCAGTGTAAACTACAGATTTGCACCAAGTGGGTAATAGCACCATTGACCTAATCCGCCCTTGTCACGATATGATCCTCACAACTGAAAGAATTTTGTCTATCACGAAAATAAGTTTGATGTTCGAAGGTGCATAAGATTAATGCATTCATCGATACCAATTTTTGTATCTAGTCAACGTTCTTATTATTGCCGAAATATTTTTATTTGGTGCGGTTATGAGGTTATATTTTTGTCTAAAGGTGACAGCTGATTTGATGACTACAATATGACGAGGGCTCATTCGTATAACTATTATAAACAGTATCATCATCATCATCGTCATCATCGTCATCATCATTATCCTCATCATCATCATCATCATACTCGCCATCATTGTTATCATCTTCAACATCGTCAAACAAATCCACGTCATCGCCGTCATGACCAGTGTCATCTTCACAGCAACCATCTTCACATTTGTCTTCATGATAATTATAATAATTATCATTCTTAACATCATCATCTTCATTCAGCCAACATCATAGCAATTGGAATGATATCTGATGGCATAGATTTCAATGCATTTTATCTTAACTTGAGTGGTTATGTAGATAACCATAGATTCCGCAATCCTAAGACATATAACCCTAAAGTATAACCTGCTGATATCACCCATACAACCTTTACGCTATGGATCAGAAGATGTCACATTCGTCTGGAGCAATGGATGTATGTAGCTACAGGCCATCCACAACTTATTCATGCATTTCGTGGAAACATCAACCGTTTTCTCTCTGTTTATCTATCCTGACTGTCTCACAACCAACTAATCTTCCACAGTCCATTAAACATAGCACTCCTTCAGCCTATCTCGTATTTCTTCCACATTGGCTTGCAGTTTTTATCCACAACTCATCGCCCTTTGGCAATAACCCACCTCTCCCCGCAACCCGTTTCGCCGGGTTTAGGTTTCCAAGCAGGAGCATTACCCCTAGCTTGACAAGAATTTCAGACTGAAAATGCCAAGGTACACCCGCGCTGCTTTGATCTCTTGGTTTGATCAGTATGGCACGTTCATTTGTCATCGCCAGCCGTCTGACAGATCTACGACCGCAGAGTACTAAGTCAATATCAGCTAACTTAACAAGCGGATCATAATGTGCTCTTAAACTCCTCGCGTCTCAGAACATCACGTATCCAAGGCAAGGGAAATGAGACCTGAATTAACATCAACGAATTGTTTGTGACACAGCTAATTTCCATCATTATGTAAGCAAATCCAATTCTATATTTGAGGTACTCGGCGCGACAAACAGCAATAAAAAGAACCTTACGGCTTACCATAGCCGAGCCCGGTTTGGATATGAGAATGACACTTGACTGGCGTTCTCATGGCGTGGTATCGCGGTAACGGGTAAGTACTTGTAATCCGTATTAATAAGGTCTATGGGGTTTCATTCACTCACCTTTGCTTATCAGAATGCACAAGAGCTCGCCACTACAGTTAACTATCGCCTGCTAATAATCCACAATTTTCGAGACCGACATTTCAGGGATATTGCTTTTGGGAAGGACGCTGTATTTGGAATATTGTTTGACTGAGATCGGTGCCATGGGGAGACTTTATTGGATAATTATTCGTGTTACTTTTCGTGATTAAACTATGGGGGCAAGACATAGCAAGCCCGGGAAAGATGTAACTATTACGCTCTTGTTCGACGTGACACACAACTTCTTTCTCATCAGTGTTTTTTTTCTTTTAGATGACGATAATCATTTTGTAGAAACATCAGTATCGTTTGCTTATCGGTTTCAGTCCGTTCCTTCCGTAGCGAGGAAAAACAACGTCTTCATTCAAAAGAATTACTCTTCTGGCACTAATGGTGAGTTTACACTGACGTCATTCATTGGAACTTTTGGCGCGAATTTCATACTGCAAAAGACATTGCCGAGGTGTCTCGTTGCGAAATATATGATCGGCATTAAATCATGACGCCGTAATAAATACTGAGGAAGTAATTAACAAATATCCAGATCAAGTAAAATGAATGCCTTGATGCGATAACATGACGTCGGGGGTCGTGTTTAGATGTTGTTGCGATTTATGAGCTGTGAACGACAAACGGTGAGTTCATTCATGCGTTCCCAGAGGCGTTGTCCGATGTTTCGGATATCGAACCAGCTCCTTGTCCGAACGCGGAATTGACGTCACATGTGTTACCTTTGTCCTTTTATGGGACAAATCGTCATGACATCGATGAAAATAGCAGTGGCTGTCCCGTGTACATATCTCAACTTTGACATATGCTGAAGATTTTACGGACTTGGTTGTATACAACACCGTCATACTTAGCAGCAAAACTAGATTGTATGCATCTACCGTTGTATGTTGTCATATCTTTGGTGACTGTGTCATTGATTGGAGTTATAACTATCACAGTCAGATAACTAGATTGTATGCATCTACCGTAATGGTGACTGTTGTCATAGCAATATCAGCGATACACCATTGATTGGTGATCAATCATCTTGCTATATTAAGAATTTGGAAAGTCGTTATTTTCTAGAAGAGATTGAGAGACTAAGGTTGTCACTTTGGTAACAGCGAAGTTGAGAAATCATATTTTCACTTGCCAAGGGATAAAATTCTTATTTACCAGTGATGTCCAATATGAAGTCAAGGGGTCGTGGGTTCAAATCTGTGATGCGCATGTGGCGTGAAGGTGATTGAAGATTGAATCACGGTCCATTTTCACCATCATTAAAATCATCATCATCACTTTGAACGAACAATGTTATTATATGGCCTATTGTTGATATGACGAGATATGATGCAGGTTTCAGAACGAGAGTCAATTCCAAGGAGAATTTAGGCAGGGGTACCAAATACTTGCGGTTTATGTTGGGAACTTGTAAAAATAATTACCGTCTAACTACGATTGGTCTGGAACTATCAACGACGTAACTCTCTCTAAACTTGCTGTTGTGTCGTGTACGGTTTTCGCTTGGCATTTGAGGTATTCAATTTTAAAATGACAAACTTAGCGATTTCTAATGATGGTGAGACGCTCGGTTTGTTTTCCCTGGAAACTAGAGTCTTTAATTGATTTATGGCAGGCTGAAATGGCAGTTACCCGGCAGTGACACGCCGCCTGTTGATTTAATGAGTTTAGGGTTTGTGAGGCGGGAAATGACTTGGGGTACACCTCAGTCCTGCTATAAAATGAATTGTTCCACGGGGTCCACACCGATTGACCCCGCTTTCAGAACGTCTGTCATAACTGGATTAACTTGAACCAGATCTCCATCCATCTTATTTGCATCTCGATGCTTTTGATCTTTGACATCAACTGCTACTTAGTATACTTCCACAAACAAACGCAACAGCAGCTCAACATATCCATGATTGCACAAACACTACAACGAAAGGAACAGCAATTGTTGGAGGTATTTGTAGCTATTGCAAATATCCTATCCATTAATGTTCCTACATTCGCTGATCTTATCTACTCCGCACCAGCGCTATTATCTGATCATGTACAGTACATTTGTTTGTTGTCACATATTTAGCGAGAGAGAGAGCGAGAAATATAGAGAGATAGAGAGTGAGAGAGGCAGAATTGCGAACGCAACGTAGCTAATTTCTTCGCCTCACAATTCTTAGTGAGAATTCAGTAGACATTTTAAGCGAGGGAGATTCGAGAAATGCTAGAGAGATAGTAGACGTGAGAGAGGCAGAATTGCGAACGCAACGTAGCTAATTTCTTCGCCTCACGCAGTTGTCCGTTATCGCCTTAGTGTGCTCGCAGTCCTGGTATGCATGTGTGTTAGTTATCAGTAAACAAAGTAGATGTACGTTTCTAAGAACCGGGGTATAACTCATCGCTAAGGTACATATACAATGAATGTGAGGAACCGTGCAGATTGTAGGCCACCTCTTCATTGTTGGACCACAGGTACTCTCAAAGCGCATGGTAAGGGTACGGTGTGGGTGTGGTGTGGGTGCGACGTAGGCATGGTAAGGGTACGCTGTGGGTGTTGTGTGGGTGCGGCGTAGGCATGGTTAGGGTACGCTGTGGGCGTGGTGTGGGTGTGACGTTGGCATGTCATTTTGTGCGTGGGTCGCATATTCAGGTGTGCGTTGTACAGGGATACAATATGGCGTGTCACGTGTTCACTGGAGAGTGACGGAAACCAGTATCACCAAACAGGTCACTTGCCTCAGGAATGAAGTCGTCTTTGACCAGGTGTTTAGTTTCTTTATTCAGTTCAGTGTGCTCTGGATCCTATCGTCATGTATGGGAGATATTGAGATTGTCGGGGAGGGGAAGGGGTGGTTGATAATAACATCAAATGTAGAGAGAGAGGAGAGAGAGAGATAGGGAGAGAGAGAGAGTGAGAGTGATAGAGTGAGAGAGATAGAGTAAGAGAGATAGAGTGAGAGAGATAGAGTGAGAGAGAGGGGGAGGGAGACAGACAGAGTGAGTGAGTGAGAGAGCTACAGATAGATAGAGGGGGTGGTGGTGGTGGTTGGGGGTTAGTTTCGTCATTTCCAAGTAGGGGTGCATCAGAGCCCATGTCCTGTGAAATTCTTCCTGGTTGGCGACCAGCGTATTTTTCAGGGTGCTTACATCGTTGTCAATCTGGTACAACCTGATTCTATCTTGATTTACGGTTGACGTAAATACAGTCAGAAGTACAAATACATGTCATGTCCATTATGACTTCACTTCGTATCTCGCCGCGACTATCTGATCAGTTCGTAGCATGCGCTATTGATTAAGAAAGTCTTATCTTTCAACATGCTGATACGTTGATCCTCAAGGTCCGAAACTTGCTAGCGATAAGCCACAAAGTCGGTGAGATTTAATAGGAATAAGTACAATTTCACGCAAGGGAGTTTAGCTAGGTGCGACTGTAGCAGATTGAACGGTTTGAGCGTTACGTCATCATGTAAGATAAACAGACGACCTCAGATTTTGCGAAGTTGACAGCGGTATAAGAAAGAGTTTTTGGTACTGAGATTAAACGGTTGTGGTTTTGCTGTAAAGAGTCGAAGGAGGATTCGAGGATTGGTCTTGATAAGGTGGGGAGTGAAGAGGATTGCAAATCAGGTTGGTGGTGATAATATCCTAATATAGATGCAGATCAGAGCAGAAGTGCAGGGGGTTGACACTGAGATTTCTCGGATGCGGGGATTACCATTTGATTACAATATGTATCGTCTCGAACGCCGTGTAGTAGAGGTCGTCTTTCAACCATTCCCATATCGAGTAAATGTCGTTATAAAAATCCCTCCGATGCATGTAACTGTCTGGTCGTTTATTGTATTCCGATCAGCTTTGAGCGTCTTCCACAACTCATTTCTGGACACATTTCGTTTTGTCTCAAGGGCAAGGGCAGTCGTCGTAGTTAGCGTCTGCGTCTCATTGAAACTGACATGAGTAGATTTCGCTGTTGGGGAGGTGATTAAATGGTCGTCTGCGTTGATGAATGGGTCGCCAACTGCGAAAGGCACACTCCTTCATTGACCTCGTGGCATGAGGTCGAATGGATACATGCTTAGGGCGTTCCTCAATAACAGTATACCTGCTTGGATGGATATATCAGGGGAGAGGCTGATCAAGTTACGCGTCCAAGTGTCAAGTCTTGTGATCGTTTTATTCATAACTCATAATTTACTTAATTGATACCTTCCGGATGTTAACATTCCACTTCGGGTTTTCTGCGGACGTAATAATGTCAATCACTTAGGCTCTCTTGGGCAAAACATCACCAGTGTTAGTGTAGGTTTTCACTACGAGGGACTGTACTTCGCTTTAGTGATAAATGGCCCTAGTTTGCTAACTCTCAGTAGGTATTAACGGTTATGAAGCGGAGTCAATCACCTCGTGCGATCGAGTTACAGGAATGGATGTGTTACGTAAAACCGATACCAGGATAATTTGGTCTATGGTGGTTTCCTGGACGTTTCGGTTCATCCACAGATTGGTACAGAGGATATAAAAGACGCCATGAATAATGGGCTTGACGGCTTCTCATTATAATACGATCGTTCGTATCTGCACTTAAGCAACCGCAATTTGATAAATGAGGGGTTTTTAGGAACGATTTATTGCTTTAACCGAGGCTAATGGCTGGCCGACATCATCTGTTTGTATGAGTCTATTTGACTGACCTATATATATATATATATATATATATATATAGAGAGATATATATATATAGAGATAGATATATATATATATATATATATATATATATATATATATATATATTATATCTATATATATATATATATATATATATATATATATATATATATATATATATATCTATATATATATATATATATATATATATATATATATATATATAATATATCTATATATATATATATTATGCGCGCCCTCCTCCCCAGCTTCTAATAGACGAAGACATTTATTCTAGACGCAATGGGTAAAAGGGGTTTTAATATTCGAGTGCATGAAATGCTAGACATGCGATTTGCATCTGAATATGTATATTCAGATTATGTAGCGTATGTTTATCATCAGTACGTGATTTGTATGGGTTTGTCCTGGACACGAGTGGTCAAGTTGTCAGCGTGTCAGTCCTGTCAATCAAATATTCTTACGGCCGAGTGTTAAGACTTCACTAACCCTTGTGGAATACCATCAAAACTACAGACTCTATCGACCGCTTTTCAAGGAGCATGGCTTAGTGCCTTGCTGTCACTCGGATAGCTGGTCAACTTTTCGGCACAGCGCATTGTTACTGATATGAATGACAGAATTCACAAGTGGAGCCAATCACTGGCGCTAGTCCAACCCCCTGAAGACGTAGATACCCCATCACCCCTTCCAGTAACAGTGGGTATATCTTTGAAAAGACCTAACTGCGCAAAATGGGCGAAGTTCTCTTCATTGAACGGATGTAGATACATGCGCGTACGACAACTGATTCAGTACAAACTGCATGGGTTATCAGGGAACGCGTGCAAGTGAGAATCGATATAATTCATTAAGCATTACTTTTAGCTTATCCGTTACCATACTCAAATAAAAAAAAGGCAAACCGCTCTCAAGAGCAAGCGCTCACAATCAAATCTGGCGCCTTGTCGTGCGCATGCGCATAGCGGGCCCTCTCCTGAGTACCCGTTCATCAAATCCCCTCGCAGCAGTTGACAAGTGATTGGGCGTTTGCCAATGACACGGGGGTGTTTCGCTGTGACAGTGAAGCTCATCGGATGCAGTTTGGACCTCTCTGTCACATTCATTATCAACTTGCTGCGCGGGCAACCAGGAAAAAAAAAATACCGTAAAAAGTGGATAGCGTCTCTTTATTTGAATTCAGTATCTGTGACTCGCTGTGAAAAGTACTTCCGTGCTGTTACTGTTATGGTGATACTTGGTCGTATTTGAAAATATTTGAACTGGAGATTCCAACGAAGACACTGGAGACTGTGGAGTTACAGTTATAGCGTTACATCCAGCCAAGCATGTAAGATAATTATAGTGTCACTGAACAATTATTCATCGAAAAAGACAGCCTTTGTCAAACATCGCGAAAGCGGTAGAACATATAAGAACCCAAAGGTGACCTCTTTAACCGACGACTGCTTTCTGAGACGGAAGTGAGACAGGATTACAATATATGACCTGGTGTTGTGTATAAGTCAGCGCCCGGATGAGTTTGTCTTGAATAGAACCACTGAGTAGGTTGAATAATAACAGCTGATTAAATCCCCGGAGGGTCGGTATAACACCGTGGAGGTCAGCATGGATCTCATACTGTGTGGGAGCAAGAGTTCTGATGAACAGGGGGACAAGGAAAACAGAGCCATGAATTGCGTGTCTTTATCGCGGACTAACTTGCCTGTTATGAGCATATTTGATGCCAAGGTCATCAAACCAGCAAAGGTCATCAAACCTGCTAAGGGTCGTAAACCCACCAAGGTCATTAAATCCAGCAAGGTCGAGCAACCCTTGAAGGTCGTGGAACTCATAGAGGTCATGGAACCAACGATGACCTGCAAGCCCATTCAACCTGTTGAACCCGTCAGACCACTGGTTGTCAGCGTTGGCGTCAAAACTGATAAAGGTGGGAGGGGACTTTTTTATATCTAATGCGTCTTTTTGCAAATGCCATCTTAATATGAACATCGATTTGATATAAGATTCAGCTGTCATTTGCCCCGAGGCATCCAACACGGTTAATGTATCAGACTCTCGGGTTTCAAAACGCCCCACCTCACCAGATGATAATATAGAAATATATCTTTATATATATACATATATATAAGCGACACGGGAGGTGGGGGTGTTTTAAGATCCGACTGACCAGGGTTTGTAACATATTTCTGGATTTTAGATAGTTCATGCTTTATCTATATTGCCATGTCCAATTGCATGCGGCTTCCGTGCACGGGTTTTTGAAAATATATAGTAGCTGGATCCCGCCAATAACAACGTCGATCTACACCGGCAACCCAACTTCCTACCACTTCACAGCGCGCCCGTTACATGATTCGAGTCTACAAGTGGCTCTGTGCAAGCCATATTTGATCTCAAGTGGTTTAGGTGTTTGTCAAAGCCAATGTTAACAATACTAACATTGAGCGTAAATGCTCACTAACATCCATGATTAAACCCTCTATTGAACCCTTCGCCCTCATTCGGTGGGTATTTTGAAATCTGCACTTTGTTTTGCAACATATGCAGTGTATATACATACATCTGGGACGCATGCGCAGATGGAGATAAGAAGGCAATTGTTATCAAGTTGATATGATAATTATCCACAGGCAGCTCGAGTGAAGAGGACACATGACTTGTGAGAGCCCTACAGACACACGCCTCCATACGTTATAATGACCCTTCACCAATCCCTGTCCCTACGCTTGAAACTACCCACATAAACTCAGTAGCTGAGATAATGCCCGCATTCCCTATTCATAGTGTGTTAAAGTTGGTCCAATATGGACAGTTTTATTTTCATTACCGACATCCGGAAGTGCGATTATTATGCAAGGGTCATTCTGACCTAGGTTTGACCAGATTATCCGTGCATACTTAAGCTTGTTGATATATGCAAAAAATAATTTCGTTTGTTACAGATTTTCCTTTTTCCTGTGATACTTCCATATAAGTAAAGCTTTACTGTTATAAAAAAAAGGCGTTTTGGCACTGATGTAATTCTTAGCAAATATACATTTGAAAGTCATTTAGGAAATTCGCATTTTTCACACCCTCTTTACAACGTCAGACTTCTTTGAGACTAGTGAATAGTGACTTCAGTGGCAGCTCAAGACAAGATTTACTGTATTAGAACTGACAACGAGTTAGGCCCATCAATTCCTTGCTACCCTTTCGGAATGCGTTGAACCATTACGAAAGTTCAGCCTTTTAGCATCACTTGATAACATGATTGAACAGCTAGCAGAAAAAATGTAATTCAGGTTTATCTATTTTCCCAAAAATTTGTGACACACATTGATGAGGAAATATGGAAAGGAAGAGACATTTTTTCTCGATGTTTTTCAAATTTTAAATCGCTCTGAAGTCGTCTATGTGCCCTGGGCTTCTATTACTCAATAATCCCTTCCACGAAGATCCTTACCAAATAGACATCCTTTTGGGTAATTCGACGCCCTTAGCCAAAAGGGGACTAAGATTATTCTCTCCTTCAATGACAGTTTAGAACCTGCTATTGAGGTAAAATAACAGTGATTTCTTCAGCGTTGGGGCTTCGTATAAACTCAATAAGTGATCATTCGCATGACAAGGTCTGTTGGTTTTATTTAGCCGTAGACCACGCTGTGTTTATCGACATTGACCAGACCGTCAGGACCAGGCTGCAGACATAAATATTGACCATCGTCACCGACAACTTATTAGAAACATTAGTGGTGCGACGCTCACGATGCAGGTGGCGCTGCGCTCGTGGGGGGGGGGGGGGGTGCTTATGCCGGGAAGGACTGGGGTTTGGGGCAATGGGTGTTAGAATCACAATTAATATATTCGAGGGTAAAATCAGTCTGTCGATCAAGATATTCAGGTTTCTGCGTGCATCGATTTAATGGCCTATACAGCATTATCAGTCTATGTCGAACTGGTTTACCTATTAACCGGCTGGGTTCTGGCTGAATAGGCCTCCAAGGGTATTACAGAGAGGCAACACAACCCACTCGGTGCAAACCTCTACTTTGAAATCCTTCCCAACCACCCAACTCTGATCGACACTTCCTGCATAACGATGTTGAAATTCAAAACCGCTTACGTTTAAAACACCTCGCTAATTCCAAGTTATAAATGTCGTTTTCTTTGACACGTTAAGTTTCGGAGCTTGTCTTGCCTATTTAGAAATACTGTAGATTTCATGAAACGTGACTAAAGTAACGGTAAAAGCTCATGGTTGCTTTCATTTGACATGGAAACCTGGATAAGGTGGCGTTCGTTTGGGTGTTGTTTTCAAAAACTCATTACAAAGGTACGTTCAACGTGGTCGCCAGATGGTCGTGATGGCAACCGCCGTCGTTAAGACATATAAACAAAGCATTTACCGATGTAGAGCGAACCAAGGATGTGTCAGTTTTAGAGACACCTGGGTCGGCCCATGGACGTGTCTGGTTGTCGTGAGTCACTCTCCATGGCAGACATGTTTGACGCAATGCTAACATAACATCTCTGCAATAGTTCACGGAGCGCATGCGATTTGACCCGGTTGTAACCTCTGACCGGGCGATAACAAGCAGCGCGCGTCAAACATAAACAAACAAGAATGGTCAACATGAATGGAGCTCGGAAGTAAGCTGTGTTTACTGTCCACAAAGGCCGCATTTTGATGTCTTTGATTATGAACTTTCTTTACTTTCTATACGCTGCAGTTATTTCGGTTATATATAACCAAGGCCCTGCAGTCACAAGTATTAAATTTGGGCAAATCTTATTCTAACATTAGCAGTCCAAGTTTTTTTGGTTGTGTGTATTTTTATTTTTTTTCCATAAAACATGTGAACTCCCATCGGAGGGCTGGGGGGAGCAGCAAATCTGGGAGCAAATGGTATATCAGGCTTTTCCCATACCCCGTTGGTAGATAAGTTTCCAAAGAACAACTTCTCCAAACACTCTCGCTGCTCGTCTGTCATGTCCAATCCCGGCGTGTAACTTTCTATTGCTTTTTTCAGTCGATTTTCGTTAACAAATTCGTCTTCACATCTGACTGCCGCCATTTTTAGAAACGCTTGACGGCCATGAAACGTCCGCGGAACTACTTTTTTTCGATAAATGCCTCATAATGGGCCTATAAAAGGTTTTCCATAACAAAATGATTATTATTATTCTAATCACACACAGCAGAAAATGTTTTTGTAATATTTAACAGATGACATTCCGTAATAATATTTCGTCGCGTAATGGCCCGAATTTGGCCCAAAGCGATCAGAGTATTGCAGAGGCGAATCCCAGCCTGCGCAGAAGCCGATGCGCAGGAGATCGGTCGTGAGTGTGATGAAATCCTTACCGAATGGACCAATGGAAGTCATTGGTGCTCGGATCCCGAAATGTTAGATTTCCGAGCGACCGTTTCTCTTAAGCCTGACATGGGATCACCATGTATGATGAAGCATTATTGAACTCACAATTACAATACTCAGCTAAGTATTTTTACACACAAGTATTAATTTTCAATAACGTACAGTGCCATGAGTTGTTATCGTTTGGCGGTGGGTGGCAATGTTGGGTTGTAAGTAGCGACCTAACTTATAACTTTAAGATTAAAAAAGCGTGTTTCTTGTGCCCCCCTTGGCTCGAAACGTGATCATCTCCTGCACTTCCCTAACAGATCCCCATCACCAACAGAAATGCACAAGACGGTGTATGAGCGCGCAGTCTCCGGTCTGTGATCGATAATGATGTTGCATTATGACACTGTAGGTATGTAAATGATTTATACAAAGATCGTTCAATACCTAGTCTGTTGTCGAACTCATGAAATATTACGCGTTATGTAATAGTGATGAAGGCAGCACCACCAAAGAAAGTTTACTCTATCGATCTCAATGCTCAATCGAATTCCACCCCGGACGTTTCGATGAATAACCGCACCAACATTGCCTTCTTAGGTGACGCGTGGATCAGTCAGGGGAGAAATCATTGATTTGGCTGAGCATTATTTTCCATCCAGCCTCTAAATCTTCGACCCCTTGTGAGTGACGGAATGAAAATGGGAGAGGGTCATTTATGAGGTGAACACGGCCACGTCAGCGTGAAATTGTCTCTAATAGGCGGCTGAGTTTCCACCGTAGGAGTCACGGATGCTCGGGTGGTTCTTTTTGTGTTCGGCAGAGAATTCATCAACTTGCGCTGATTGGCTATTTTGGAACAGTAAAGGGCGAGAGGGCATTATGATCGCATTATTACTGGGAATAGATTTGAATTGGAACGTGGCAGTTCATTCCGCGTATTTGGGGTTAGAAATGAACAACAAACCCCCTGAAGTTTGTTGGGACGCTTTTATAGGGTTCCGATTGTCACCGCGGCCACAAATGAAGAAGGATTTGTGGCGAATGAAATAGAGTCTGAAGACTAAGGCACTGAGGTAAATGGACCCTTGGGGACAACTCACTCAGTCCAAATCACACCTTTTTATTGCGTATGGAGTTCTAATTATATTGAAATCTATTGCCTATCATTATTTAAAGAATACCTCTGGTAACGTTCTGGACAGGGTGGGTTTGAGTCATGGAAACTGTTCGATTATTCTATCTTTCGTCTAATGCAAACACGTATGCGGATTAATGAATGAACTAACCTTTGAGGTCAATCGTACCTATGACTTGAGTCTGATTTCAAA
The DNA here is from genome assembly GCA_034190875.2 of Urechis unicinctus. Lineage (NCBI taxonomy): Eukaryota > Metazoa > Annelida > Polychaeta > Xenopneusta > Urechidae > Urechis > Urechis unicinctus. Next base: position 44,686,168 of record CM067352.1, read on the forward strand.
ACATAATTTTTCGACGTCATCCTCAGTCATTTAAACAACTTTTCCATCCTACTTCCTACATGTTGTTATATTTTTATCCCATACGAAAAGGGGCAGCGTCTATTCAAGTACTGATGATCCCCCTGTCGGTGGGTTTTTCACTCGCTGGTTTGGATAGCGATGGTATTCTTTCCGCTTCCGATTTCACACAATCAACATATCATATGCGAACATTATTGTTTATAACGTCTACGCAATCCTGTATTTTTGTAAGCACCTTGTTGGTATGGCTTATACAACCGAATCGGATGGTTCCCTATATTGCATTGTGTAGAAGGTCAATTTGCTCTGACGCAAGAATTCGATATCCAATTTCCGTCGACTGAAGGCTCCCTCGTTGATTCGTTGTCTCCATAAATTGTCTGCGATTGAAATAAGTTGCGTTATATCACTAAAGTGTTTATTTTCATCATGATTCCATTTACCTAACGCAAGAATACCTCATGAGTGACCTTTTAATGCTGACGATCAACGTCTCCCGAGCGAACACCGGCCTTCCGCCCTGGCGCCTTGAACGCGCCAAAACATTTCCTGTCAGACACATCAAGAAATGACGCCGCTCTCAGAGGAAAATCTGCGCTGGACCTCGGAGCATTACCTCTCAAAGCCTCCTACTCACCTCTCACTTGATCCTAGCGCCCCCAACACTTGTTGGGTGCACTTCAATCTAATCCTTCCTCGCTGGCAGGAGGGATTTTCACCCTCTTTGTCGAGGATAAAGTTCTTGCTCTCATGAGGAATTCTCTCATCCGCAACCCATGCAGTTAACTCACCAGCCAACTCTGCGCTCGCTCAACGGGATATGTACGATTTACAACCACTGGGAATAGGAGCACGGATACTGCTACCTGCTATTCCGGATCCTCTAAGCGGCAATATATTTTTGGCGCAAAATTCATCATAGCGCTCTGTAGACATTTCTCGCCCTATCTCTGATTCACGTGGGATGTATTTCGCAATGTTGGTAAGTGAAAAATCATCTTCGTGTACATAAAAAAGATTAATTAATAGCTCCTTTCCATGTACACAAAACAAAGAGTATTAATTTAACCCCAGTCCTATATAGCACTAGACCCTTGTGCTTTATTAATGCTAAAAAACCAAATGCTCCCGAACTTCAGTCAAACGGATTTTTGTAAAAGAGATAAAAATAAACGCCACAGCAATGTGATATGTGATCATTTTCTTTGTTGGATTAGATGCGGAGCAAATGCTAAAATGAGCGGATTGCAGGTCTTTCACGCTACGTATGCAATATGAATGAACACCCGCAACATAGAAACCGTCTCATTTGTTTATCAACACTAGCACACGCCATGAGTTAAGGACATGAATAATTAGCCATGCGCAATCGAATCCTTGCGTTAGAATTAGCCTCGTTCTCTGATATATCGCTCCCTATGCACTCAGCTTAGTACCAACCAGTCTCCTTTTTCAGGAAGTACTCAAGCAAATACCAAATACGGCGCTGAAATATGGAAGGCCTTCCATATTTCAGCGATACGTATATGTCTGCTTACCTAATGAAACGATTTACAGACAATACAAAAAGAGATAGAATCTTGCTCATACAAGTTAACATTAATGATTCACAAATAACGATTGCTGATACTGATGTTAATGTTTCCGGTCGAAGGATGGAGGAGAATGCTAAGTGCATTGCTTGCCTACTTGAGGTCATATTACCATGGGCGGTCATTCGATTCTTCCTGTACTTTGGAGGTCACAACGAAAAACATACAGTTTGTAGAAGTATATTGCACTGCATAGCACATGCATCCGTAGATCCCGAATTCGTAGCTGTTAAAGAACCATAAATCGTGAACATGAATGGATAATTCCTCAGTTTTGAATGATTATTCGTGTGTTTAGCTTATCTGTGCAATAGTTAGTCTTCAATCATAAAATATACTCTCAAGCGTGAAAACAGACTTCAGGTTATAATTATTAATACTCGTTTACTGATTCCAATGACGTTATATACATGGTATATGCAGTCATTAAAAAGCGAAATGCATCTCTCTCGTTTATGATATAATTGAAAGCATAAAGCTGTATCGTAGCTATATGAACGTGTGTCATTCTATGGTCAACTGGGTTTATATGGGGAAATGGCTCATCGGTATTTCATCATATGCAACATACAACAAACCAAGTCCTATAATATAATTGGGAAAATAAGGTGCGTGCGCAGTAATTTGCAGATGTCACGTGACATAGCGTTGCATCATTATTCCTGTTTTCCCTGTGCCTTTGTTTTGACTAAAGGAGTGTTCAACAATGACGAACTTGCATCAATTTCATCATCGTCGATTTACTAAACAGCCTTGGCAGAACTCCTATTATCTTATCGTAATATTGCTGTGGAAATGTATGAGCATTTACAGTCAGACAATGAGGTGAACTTCACGAATTGGAATGGTTTTGTGGACGACTATGCTCACGGATGACGTATATTCGCATGTTTAAGATCTTTGTGATGACGGATGCTTTGCCTAAAGGGTCATTTAATCACTCCAGCAGAATGCATCGGTGATGGGGGATGTCGGGGGCGTGATCGATTGCCGTGGAGCGGGGAAGAGTTGCCGAAGATATTCACATGCGGTCGAGAGCGAGAGGCCCGTGGATCATATGACGTGCTTTTTCAGGTCTGGCCAGACTTTGTGGCAACGTGGCCATCTCGCGTTATCTCAGTTGTGTCACGTGGACGAGATGAGAGCCTATATGATACAAACATGCAAAGGTTACCTCTCAATTTGCCTCGTGCACTGCACGCCAACTGTTAGGATTTTGAGTTATGGATGACCTCGGCTTTGGTCGCCTGCTTCCTAGTATTTCTTTACTCACACTATAACGTCTATCTATGAAAAAGAACGCACTTATACACGCAGCATGCAGACATGGAAACGCACGTTCTTGCAAACATGCACATACGCACACACACTCACGCACTTATTTGCTATCAGCACAGTGATAACATCGCCATTCCATTCCATTCCCGCCCATTTGCGAGAAAGGAACGCGGAAAACATACTTTCATATTTGTAGAAGTTGTTCAGTTTTTCGTTTTATTGTCAGTTTTATCGTCGGCACTTGCGGTTTATTGTTAGTTTCATAGGAAATGTCGGTCCGAGAGTCAGTAGGTTCCGGGACGGCACCATCTCTGTGCATATTATATGGACACTTTAGTGATGTCAGAGTGATAAGGCAAGCGTCCCTGGACGACGTGAGGTTCATTTAGAAATGGAAACGTTATTTCAATAACAGTGCTTTTGATGGTGAAGATATACATATATATATGTATATATATGTATATATATGTATGCATTTGCATACGTATGTATATATATATATATATATATATATATATATATATATATATATATATATATATATATATATATGTGTATATATATATATATATATATATATATATATATATATATATATATATATATATATATATATATATATATATATATATATATATATATATATATATATATATATATATATATTGGAGAAGTAGATATCACATCCAAATGATAATGTCCATACTCCCTTTGGCAACAGCGCTAAATGGTTCTTTTTTCTTTGTTGTTGTCGGAATTACAATTACCTAGCTCTGTATCACATTTCCAATGATTATTTGCAAAAGATGAGAATACCGAGAAAAATGACGCTTACCTCTATCTTAAGGCCTTTGAATGGATAATGATAACACCTGCTGGGGAAACGGGAACTTGCCTGTGGATGGAGTGAAACGCATGTCTGTGTGTGGTTTAACCTGTTTAAGCAGCAGGGAAGCTGGCATCACGGTCGTCTTTGGTAACCAAGTATCGCTCATCTCCAGGAAGCTGGATTGTTGTCACTGTTAACTTACCAAGCGTAGTTTGTTTTCACGAGCGCGAGCTCTCAGAACTGCCACGCCATATTGTTTGGTGTGGGTGTGGGTGTGGGAGCGCGATTGAGATCTGCTTTAAGGTTATGCGCAGAAATCTCGTATCACTAAGACTTATCCCTGCTTGTAATTATGCATACAGTTTGTGCGGGGGCGTGTTTGAGATCTGCTTTTAAGCTGTGTATGGAGTTCTCGTCTCATAAAGACCTATTCCATGCTTGTAATAATGAATGAAGTTTGTTTGCTTTGTCAATAAACGAAAACCGTATCTTGACATACTCGCCGACCCCAACTCTTCAGAAAATTGTTTTTGGAACCGTAGTTTCAGTCGCTCACAAAATGGTTCTATAATGTAAGCATTAAACAAATACGATGTGAGTTATTAGAATTATAGCAGCGCATGCGCTGAGCAACTTATCATGCCCATGTTACATAACATTGTGAATTTAAGCATCTAGGTTTATACAACCATGCAGTATGTTAAATGGCACCTTTCAAATGGAACATTACTGCGGGATATCATCAAATTGTACCATGTTATCAAAAACCAAAGACGGACAAACAGACGTACGGACTAACAGACTGAATAACTGCGTCCCTCGTTCCCACGCGCAGCAGTCGTATGCCTCATCCGTTTACGAGCTGTCAATTTCTTAATTCGTTTCCTTCATTCTGATCCCTTGCGCCAACTGTATTTATACATATGTTCCTTTCACGTACCTCCCCAAATCACCAACGGGCAACAACATTGGTCGGCTATAAACTCTTGCATCTTTCATTCAGACGAATGCCTGTCGTATTGCGCCGTTAATTTCACATTTTTTTATCTGTGGTAGACACTTTAAATTACTCTAACATTCCTCTTGGTGTTACAACAGCAGACAGCTGCGGCCAGATGGGTTGTTTTTTAACAATTTATTATAGACCCATTTGCCCTCTGTAGCAGGATGCTGACCGAGACATATTCTGTTGTGTTAAATGTATCTGCAAGTTCCTGGTATTTGTAAATAGACTAGACAAGAAATTTACCATCCCTGCACAGCCACGTGCCGTAATGTATTTAGGTTAATAGAAATTACATATTTACGTAAATGCAAATATCGGAATTGAAATAATATATACACCTGGTTAGCTACTCTAATTAGGGTCAGCATTCGGAGAAATCGTTCGAAATAATTAACCAAACCACGCTAATCCCTATGCGCCAACTACACCAACGCCACACGCGTCTCATACGAACTATAGCACCTTGAAAACCATAGTGCTCACGAGAAGATAACACTTCATCCGTGTAACCTTAATTTGTGGGCTAATGGGGCGCTAATGGACCAGTCCTTTGCATCTGTTGTGTTACGTAATCATGCATCTCTTCGGGACTGAGCGATGGAACGAAAATCAGTAGGCTGTTTAGTTCTTAACAATTACATGTTCGTTGTTTTCATGTTGATCGACGCGGGGCTTGGGCGCAGGGGTGAGTTGTGGGTTGTTTTCTGACTAGGTTTGAGTTGGTGGGGGAATCGGTGAACATGGGTAAGTTTTGCGGTGACTTGAGGTGGTTATTCGCACCTCCGCGAGGTGGCGTGGCGTATTTACCAGTATTCGCATTCACGAAATTGGGTTATATGTGTGAGTTTTTCCATTTAGGTTGAATTCGTTCGCGCTGATATACAAAACTTACCAGGCAATGAAGTGATGTTTGGTGGTTGTAAGTATCATGGCGCGAGTCACATTCGATTAAATATGAAGCGGCTTGCATTTACCAGAATTCGATTTAGACGCGATGTTGTTGCTCGTCTCTATTAACCTGTATTTCGTATTTTTGTGCGAGCTGAAATTAGCGTGTATTCTGCATTACCGTAGTTTTGTGCGATATTGAATAAGCGCGCATTCTGCATTACCGTAGGTTTGAGTGGTTAAATAAACGCATATTCTGCATTATCGTAGGTTTGTGAGGTTAAATAAGCGGGTATTCTGCATTACCTTAAGTTTGTGAGGTTAAATAAACGCGTATTCTGCATTACCGTAGTTTTGTGAGGTTAAATAAGCGGGTATTCTGCATTACCGTAGGTTTGTGAGGTTAAATAAGCGGGTATTCTGCATTACCTTAAGTTTGTGAGGTTAAATAAGCGGGTATTCTACATTACCGTAGTTTTGTGAGGTTAAATAAGCGGGTATTCTGCATTACCGTAGGTTTGTGAGGTTAAATAAGCGGGTATTCTGCATTACCGTAAGTTTGTGAGGTTAAATAAGCGCGCATTCTGCACTACCGTAGGTTTGAGTGGTTAAATAAGCGGGTATTCTGCATTACCATAAGTTTGTGAGGTTAAATAAGTGCGCATTCTGCATTACTGTAGTTCTGTGTGAGGTTTTTTAAATTACCATATGCAAAATTTTAATGAGGGTGTATTTTTCATTACCGTAATCTTGTTGTGTGGTTTCAGTATCTGCCGTGAAGCACACGATCCCTGAGTTCAACCAAGACGTAGCGTGGATGGGGTCTGTTACGGTAAGATGACGTCATGTTAGCGCTACCTGTGTTGGTGGTGGTCGTGGTGATGGCTGTTGTTTGTGCTGCGGGAGAGGTAATTTATCGAACTAGATCCCACGCCCACTCAATCCTCATCGTCCTCCTCATGTGCACTTCTTAAAACGCCACTCATCCGTAGCCCCATTACATTATAAAGACAACAATATCATCATCGCCATCATCACTATCAACCTCGTCGTCACCATCTAAGTCATCTTCATCCCTGCCATCGTCTTCTCTGCCAACATTGTAATTATCGTCATCACCAACATCATCATCATCATCATTATGATCATCACCTCCAATCTCATACCATGAACCGATTTTGATTACTCCACATTTCCGATTATTCCCTCACGCCGAAGTCTCTGTCGTGCTGATTGTAGCCCGGCAGTCCAGGACAAGGCGTCGTTGGGAGGTTGTCCTGACCGTTATGACCACACACGTTATGACGATGTAAATTCGCAGAGGATAGGCATATTTTCAAATCTTTCTTCTTTTAAGCACAAATAAATTCTAGTTTTTTATGTTTAGCCATAAAAGTTACAAATCAGGTTCACGGGCACGCGTTAAAGAAGTCATCTTGGCCCCCAAATCAGCCAACTCCAGGATACAATACGGGTAAATTAACGCGTCCCCATCATAATGTACTATAGTCAGATCAACATGTCATAGTGTTTGACGTGTTTGACCATTAAGTCATTGATGAGGAGTACGATTATTATTCCCCTCGGTGAAAGCCAACACTACACCACTGACTCGATCCGCAGGCGATTGCTTTCAGAAGTCTTGTTGCCGAAAAGCCATTTATTAATCTGTACATACCCAATTATTGTTCACACTTCATTGTCTTTTAATGACATTTAAATGTATACCGAGTGTCGAATGAAATGCTGTTGTTGAATCCGCTATTTTGCTGCCGTCTGTTTTAGATTGTCATTCACAAGGGGGCGCTGGGGTATGGCTTCGCAGTGACAGGATCAAGTCCAGTCACCGTGAGCCGCGTGGAAACCCGTAAATATATCACACTTACACGCCCAGACCAGAACTTTAATAAAGAAAATGTTTAATATATGACTGAATATAGTGGTGCAAATTCAACTTATTCCACCAAGAATCACAAAATACTGTATATGTTATTCTTGTCGGTAATTGTCGCCATTTGTCACCCAGATGGTGCTGCTGAACAAGCCGGTCTTCTTCGTGGAGATTACATCGTTAAAATCAATGAACAGAATGTCTCACGTTCCATGGCGGACAGCGTTGCCAAAATTATAAGGTAAATCCTGAAGATATCACTTTTTTTCCCTCGAAAACCCTCTCGGAACTCAATGTCAAGATTCCGTGTGTCGGTTGAGAGTCCGAGCGCCGGTTGTTTGGATTTGTTTCATTACCAGAAGCTACCCACGAAAGATTTACCCAATTGTGGACACTCCACCAGAACAGTCATTCCAAACAGCTGTTGTTTATTCACAGGAAAATATTCACATTTGTACTCCGCGTTTTCTAATATGCATCGAATATCTACAGAGCTAAGCAGTACCTTATTTTTTGTCTTTATGTCAGTAGTTATTAATAATTTGTCTAAATAGTTTGCTCTAGCCAATGCGATATATGATACATTATATATTTCAACAAATGTATGCTTTAAAGTTGGTCATCTGAACCTGGATCCGAGTCCATGGATTTTTATGGCAATTTTTTCAAATGGAATTAGGTGTTATATTTTTATGATTTTATTTGCCAATCAGGTTGTCAGAAAATGTTATCACCCTGGATGTTCACCGCCCTGGACCAATGGATGAGCCCTTCACACAATCATCACCACGGCAACCACCTGGACCAATCACAGATCAGGATGAGCACATTCGGTCCAATTGGGATCCGTCGCTCTCCTACCCTTCCCCTCCGAGTTCCATTTTGTCGTCACCACAGCAACTGTCACCAGGAAGCGGAAGTCACGTGACTATAGGTCGCGATGAGAGCGTTTTGAGCACTGAAGATGACACCCAGGATAGCGGAGTGGAGATGGGGAAACGAGAAGACGGACTCAATAAGTCCATCATGCCTTTCATCAATCTCTCGTTCCAGGTAAGATTGCCCGTGAATCTTCCCGTAACTTATTAATTTTACTCACAAATTTATTTCAAAACAAATTCAGAATAAATCCAACACAATGACGTTTTGAAGCCTTTTGTTATATTACCATTGATGGTTAATCTTCTGAAGCAGCATGGTTAAAAGGAAGATTGTCATGGTGATGTTTAGCTCAATGCCAACTGACGTCATAATGTTTTACCCATCTGCGTTGTGCGAACTCTTGGGAGCTGTGAAAGCCCGGATGGTTTGTCCCCTATTTAATTAGGTCCCTTATAGAGAAAACCAATTCACAATCACGAACCTTTTGTTAATGTCCGTTTATAATATATTTATAAAATCCACATATAATATTTCACTCTACTTTAGTCTCTGGGAACGCAAGAGCAAGAAAGACAGTCAGCTATCACGGCGTTGAGAACGCTGGAGGAGGAATTTGTCCGTCTCATGCAGTGCGGAATCCAGCGTTATTCCCGCCCGCTACGGCAGTATATTATCTCACCTTCAGAACATGTCACCCTGTTCCAGAATGTGGAAAAGGTACTCAAACAATTATATACGGGATGGAATTTTAGAATCATATTTTCAATTAGAATACTGCGGAAATGAGACAGACATGTTCCAGTCAAAGGGAAATCGATTGTATTACATAATTATGTGATCTCCATTATGAATAACGGAAAAGTTCGTCTTCATGCATTGTCATGGATACCATTATGTCATATATAGACTATGAATGACAACGTGACAGCTTTGTCGATTTCATTTCAATTCATTTCCCTGTTTGCGTCCCACAGGTTGTCGCTTACAGCGAGTACCATCTTCATCAGCTCCAAGAACACAGCCTTGAATACACACAATCCGACGAAAGCCCGGAGTCGGAGAGATTTACGGACGTCGTGGGGGGTATTTACGAACCACAAGTGGCGCTCGTCGCGGAGGCTTTTGAAAGTTACTGTAATGGCATCAAAAACTCGTTCCGTTTGTTGCTAGAGTTGCGAGAAGAGGAAGAGTTTAGTCAATTTCTTAAGGTAAAAAAACAGATCAATATCCGTCTGATAGTTTATCTATTATATTTAAACATAATGGATTCTATGTTTACAACCGTTTAATATTATATGTATTGCAGCAATTACCGGAAGTCAAAGAAGACGAACCAACCATTACACAATTCATACAGCGACCCCTACAGGTGATATAATGATTACTGCACTCCATCACTAAAAACTACACATGTATGTTGACATTTGATTTGTCGAGCAATATCAAACGAAAAGTCGAGTTAATAAATTGTTGGTTTCAGCATATCAAGGATCTAGTTCTTGCAATCCAGAAAGTCGCCGTCAACACTTCGTTACAACACCACGATTACGAGCGTCTTAAAGAAGTGGTGGAAAGTAAATATATTATTGTATATTACTGTAACCTCAAAATCTGAAACATACCAATTCAAATCAAGTTGTCTATACTATTCATCGGGGTCTTTGAAAATAATGGCGTAAGCTAGAAACAGAGTTCGTTGCGACTGACAGTAAACAAATTGCTAAGATTTAAACTGTCTTCACAATTACACTAATGGAAAAATATATCTCCTAGGGTTTGCATGTTCAGTTTTTTTAACATTATTTAATTTTCCGAGGTATTTATGAACAATGCATTCAGAATCTAAAATATATACGTGAGATGTAAGGCTTTCTTGGTGTTTTATAGCGTACAATATGTTTACGTCGTTCTTTCAGCATTGCGGAATACTTGCAACCGCATTAACGAATGCAACACGAGGCGATCTCGCGGCACATCGTCTGTCGCCTCAAAAGCATCAACGCATCGCTCGCGAGCAAGCCAGAAGACACAGAAGACCGCCGAGGCGAAGGTCGATGAAAAAGCCACCGGTACACCAGCGGTGACATCGACAGAGGACCCACGCATCCCGTCCGCGGGGCCAATCGACAAATCCCTTATGAGTATCGCTAGTGTTGACTCTGAAGTGATGGATATACAAACACGACTTGTTTTTCCCGACTATATGCCGGTACGTGTTTCGGACATGTCATGTCAATATTATCTGAGAACACATGTTTTGGCAATTTTAGCATCCGAATATATAAAATTTGTTATAGTCTGCGATAAATAATAAACGTTGTATTCGACGTTCATTTCTGCGAAGCGACGTGTCCTTTTCGCCGGATATGATCAGTGATGGTCGTTAGTTTCTTTTGCTAGGAGTCTCGTAAAATTCGATTAAAAATGTCATACCTGAACCCTAGCGCGCCCTAGTGTACGACCTCACTTCTCTCCGCCGCCTCAGAGCCAGAGAGAGTTGAGTCAGAGAGGGTGTTGGGGCTCAAGGGAATGGGGAGCTAGACTAAGAGCCCCCCAGGCGAACACTGTTCATTACAAGCCTTCTTCCCGGGACTTACCTTTATGCGACCATTTCCTCTTTTGTTGTTCACAAAACTCCAAATCACAACTCTTAAGTGCCGTCCATACACTATCTATACGCTCAGTCAACAATCAAATTTGTTTTGGCATCCAGAGTCATAACTTGAGATATAAATAAATTAATGCAAGTTGTGTTATTGTATACAGTATAATTAGCTAAACGACGACTTTATACTGACAATAAGGTAATTATGTTGGACACGTTGTTATTACCTGAAGACGTGGTTCTATATTTTGACAATTTATTAACTGACGACCTTTTTATTACTCCTGACATTGATGTTTTACTCCTGACGTCATTGAAGTCCTTCTGACGTCATTGAAATCTTACTGACGTCATTTCAGTACTCCTGAAGTTATCGTTATACCCCTGGCGTCATAGCCCCGACCTCTCACATTGCTACCTACTAATTGACAACGCTTGCGTGTACCTTCCAGGCGTTCCAGCTGGCCACTGCCACGCGACATATGATCTACTCAGGCGAGCTCATGTACTTCGACGGACTCCTGTGGAACCAGGTACAAAATGGTTAAATCCTACGAATACGTAAAATCAACGCTTTGGAATCAATTATCTTGGGAAGTTGCGAAAAAAATCGATTCCCTAATTAATAATCTGTTGCCCTGGTTCCAGCTATACGTGGTGTTGCTAAGCGACCTGCTGCTGATGCTGAAGCCTGATTCAGATGGTCATTTGGTGGTCCTTCAGGACCCTCTCATCCTTCACTCAATCTCAGACATCAATGGTACATGTCCGAATCGTAAGTGTATATCTTACACCATGCTTAAGGAAGGAATTGTCTTAAGCATTGTTTTGTTCTGCGTTTCATTCCTATTGGGTTTATACGGAGGCTTTCTGTCCAAACATGGATTCGTCTGAAGTCGGATCACTGGAGAAATATATCACGAAATATAATGTAGTTTTTTTTTGGCAGTATCGTTCAATGTATTATATTCCTAACATAACATCCTGGCATATCTTTCTTCTACCTTCAGTCGCCTAGATTGTATTATGTATGCAACGAGCACCTCAAAATTCGCATGTTATATTCATTTCATTGCTCCATGAGTATAAGTTTATGAATGCGAGCTCAAGAAGTAGTCGTTTTATAACTTCTGCTATAATGTTACGTTTGGAAATGGTCAACTCCGGTGTCCGTATCGTTGTAATTAGATGTATGATGCTAACGTGAGTATCTCGTCAACTCGATGTTTAATTTCCTCTCTTCTTCCTTGCTACAGCAAGCGAGTTCAGTATCTCTTGCGGCAGTAAAAGCGGAACATATCTCATCTTCCAAGCTCCCTGCGCCGACCTCAAATCCACATGGACAAATGTTCTGCACCAGCGAATAATGGCCAGTCGAAATCAGTTGATGGCCCCGGATGATAATATCGTATGAAGTTTGTCTGGATTCCCTGGACGATGGAAAGTGTTATTTTGTGTGTGTTCTGACATGATGGAATCGTTGCCTTCTCAAGAATGGGATTATGGGATATGTTGAGGACAGTGTTTTTGAAGACGATGCTAATGGACTAGAGTTATCTTTTCATACATGATCGTGTGAAGTTATTACCGTTCAAATGATGACGTTGTCGAGTCTCTGATTGCGTTGTGGGGGCGTTGTTGGTTGACGGTCCACTTTGTGAATGCATTGCCTTCCGAGAGAAACATTGCGGAAGAATATCCTTTCTTAGGCCAACATTGCGGTAGAATTCCTCGCAAGGAATATTTTGTGGAAGCATTTTCAAAGGATGGCATTGTGAAAACATTGTCCTTGGAACGAACAAATTATGGAAACTTTTGTCTTTCGTAGGATTGTATTTTGAAAACATTGTCTTTGAAAGGAACATTATGTGAAAGCATTGTGAAAGCAAGCGATGACGTCACAGGAGCGTCGTCTTTTAGAGGATAACATTGTGGTTTCCAATGTAATACGTCACTAACGCCTTATAACATCGACTGCTCGAGTGGCTAAATCCGGACACAGCTTAAATATTCTCTAACACGAAACTTCTAAGAGCCTGAAAGCCACGCTGTCTACAACACGAATGATGAAACCCAATTTGGAACACATTGCGTTCGACAGAACGCCGAAATATTTCACGCGGAAAAAGGAAATGGTTGAATTCATTACGGCCCAAAATCTTATCGCGATGTCAGACATCATATGTCTTGGATGAATATTGTTTTTTTGCCTGTGAAATAAAAGCCTGAATGGTGACACATGACAGAAAGAATGATGTCATCAACGTGACACAAAGGATGACCATATATGACTGTGACAGAAAGAATGATGTTATAAATGTGACACAAAGAATGACATGGCTGTGACACAAAGAATGATGTATGACTTTGGTAAAAAGAATGACGATTTATGGTTGTGATATAAAGAATGATAAATCATGAATAATTGTTGAAAGATGATATTCATTATGTTTGATGTTTTGATATATGTGGAAATGTGTCATGAATGTGACTGATAATGTGACACAAAAAATGTTAAGTAATGAATCGGACAAGAGTGATAATACAATATGTGTGTGCCCAATGTGCTGTGAATGTGTGACAATGAAATTACTGTGTGGTATGAATGTTACATTAATAGTGAATTTGATCCTTACCGACAATGTATGATTATAATTTATAAGTATGAAAATCTACCAAAGGCATTTGTGGTTAGCTAATTGTTGAAATCAAATAGTAAAATCAGTTATTCAAAATAAACTGTCGGTGATCCTAACTATGTATTGTGCACGCATTTCGCGCACAAGTTATTGTTTGGTTACATCTAACTAATACTGATTCATTCTTTTGTAATGTTCTGTTGTTAAATCTGGTTCTTGTGGATGAAAGAGGCGTGCTTGTGATATTTTATTTGTTCCATTTGCCATCCATTTTTAATGCATAAACGCCCCTCTAGTTCGTTAGCTTCGCACTTTAATTATGAATATACATTGCATGTCAATAAAACAAATCATTTTACTCTTCTTATTGGGTTATGAGTCCGTTATGTGGATCAATAATATTGCTGGGTTCAAAACCCGGTGTGATCAAGCAGGGTTTATTATGCCAAGAAGCCGCAATCTCAGTGGCTGCTCGTACCCATACAATGGTTGTTATATCCTCAGCTCTGGAGAATGAGGTCGATGGTATTTTAGGGGTGCAGTCCAAGATCCAGAAATTCTCCTCATTGCCTAGCCGTCGAAAGCCACAATGTTCCATTTAATTTCATTTTGTTTCACCGTGCATTTCGCCTTGTTTAGACACCCCACCCAAACTTCTTGCTCATGTAAGTTAATAGTCTTACATTCAGAATCGATATTGTTTACTGCACCAGAAGCTTATACCACGCCAAGCAAGTACCACAATTCTTCAAACATTTCTGACCTAAGTAAATGACAAAAAATGTTTTTACTCATAATAGTAGAATATACATATTTAAGACATGGCCTTGGTATTGTCACGAGTTCACAAACATAGCTCTACAAAATGGACACTCGAAAAGCATACATGGCATCAAATAAAATGACGATAAAACAGTCGTATTTGTCTGTAAAATCGATCGACGTCGGGCAATGAACAAACATATTTGGCTTGGGACATCAGCAATTATTGGATTTCGGGCGGCTTCACTCCTAATAACCACCCCCACCACCCGGCCCAATCTCCCACCACCAACGCACTATCCTCGTGTTCGCCGTCTTCCAACACTCGTCACCCCCACCCCCTCTACGCCTATTCAGCCCCACTCCTCTTTCCTCACTTCGGTACATTTCTCATTGATGCTCTCAACTACAGAACCTAAACCCCCCCCCCCCCCCCACCCCATTTAACCCAACACCCAACCCCCAACCCGCTTCCACCTCGCGAAAAATTTAATAATCCCCAAATCGGTATATTAAGTTTTAATATCTACGGTACTATCAACAACCATCAACACATGTATTTCGGTCATGACGGAAGACGCTACCTGCAAAATAGCTGTCGCTTTGCATATATAGTGATTGATCTTCGAGGCATGACTGCTGTGTCCTGCAGCTGCTAAAAAAATCCTATCGGAGTAGAATGTACGCCGTGACCCGGATAAACAAAAGATAAACCCCGCTCATGTTAAAAGCAAAAACATATTTATCGAAAAGTAATCTGGGCATTTTTTTTAAGGCATGATACCACATGTAAATTATTGTTCGATATGAACAACAGATTATTTTGCTTTGCTACAATGGTTATCCTTATACGAATGATCCTTTGAAATCTACATCCCCGGCCGATGTGACCATTATAATCACCGGTATATATCCTGAAAGTTGAATGGTTACGAAAGTTAAGTGTCTGCGCATGCGCAGGTGCTGTTTTTGTGTGTGTTGGGAATCGCTACAAAAGTGAATAAATACACTTGCTTCAGTTTGCTCCGAAACACCACATTCTGACACTTTTACCTCATAAAGATTCTGTACGATAAGTGTTCCCAGTATTGGAAATCCTAATAGCTTTAGGCATGTTCTGCAGGGAGTATAATTACTGATATTGAAAACAGACATGAATAACGGCTGAATTTGGTCGTGCTCGTCAAATAAACTGAATGGCGCTATGCACAATATCACCAAAGTACGAGCGTACAGAAATGACAATGTACGGATAAAAAGCACTTGCTTCTTTTATAACACATGTACGATGTTGTCAACATGGTGTTTGTTGACACAAGGGTGTGCTGTTATCACCGGTTGTTATCACGTGGGTGTGCTGTTATCACCGGTTGTTATCACGTGGGTGTGCTGTTATCACCGGTTGTTATCACGTGGGTGTGCTGTTATCACCGGTTGTTATCACGTGGGTGTGCTGTTATCACCGGTTGTTATCACGTGGGTGTGCTGTTATCACCGGTTGTTATCACGTGGGTGTGCTGTTATCAGAAGCGACTACTTCCCTCCAAAATTTAATGCAAGCTAATGCAATAATTGTGATACACTAAAATATATATAATGCTGACCCATTTTCCATAATATGTAACAACATTAAGGTGATCGAGTACACTTCCACGGAAACTTATCATCTCTTATAATTGTACATTGCACAACACCAACATCAACACGCGAAGAGCACACGCCATTATTCTTACATCTCTTACGCATGCAGTTGTAAACATCAACACCGCTCGTCCAGGGTAGAAGTAGATCAGTATTTATGATTAATGAGACCTTGCTACCCAAGAAGACACCCTACTTGGTCATTGGTTTTGTTGTTCGGCTGGTGACCCGCCTCAGGGGGGAGTACGAACTATGATTACGCAACGTATGTTTGTAAACATACATGTTTTTGTTTAAGCGCCACATGCGAGACTTCCACATAAATGTTTGAAAGCACGACTGTATAATATAATAGATGCTTTTTACGTTTTCCCAGGGTCTGTATGGCGATACACAACCAGTCAGCCTATTTGTCACGGCATTGACGATAACGGGCATGGTCTGTTTGTACGGCTGTTGTTTGTATGGCTGTCAATATATTGTTTGTATGGGTGTGTATAAGTTGTTTTCATGGAGGTATATATGTTGTTGGTATGACTGTGTTTGTATGACTGTGTATCTGTTGATTGTAGGGCTTTGTGGTTTTTAACAAAATAGTCTGAAAATATGCTGCCGTCTTAATCCCAAGCCTGCAGATTTTGTTCAGTCGATTTTCTCTTTGCCATGGGGCGCGTGTTCGCGTGTCCGAAAGTGGACGATGTAAAAAAAAATGATTTTGATAGGTCAGATGTACCAAAGAGAAAGCTACAAAGACTGACCGTTAGAAACAGATAGACGTATATACTGAGACACTCAGGAAGTAGAGGTTTTTTCAGTCGTTGCATCTCTCGTGGAAAAATGGCAACTCACCACACGCACTTGCCGAGATGCATGCGCTCTGACGTCATGAAGATAACGCTAAACACGCTACGTCAAATCGGACGCGGTTCACTAAGTGTCTTTTGTTGCATTCTAAGTGGGGTTATTGAGTGTTTATAGCATACGCTATGAAGGGAGATAGTTTGTGCCTTCTGTTATAGATCCACATGTATATTAATTGAGATCACTTAATGAATCGAATGCCTACATGCATCCATACACACAAACATACAAACATGCATACATACATACATATATATATGCATACATGCATACATATATACATACATTCATACATACATACATACATACATACATACATACATACATACATACATACATACATACATACATACATACATACATACATACATACATACATACATACATACAGACATACATACAGACTTACAGACTTACATACATACATACATACATACATACATACATACATACATACATACATACATACATACATACATACATACATACATGCATACATACATACATGCATACATGCATACATACATACATACATACATACATACATACATACATACATACATACATACATACATACATACATACATACATACATACATACATACATACATACATACATACATACATACATACATACATAC
>CM067352.1:44708703-44756203 GCA_034190875.2 Urechis unicinctus
TGTTCCTTTGAATAGGGACATGTCTGTATTTTATTTTGCTGTTCTGCCTCTCTTTAAAGTCAAATTAAAATCATATAATAAAAACATCTGAAACTTTCCAGCATCGACCATGCACGGGCCTGCAATAAGGTGGGTCGTCTCGAAAATCCTTCGTTATCACTTTACCTGGCTAGAATCCAGTTTCACTTTACCTTTCGCAAGTTTCCCTCTCTGGCAAAACCCCGAGGTACGAGAGGAGGGATTTATAAGCGCTTAGCGCTACTGCCGGCTCGTTTTTACTTCGGGTTCTTGAGGTAAAGGGATTGGTGGGTGGTGGGAGGGGTTGGTTTAGGATAGGGGAGGGGTTGTTGGGCTAGACAGCGGGGCAGACGTTCGGAAGGTACGCCATGACTGGGTCACGTTGGCATAGCAACGCCTGTTTCCTTTGCTGCCGGGATACTTTACTTATATGTCTGATTCAGTCTACCATTGACTGTGGAATATCTTCTAATCGCCACACCTAAACCAGAGATCGCAAGATGTCCAGGCATCGATGCCTGATATGGTCGGAGCAAATAGAAGACATTATTTGAAGTGGAGATTACGGCTTTGTATTTAGTAGCAAATTTCATTTCAAACTGGACTTATTGATATGGCATTCATGTATATTTTCAAGATTCCGAGCAGCCACTTTTAAAATGGTAAGGGAATGGTTGTTGTTGTTGTTGATCGATATATACAACATATAAATCGATATTCATAACTGGTTTAACTTTAACAAATATAATTGATTGTTCTTATATTTGTTGCTCGTGCGAATATAATTTCACATCGCGATCCTACGTTGCTGGACAACATTAAGTAGTCGCTTAAGGCTAATACGATAACAACGGCAATTCCTAACGTGTCATGCCTTATCATAGCGTTTTCATGAGTAAAAAACACCATGTTTTCCAGCTTTTTTCTAATAACATCCTTGTTGAGTTCTGATTAATATTTCCCTGAATCAAACTTCACGTGATTTATTGGTTGCACTAGCACATAGTTGTACACATGAATGTACATTTCAAAGCACGGAAACCCAAAACAACCCCCTAGAAAAAACTCAATGAGACATTATGACGTTGTTGGTGAAAGATTATCGAGCATGGGTCATTCGATAGCAGTGACTTCCGTGGGCCGTAGTTTTGCCTGTTTCGTGGGAGAAACACATCCTGTTGTCGTGGTAGAAGAGTTGAAAGTCGACCCAAACCGATCATAGTAAGTTTTTCTCGTCAAATGGACATATGACTGAGCTACTGGCATTCAGTTTCCGACTTAGTCTGTACACGGAACATCTTGCTTTGAATTGTGGTAGGTTTGTGTACCTGTTTATACTCATCAAGGTATTAATGCATGTAAGAATGATAGACGTTTCTCCATATGTTATCTAGCTGCATTGCGTGAATGGTAGGTGGTGCGTTATTAGACAAGGTGGTGACTTGGGAAGTTGTGCCTAATCGAGAATGTGGTTTGTGATTTGCTAAGGTATAATATAGGTTCCCTATGTAAGTGCAAGAATTTACATATACCATGTACTCCTTGGTTAGTGTAAACAATACTTCTTCAACTTCCGTGTGGCTATTAAATGACAAAATCATTGCGTTCAAGCTGGTATTGTTGCAAGATATCTCATTTTCGTCGTGTGTCTTCATTTGTAGGGGGTTCATCTTGAAGATTCATCCGCCTCTTGCAAATCCTGGGACGCCGAAGACCTCATTTGTGATTTGCATTTAAACTTGTCAAACCAACCATCACTACTTATGGACAGCAAATCACAAGACGACTCGCTATCACGCGACTTGCAGGCCAGATGTCACGTGACGAAAAACGAGGTCGTTAAGAGTACAGTTGTCCCGCCACAGATCACCGTCACTTCGTCACCTCGCGTCTCGAAGAGCGAGTCGCCGACAACGGGATCTAGATTGGACGGTCCATTCCCGACGATTACTCTGGAA
This sequence comes from Urechis unicinctus, assembly GCA_034190875.2. Lineage (NCBI taxonomy): Eukaryota > Metazoa > Annelida > Polychaeta > Xenopneusta > Urechidae > Urechis > Urechis unicinctus. The sequence continues at coordinate 44,710,680 of CM067352.1, forward strand.
GGAAGTCACTGTACAATCGATACGAACCGTGGGGCCCGATCTGCCCCAATATCGCCCACATTGCACCAGGGCGACAAAGTTTTGTTTTGTGTGGGACCAGAGAATGACGAAGTTGACTATAACAAAGACTCAGACGCTACAGCTTCTTGCAGACGATCGAAGCCGCTGGATCGGATAATTTGCAAGACTTCCCATATTGAGCGGAAATCGTCTGCAGGTCCATTGTCATCATCTAATAGTAAGAGTCGATTTAAAAAAATTCTACTGCCTTTGAAAAGGAGTCACAGTGCCGGAAGTAAACAGGACGTCCCTGCGCATGCACTGTTTTTGCGTCACGAGCTGGCCTCACGACGCATGACGGTAAGTGTCTATCGTTTCCTCTTTAAACACAAGATATCGATTATATCTACAAAAGATCTTTGTTCGATTTTTTTGTATTACATGTGAAAATATTGTTTCAGTTTGACCGGAAGTATTCAGTTGCTCAGTTATTATTAACTTAATAATTGACACAACATTTCACGCATGCGCATTGAAGTTGTAGTCGTTTGGTTTGGTAACTGTCTGTATTATTTCAATCAGCCCGGCGGTTGAATCAAATTAACGATGTTTTCTTATTCCGCTCGATGGCGCGTGATACCATTACGGAACTGAGTTATCCGGTTTTTATCAAATTCGCGGGGGTTTTCGCTTTCGCAATTGTCGAACTAGAGAATAGGAATGGTGACCTCAGATTCTAGCCGGTACGCAAACGAATTGATACAAACGTGTCTTTTTGTTACTAAACTCAAAAGGAAGATTAAGGGACACTGGACGCGGGGCGAAATACTGAAAAGGGGTCGTGTTGAACAGCCGCGTGGCGGGAAGGAATCGAGAAAAAAAGGACGTAACCCCTTCGACTATAGTCGCAAATAAATCGTTTGTAGAGTACCCGTATTAAACAAAAACAAGATAGTCATATCTATAATATTCTATCAATACGGTTTATTTTATGGTAGTTTTTTTTTACATTGAGTAGTCATAACGCTAGCTGATTTCCGCTCATTACAAACGATCTATACCGTTATGATTCCCGGAGATTCGACATGTGTTGGCCATGCAGTCACCCCGAACCATCGACCTCACTCCATCCCTTTCGCCGCTTCACTTTTGAGTCCTTTTGCTCCAAATTCGTAAATCATTCAAGTTTATTACGGTAAACAATCCTTTAGCAAATAGAAAGACTTCATATACAATTTCGTCGTCGCAGGAGATCAAAATACTTCTATGATAAAATAATGACTTATATCCCTGTTTATGACTCTTGGTGACGAGCCATTTACTCTGAACCGATCGAGTAATATTCTACAGCTAAACAACGAATGGCAGTACACATTTGCCTTATCTTTTGTTTGAGAATATACGATAAGTGGTAATCAAAACGGAAATACTTTTCAAGTCACCATTTGTTCTGATTTCGTGGCCATTTCGTGAGAACTCTGGGTTCACATAGGTTCCAAATCCGGGACTACGAAAGTACAACGGAAGAGTGGAGGGGCACGTTCACGCATATAAACAAGGAAGTAATATTCTTACCAAGCACTGAATATCCTTGTGTCGGTGGGTTTTCTAAAGTTTTTTTTACCGTTTTAAGAGTGCCAATTGATAGTAACATTGGTATAAATTGGACTCGGCTGACATTTGTGGGTGTGGTGGTTGGGGCATATATCGGTTGACGATTTGAACCCGCTGATGTAAAATTTTCACATACAATTATTTTTTTTCAAGTGCCCCCACCACATTATACCAGTCAATCATATCCGGACAGGATATTGCAGAACCAAGGGCCGGTCAATCAATGCCCAGGATGTATTAACAACTGTGAAGTAACCCCTCCCGACCCCTCCTCGCCACTTTCCGTATTCACGTATTGATCTCCAGTCCAACAGTGCCAGCGAAACGCTGCGAGCGCTGACGTACGATTTTTGTTTGCTGGAGCCTAAGACCCTTGAATAACTTGTACACTAAACCGCTGACCAACTTGGCTTGTGAGTATTTGTACGAGATAGTCCGGCACAAGTTCTTCGGTTTTGGCAGTGGTAAATGACAACGCCCCGATAAATCAGCGCTACAAATACAACTAACCGAGATTGGCGGAGTACCCCCACCGGTGCTATTCCTCCCACGTCTTCCGCAAGAGAAGACTGGCACTGCTAGTGCTTCATTAACGCTTGTACGAAATTCTGTATCGTCTGACTCCGTTACCGCTGCTGTATGCATCCTTAGTATTGAACGACCCACTGAACTACTGGTCGCGATATCTGGTGAATGGACGGCGCAAATGTGTGATATTTGAGGTGTCTTTAAATGATGCTCGCCTTGCTGGTCGCCTTCGGATAACGCGAGCTGTAACCTACTGCTGTTGCTGCTGCTGTTGCTGTAACTGGGCCTTATCTCAGGCGCGTCTTCATTTATTTAATTTCCTTTTCCGCCAGCATCCGTACCCACGAGCAGCAAATAAAATCATTCTTCGTACATACATATGAGCATAGCTTATGGCGGCAATTCACGTGCATTGGCCGTCGCACGTTTTATCCGGGTTGGTTATTGGATTTCGTCACGATTTTTATCTCATCACATGCTCCTGTTCACTGTGGCCCGGACGTTCGTCTGTATAATTCGGCTGACGTTGATTCAAGTGGTGGAAAAACTGTTAATGAGCCACGGTTTTCAAGTGGCTGCTTCAGTGCTGTAGAGGTTAAAGATATATCTCCATCATCTTGCCTCGTCGTCGTCATCATCATCGTCGTCCAAATCGTGGTTGCACGATCCACGCGGTCGCCTCTCAATATCTGTGTTCCTCGTATGTTATGTTTAAATAGGTGAGTCTGAATAAACTCAATTCGTAGAGGATTGCTGTAATCATATTTTTTGTAAAACTGTGCTCTATTTAGCTAATGTTGGTGTATGGTCAGATCTTAAAGATATTCGATATATGATGCATATTGAAGACAGGGGTACAGCCGATGAACAATTAGTGCAGTGATTGTGGAAATTATGCTGACACTTATAACAAATATTTGGCTGACTTAACCTCATGATCAAAGATATGGATATATATTGGCACACTGCATAAGCTAATTAGCATATGAACATGGCATCATATACATCACTAATGCATAGCACTGTATAGCATTATATCCATTGATCAATGATCATAGCATAGTGCTAATAACTCAATGAATGTTACATAATGCCCATTTCTTGATGAACATTGGGTGATATCCATTACTGACATATATGGCATGATGTGGATTACTTAATGAATATAACTTGACCATTACTTGATAAATTTAGCAATCATAATGCCCATTCCTTAATGAATATTGCTTCTAATATATACATCACTATATATATCACGCATAACACACACACACACACACACACACACACACACACACACACACACACACACACACACACACACACACACACACACACATATATATATATATATATATATATATATATATATATATATATATATTCTGTATTACATATTGCTTGCAAAATACATTTCATATTTTTAATTAGACTAGTTGTTAGTTTACTTGCTGCAATCATTAACCGATCTCTATTCCTGAATTTGGACACACCCAGCAAGAAAATGGATGAATATAGACTTCTAGGAAGCGTGCAAACGTAGACAGATTAAGGGCTTTGACATATAATCTAGTCACGCAGAAATGGGTGTGTCCAGGATAAATAATCTATACTTGATACCCTTCCCAACCCTCCCCCCATTGCACCTTAATCAACCCCACCTCTACCGCGCCACAGGAACATACTTAGCACGCAACATAACCTGGCGCAACCAACCACCTGTTTCGAGTAAGTTGCGTTGCAAGTTTAACATATTATTCCCGGTAGGTGTTATTTAATGGGTCTTCTTTTGTTACCATGAACCGACACTCAGTCATTTTTACATTATCTGGGCTTCCACGAGGCGTTTATATCGAACAATCCACTGGCAAAAATGCCATGCATCTTGATTCTTCCCAAACTGGTCTTCTTTTGCATCATGTCCGGAAATTAAAACTTCAACGTAACTCAACCATAAATAACCTGAAAACGCCCACATTTTGTGCTTGTGGATTTGTTCAACAATTATGACGCTCTGTGTGGAAATGGGAAATCAATGTCGTCTGCGTTTGTTTCGCCGCGGTTCAGGTAGACTACTTTCGCCTAGACTATTAGTAATTTCACCGAGCTTGTTGCCGGTTTTATTTACATGAAATATGTAGCAATATTTCAACAACATTACACATCTATTTTCCTCAAAACAGTCACAAGTAGACGACAACTGGCGCGTGTGTACCTTTCACGCCGTTTCCGTCTTTCGCCAAGTCAGCCACCACTCCGTTCACAGACGCGCACGCTCAAAATTTGTCGGTTATTGAGTCGGCCAAGTACGTATCGAATCATCGCCGCCGCACGTACGCTAACGCATCACGAAAGCCACTTCTAAACCAGGCCAATGACGAAAATGCACTTTGAACCCACGCCGACTATACCTCGTGTACATATACACATACGCTATCACTCATAGGATTGCACACCCGAGCATATATCACTAATCTAAGCTTGTGTACTCCACCAACAGACCGTATACCCGCCTAGAAATTTTCGCCGCTGACTCACTTAACCATTACACTTGTTTCGCGGCAACCTTGAAGTATCGCCTCTGCTTTTTACGCTTTTCTGGTAACTGTTCGCTATTCGACCGTCATTGTATATCAGTATATTGGCAAGTTATGCTGACAGACTTGGGTTGCGTTTCATATCGACGAGTTTCAACTGTTTGATTTGCATTGTTAGTGTTTTGTTGAAAGCCAAGGTGTTTTTTTTAACATAGGGAACTTACAATCAGGTGTGTCGGAGCAGTTGATTAGTTGGAACCGGCAGGTAAGATCAATATTTACGTGCCATATATTTGGTGCCCACCTGGGGTAAACATCTGACGTCTTATACCTTAAGCGCCTACGATATTTCAATTACTATCAAAGATACATTGCTTGTTCCCATGAGCGGTATTTATTTCATGTTTGTATGCATTGGTGATATATATATATATATATATATATATATATATATATATATATATATATATATATATATATATATATATATATATATATATATATATATATATATATATATATATCAAGATGGGTTACCATGGGCAGTATGGTGTCCGATTATTGGATGATACAGCTGCTAAAACTAGCTACAGAGACCGCAATATGAATATGTCGTTCTTTTTCTGTGTGCTGATTGGGAAAATTTGAAGAGCAGGATATACAAGCAAGATATGACCTGGTCCGGTGACGTGTAATTTGATATTGCAGGATACTGTCAAATCATCAGTTTGACATATACAATGATAAGATCGTCGCTAATATATTACATAAGAGGTTGTGGTCGAAATGACTGTATCATCACTAATGCCATATTCGGCTTGACTTAGCCCTCAACCAACTGCCCATACCACACCACACCATTTTGCCGATTTTAGACACACACACACACACACACACACACACACACGCGCACACGCACATACACACACATCCATCTCCCACTAAACCATATACAACCCCCTAGCGCGTTGATCAAAGGTGGCAGACACTGGTTCAATTTCTCGTAATTCGTCTGTTAAATTGTTGATGTTATTATTGACTCACTTATTATTTTAGATTGAAACTGCTCGTTGATTGTTGCAATATTCATGTAAATTAAGGATGAATGTGTAATTTAGCCTATTTCTCAAAAAGAATTTTTCGTGCCCATGCAATTTAATTCCAAGACCTTAGTATGGACGATCTCTGATTGGCCACTGTGTTGCCGGATATTTCTGTGTCTCGTTTTAGTAGTTAAAGAGACTGTTCAGCCCCATATAAGGCAAACAGGGATCATTTCGTTATTACATTATTACGTTTAACGCAGATGTAAGTAATGCCATTTTCTAATTTGTGCCGCAAAGTTTACATGATGGAAAATTATGTTGATAAGTTTTTAACATTAATATTTGACTGGAAATATTCATGAACTACTGTGGAAATCTGTTTTATTCAGTTATGTCGTTTCATCGATAACGATGCCTCCCTAAAACCATGAACCACACGAATATTAGCTGTAAATCATAACGGGCTCTGAATTTACCTCACTATCGATGTGTATACTTCCGCTTTGGTTACATAATGTAGATTTCATCAAATCTTCACTCATTCACGTTGTGGGCATCTTTGCGCACACATTAGACCGACAAGCAAGAAGGGTAATGTCCAACAACATAAATGGCGACAGCCGAAGTAAGGATCTATTTTCTGAGACAACAGCGCCGCGTAGCGACTGAAAGTCTAAAAACTTTTGGTTTCCAAGGTGCGGTTGCCAAGCAGCTTGCTAGGCAACCTCGTTCCAAATATGGGGATGAACAGTCTCTTTAAGATCGTTTTACGCTGAGTAACCGCTTTCTGTGTCTGCGTTCAGAAAAATAATTAGAGAGCTCTCTTCCCAATAGTTTTATCTCCAAATGTTAGATGCGCCATCAGAGAAAAGTCACGTTGAACGTCAAACACGCTTTACCTGACATCTGATGAGATATATTAGTCGCTAGACACTTCACGTTGAACGCGATGTTTGATATAAGATTCCCTGCGAAAGATAGGCGATACTGGTTTCCATTGGTTGACGTATGCTACACAATATGTCATGCAATATGCCCTGTGCAAAAGACTAAGTCGATTATATCACTAGCCTGTAGTTGGTATATTTGGCTCCAGATATGCTACACCTGACATCGGGTTGGCCTTCTTTGACGTCACTTCTGTTATGTTTGACAACAGATATCCTATAATTTATTTCATGTGCCCTATACTCGTGATGCTCAAGTCTCGAAAAATGAATCTTATTTGCCTCTTCGTGTGTGTCCAGCCTGAGTCCAAGTCGTCGGATAATCGAATCGGCTCCATGGACCCACAGTCGTCTGAATCTGACGCCGACGAAGTGGTCGAGAAAACTGCCAAGGGAAAAAATAAATCTGGCAAGAAAAGCCTGTACGTTTCTTTAACTATTTATTGGTGAATTCAATTGCAGCACAACTCAAGGTGCTGATGTCCCTTTATTCCGGGCTCATCTTTTATGACAAGTGGGGGACAAAAACAAAGATATTATGGGAATGTATGAAAAGTATTTCACCCAAAGATTTCGGTATTTATTGTCCACAATATTTTGATATGATCCCTCATGGTGCACTATCACCGCAGATACAGCCTCGTGTTTGACTTAATACACGCCATATTTAAATGTCAGACGCTATTTTCGTTTCTGACGACCACCATTCGAATTTTGGTGCAGCCTCTTTCTATCTTGTACAAAACACGTTCTAGAGAATTGCGTTGCGATACAAACCCTTTTCTTCCCATATAATCACTTACGCCCCTCGCGTTCCTTCACCCCCCCCCCCCCCCCCCCCCTAGCCCTAACGTTCGGATACAACCCCTAACATTCACAAACTATCCCTAACACGCCCAAAAAATCGTATGACGTCAAATTTGCGAGGTGGTTGAAAAGAAACAAACGTTTCGAAACAATGAAAGCGATTGACAAAATACGCGTGGTTAAAAAAAATGTGCGAAATGTATTGCACTCATTTTTCATATCAAACGGCAATATGCGTAGGCCGCGTTTGTCGAAGACCAGCTAAGTGCGTTCGCCGGCTGAAGCTTGGGGTGCACTAGGCAGAACAACTGCAAGGCAGCTGTGCTATTTATAGAATGCATGGATTGTACCCTGTGTGACCCGGGGACGCTGTCAAGCCGCCTCGCGCAGTTGACACCATACAAGGATATGTTTTAGACCAGGTGCTCGGATTCCATAATATCTTAAACGTAATTACGGGTTCCGAACGGTTTTGTGCTTAAGGTAGAAACAATATCCATGATTCATGTGTGTAACGAATTTCAAATGTTTGAATCGAGATTCGCTTACAACAAAGTTATGCACGGGTCTAGTATCGGGGGTAAATTTGAGCGTCTTAGATAACTGTTTTTCTGATAACGCATGTGGTTGATATATTTTCATTTACCATCGAGTCGAGATTTCGTTTTTTGGTCTGGGTGGGCGTTGCCGTGGGGATGGGTATTGGTTGTTCGATGCGGGCTGAATGTTTTCGGTCTAGATACATTATTCACCTCTTGACATTCTTAGCTGCATATTCAATTCCTCGCCCAATTTTACTCATTTCTCACCCACATATTTTCCCATGATTCACCAAGCACCTACATTTTCGCTCACGAACACGCTTTCACTCTTGGTCGCCGGGTGCTCTATCGATTGAACTGGCGTCCTATTCGCTGGAGCCCGAGGTATACGAAGCCTGCCTATATTGATTTGAGGTAATGCAGGCAGGGACAAAGGGAAAGGGGTGGTTGGGTTGTCGGGAGGCAGATGTGTGCACGTCGGACAGGGAGGGGCCATTGGGGAATGTTAGGGGGCGGGGAGCTGTGGTTATTATTATGCGTCAGTGTCAACGAGATTCAGGTGTAAGCCTCTATAATGTACAATCCAATGTAGTTACATATAACCGCACAGGGGTTTGCAACGAGGTAATCATTTTCCTGCAGTGAATGCAATCACATACGCATTGCAAAAGAAAGTGTACACGGTATGTCTGACAGTGGGAATATTTCTACTGACTTACATATTATATGTGTATGAATATATATAGTATGGCTGTGAGGTATGTGATAAACAATTTGGTTATGTATATGTTTATGCATAGATCAGTAATCAACTTGAGGCAATTGCTTCTGCATTCTACTAGAATTTATAGTGCACCAGACTCTCATTGTCAATGATGGCCCATTTTATTACCAGCTGATGGATAGCTCTGTCAAGTCATTTATTTGTTTTGTCATTCCAAACATAAAATTGTTGAAATGCAGTTGTTTATTATGATGTGAATAATTGTATCTGGTCATATTCTGTTGATTTGACATTGACAATGAGTGGCCTTTATGATAACCATGACCTTTATGATAGCCTTGACCTCTGTGATAACCTTGACCTCTATGCATCTCAGGGCTCGCGATGTGAAGGAAAAATTCTCATTTCTACGGCGACGGAACACAGATTCCACCCTGTCTGGGAAAGATGGAAAAACTCAGAAGCCCTCAACCGAAACCGTACTCAACTGGAGCAAACAGTTTGACAACCTACTCCAGGACAAATGTGGGTGCAGACTTATCTAAAACAAATCTAGTTTGCTTGTAAATTCCTTCTCTGGGCCTGGAAATGTGTCTCTAGAGAAACAATATATCTTAATATATATCTTCAAGGTAGTTTTATCATTTAAAAAGTGAGAACCATCTTGCTTCACCAACCTTGTGTTAATTTTCAAATGCATCTTTTTCCTCAGATGGCCTTGAACTATTTCGCAATTACCTACAGAGTGAGTTTAGTGAGGAGAATCTAGAATTCTGGATAGCATGCGAAGATTATAAAAATCTGAAATCAAACAAGCTCAGTGCTCAAGCCCAGAAAATCTACTCAGATTTTGTAGCCATCCAAGCACCCAGAGAGGTCAGTTTACCACACCATTTGCTGTGTAAGATTCCCAAGTACCAGCTTTATCTGACAATTGATATAGCACGTCTCATGACAATGCTACAAATTTGACCTCAAATGTGGCTTATTGCATGTAGTATTGTTACTATTCTAAAATTCAGAACTTGCTCTGTATTTAAAGAAATATGCTCTCAGTTCCACACTTAACATTGACATTTATTACATTTTATAATATGTTTTTGTTAATTATGATTATAAATGTGATCATTCAGATTAATCTATCATCCAAGGCCAGAGAAGCAACTGCTGAGTTAGCAAAGAATCCTGATCGTCACACCTTTGAAAGCGCACAGCGTCGCATCCAAGCCCTGATGGAAACCGACTCATATCCTCGATTTTTGCAATCGCCAGAATACCAGGAACTTCTCGGCGATCAAAAGATAAACTTCAAGTTTAATTTCACATGAAGCTGGTCTTGTGTGATGTATAACATTGTGACTATGAAACCATTGACCATACAATGGTTCTCTTGTCATCTTGACTCTGATTGGCCTTTCTTGGTATTAGCAACATCCAATCAGGTGTCTCGAGACAAGAAACTGGAGAGAATCATCCAATCCTGCAAAGTCTCTTAGGAAATCCGCTTAGGGATACATAGTTTTATGAAGTCTTAATCTTAGTTGTGTGTATAAAAAGTATGATAATGTTTAATAATGTGTTCAGTAGATTGTGATTGTTCACTTTTTGCAGCATTAATATTTGTATGTATGGTTTATGGAAATGATATCAAAAATATTAACTGAATAATTTTATATCCTGATCAACCATGGAAACAAAGTGTTTCGCTAACCCCATCTCATGGACTCTGGGTTCAGTGAAATTGACAATTGCGTCAATCTCTGACACCAACCTGCTGGGACTGAACTTGATGTAACAATGTGGGACATTCAACAGAAGTGGAATTGTGGGGCACGGTGCTAGGAAACAGGATGTAATGGTTGAGCTTGGATCAAAAGGAAAATTGGAATGCTGTAACTTGGAAAAGCAGTTGGAACTGAGATAAGGAAAACAAAAACATGTTTTGCTTAAGATATACAGCCAAAGGTTTCAACCAGTGAGCTGTCTACTTGCAAGCAAAAACCTAAAATTTCTCTGATCACGGAATTTCATTCATAGCAGACTCTTTCAGAAAGTTCAATCACTTTTCTTTTATCCTTGTATAATCTATTAATACAATGTCACTGGTTGAGTTTTGTCGATGTTTAAAGTTTATCAATGTTCCAAGAGCACCTCTTAATTAAGCTCCTCATTTTTCCCCTCCATGTAATTAAACATTTTTTATTGAGTATCATTATAGTCTGAATATAATTTCAGACAAATTTCCCATAGTGTGGGATTAAAAAAACATATATTCATAAATTTATATACAGTTTGTAATGAGTTAAGTTTTTATGTTTGTATGATATTGATCTGGCTTAGGTCTTGGTCATAACAATCTGCTATATTCTCAGGGTTGCATGAAGAAAACCTCATTATCTTTACTGTTGGCATGTAAACGTAACTAACTCCAAACGTCAGTCCTTGGTGCCAAGTGCATTAATGGCAGGATCAGGATGTTAGATACTGGGTATGTAGATGCTATGCTCCCTTAATTAGGATATTGACAGGTGAAAGTTACTATGGAAATGAATTTATGAAAGGACTTCTCACATATTATTTCATCCAGCTCATTGATAAAGTTGTGCATTGCATTTGGATGTGTGACAAATATGTTTGTTGTTAAGATCAGATTTTAAGATGTTGACCCTTATCAAGATTGTAACATCTGAATCTGACACATTGTATTACCCATTGTAACCATCAGAGAAAATGTCAATGCGTTGATTATAGTCCTATGCCATGCCAGTTAATATACACAAACACTCAAGCCTTTTGAATTTGAATCTGTCATGAATAAATATGGTGGTTGACTGACTATGTAGAGCTTCAAGTACATCCAAATCATTTGATATTATATCTCACTTAGTGCAACATATTTTTTTCATAATTGAAGATGACAATAACAATAACTAATGCCAGAGACATCAGTTACTATGGTAACCTGTTGCATAATTGCTGAAGATTATATTTTCATTGCTTGTAAATAAAATATCTTCATATTATTGCATCATCAATTTTCAACATGCTTCTATGAGAATGGATTTGTTATCAAGGTATCTTCAGTGAGTTTGCAAATAAACCATAGCAGCTGGTACATTGATTTGTATTTAAGTTATGTCCTATATTTTGTTAACATCAGAGTTAATAGAAGAGTGTTCGGTAATAGAGTGATATTGTTTTGTTTTTAGAAGGATAAACCTGCTAGAGTATCATATGTTTCACTTAATCTCTCTGTTTGTTACTCCTAAAGCACTTCTTCACAACAATTTTTTTTTCACATACACAATATTTTACATTACATTTTGTGTTTCATATTCTGTGTGTATAGAAAAACGATGTTACCAAGCATAATTTGGAGCATATCTCCTCCAATAATGTTCCTTAATCAGTTAACTCAGTAACTGTCTAATCACCCCTTCTGTTTATATAGTTGATTCCATGCTCGTTTTGTCCATGACTTAGGCAAAAATTGTGAAGTGACTGAATTCACCTGGCATTTACTGTGTAAGTGAGGTTTGCATATTTTATCGTTTTGTCTCTTAAGAGATTGTGCATATATTTTCTAATGACTCTTTTATCTGTTTATGGTGATCTGTTTTTCCTGAGCACTTTGTGCTGAATACAAGGTTGTTACTCAATTAATGGGGTGTGATGTTATCTGGATGAGGTTTAAAGAGACTATGATAGAGAAGTGGGAGGTTTTGTGACAATCCGTGAATAGATGATGGTCATAGTGGAATCCGAATGCGTTTTATTTACACAGGGAATCAAGCAAACATTTTACACACATACACACACAGGCACACATGTATACACATGTATATATATATATATATATATAGAGATATATATATATATATATATAGATATATATATATATATAGAGAGAGAGAGATATATATATATATATATATACATATATAATAATATATACATATATACATGTATATATATATATATATAGTATCTATCTATATATATATATATATATATATATATATATATATATATATATATATATATATATATATATATATATATATATATATATATATATATATATATATATATATATATATATATATGTTATGATCATTCTGTTACTTGTCATGATATTTCTGAATTATCTCTGGCATGGGTGTTGCTGCAAAACTGCAAGGATAAATAAAGATGTGTTCTGTTCCATAAGCGCTTCCTTCTCACACTAGCTTCAGCAATCAACCTCGCCGATGTGCTTGTACTAATTGCCCATAACGGGGATCATTTTGTTAAGTTTAACGCAGTCATAAATAATGTCATATTTTAATATGTTCCGCAAATTTAACTTTATCGATATTCATGCTGATAAATTTTCAAAATCATTAGTTGACTGGAAATATTCATGATGTACTGTAGAAATCTGTTTTATTTAATTTCGTCGTACAATCGATAACGGTGCCCCCCCCCCCCCCCTCACCCCAAACCATGAACCATACCGGCATACGAACGTTAGCTGTTAATCATTACGCGTTCCATTACTACCTGAGTTCCTCGCTATCGATTGCACATTTCCGCTTGCGATACAAAACATATATAGGGTCTATCATCAAATCTTCACTAATTAAAGTTGTGGGCATCGTTGCGCAAAAGTTAGACCAACACGCAGGAAGGGTAATTTCCGACATCACAAATGGCGACATCCGAAGTAAACATCCATTTTCAGAGACCGCAGCGCCGCATTGTGACTGAAAGTCTGAAAATTTTAAACTTTTGGTTTTCACGGTGCGGTTGCCAAGCAGCTTGCTAGGCGACCTCTTTACAAATGTGGGACTGAACAGTCTCTTTAATATATTAGCCTCCGTTTCATTAATCTACGAAATGTTACCCATATCCGGTCCGCTGATATTCGTTCGTGGCAATATTATTAACATTACTTGCAGGGAGCGGGCCCTGATAGTCTACATCCCTCGACTCTGGGGGTTCGCTACTCTCCAACGCCTCAGAGCCAGATAAAGTTGTGCCAGTCAGGGTGTTGGGGCTCAAGGGAATTGGGACCTAGACTAGACCCTAGGGCGCTGAGCGTTAACTGGAGATTCTACTCGTACTTTAGTCACGCTGATTGGGTCGTGCGTTAGCGTAACTACTATAACTTCTCGTTACTAGCAAAGCGAAGTTCCACTTCGGGCCGTTATGATATATAGTAGTGATGTGCATCCGTTATGATTTGAGACGCAATATTGGGATGCACTCTGAAATACATTATAACATTACGATCTTTGATTCTGTCAACTGATACACATACCTTGCGTGTCACAGCTTGTGAGCTATTATGCAAGACCATCAAAACCTGCAATGACATAGTATATATAAATATATATATATTAAATGCATATATATATACATATTAAATGCATATATATATATATATATATATATATATATATATATATATATATATATATATATATATATATATATATATGCATATATACATGTATATATATGTATTTTTCTCCGTTTTGTCTGCAGGGTTATATCGCAAGGAGAATGAATAAGATAAATATTATATTTACATGGTTATTTAAAGTGACTGGGGCTGCAACATATGGAGACGGTGGGGGCAGGACGGAGTTATGACCTCACTTAAAGGTCCCATGTATAAACATATATATGAATATATAAATACATATATATGTATATATATATATATGTATATATATATATATATATACAGATATATATGTTGATGTCCAGTCATTCAATCTGACTACAGATTGATGCATAACTAATTTATTCCAAAACAGAACTTCAATACCTTTCTATATTTATTTCTTTAATATAAAAAGTTACAAATGGAAGCTGATTTAGATAAAGTCAACATTCAACCAAGGCAATCACGATTAAAGATTGGATCATCACCACCATGTTGAGCTTATATCAGTAGACAGCATTTCTCTGATAAATGACATGATCACTTTAAACATTATAACCAATTACAATTTATCCTGATTAAAAACACCTCCCAATGCCCATGCTGCACACCTTAACAAGTTTCACAAAAAAAAATACAAAACAATCCTCATTCAAGTCAACATTCATTGCCAACAAATCTCATTTCAGCAAAGTGTAGATAAAAAAAATTCTTAAAAATAATCAGATCCCCCCCTGCCTCCTACCAATGAGATTTGATAAATGAACACCTTATAATAATCCCATTATCTTGGAGATTCATGGAATAATTGCATAGTTTATTCAGCTGATTAAGATGCCACAATGGTATCACAACACTATATTACACAGGTAGTAAAAAATAACAGCATTCCAAATTGTCAGTTTGTTGTTGGAAAAATACTTGTGTCTACGATTACAGCATGCATTCCTATGTATAAAAAATATACATGTGGCATAAAAATAGTGTATGTGCATGAATCTATAAAATATCAGATCATTTTGAACTTAATTTTCACTCAGGAAATTGGCAAGAGATTCTGTCTATACGGTGTGATCTTTGAGAATTCACCAAAGCACATTTTAGGTTACATTTCAAAACTAATGCATGGTTTTATGCTATTTGTGGGAGCATTGTTAATGCAAGCACCAAATGAATTCTCATTCCTTGATTCCAGCTGACATAGATCACAGGTTTTTTGGGGGGTTTCAAGTTAACAGACACAACATAGTGATACAATTACACTCGGGCATAGTCACCTTAAAAGATATCATCCTTCGCATAATAAGCTCGCATAATTGATCAGCTTAAGATTTCCTTAAAAAAAAATAATCAAAAACAGCAAGTTGTACACATCAACAAAAAACCATAGATATAACCTCAAGATCAAATTTTACAGGGTATCAAAACAACTTTCCTATCACCACTAAAACATAGGGAAACAAAGGAGCTCTCGCAGGTCTGAGACGACAGCTAATGCAAGTATATGCAGTGCATTAATGGGTACATTAAACAGCATACCCATATGACCTACTCCACAATCAACCCATGCAGTACAAAGATGGCCATTCACAAACAAACACCAATAGCCAACCATCATCGTCAGACAATCTCCCACTGTAACATTACATCATCAATGGGATACATACCAACAAACAAACAAATATAGTGTAATATGAAGACAAAATAAGACCAGAATACATTCATAACCAGTAGCAAATATAATAAACCAATACCATTCAAATAGATCAAAGCAGCTGACTTGAAGACCTAACCATAACAGACAAGGACTCCTTGCAAAAAAAAAAAAAAATACGGACGAATCAATTAGCCTCACACTTTCACACTGGCCTTCTCTTCCCCAGGCAACAAACCTTCATCTTCCCCATCTTTCACTTTCTTATCCTCTGACAAATCTTTGGTCTCATCCTCGAAGTGCACCAGACGGTTCTGGTCGTTTTCCTCTGTAACCTTCTTGAAGTCACTCATTTCCTCCGCGTTGCCCCCGAAGACGTCATCTTCCCCCTCAATGTCCCCGCTTGGATGGTCCTTACGGGACTCTGTGGTGGAAGAGTACTTGCGTCTGTGCTCGGGGAGAGCCGGGCCCCAGTCCAAGCTGGGCTCGAACAGGGAGCATGAGAATTCTGAACGCACTTCAGGACTGGTGAAGACTTCTTGCAGATGCTGTCAAGATCATGCACATCAAACAGTCAGCAACTAAACCAACTCATGGTGACAATGTCAAGGTCGTAGATCAAGTCACCAGTGTGAACCAAGTAAAAAACAGGCACTACATTTAAAAGTGCCACAGCGGGGGTATTACATGCCAGCACGAGGCTACTCTTCAGCTTAGAATACAACACTATCCTCCTTTGTCAATACTCATACATTTGGATATGGGATCGCTTTCTAGAGACTCATGGTGCTGTAATTAGAAAATCAACCCTGTGCTGTTCTGGCTCAATACCCGAGTCTTAGCATCAGCCAAAAGAAAACACCACAGAGCAGAGTCAATGCTGGACATTTAAGGAATCCATACCACTTGTATTTTGTACAACAATACCCACCAAACAGGAAAGCTGCAACAATTGCTCATATAAAATATGGCAACATTGATGAATTTTATATTTGAGCAACTTTCCAATATGTTAATTTTTTTTCTCGATAAAATCTACTAGAAATACCCCCTATCAAAACACAACATGAGATTGTCTGGAACTAAAACTGCTGCATCGTGGCTTAATTACACAGCCAACTTGTCAAGAAGCAGCAATGAAAAGCGACGAACCTTAAAGGATTTGATGCGTAATATGACCTGCACGATCATGAACAAGAAGATGAGAGCACAGGGGCCGAATGCCATGGCCCAACCGATGCTGGTGGCCCAGCCCGGGAAGAAGTAGGTACCATAGTGAGGGGGTTTGTAGCTCACGGCCAGGAAGATGATCACACACTGTAACACACACACACAACAAGGTTATGGACACAAACCTATGAAGCTAAACATCTGACTTTCAACATTGATTTCATGATGTGATTATCACACACTGAAACATACAGACAACAGGGAAATGGACATGAGGAAACGAAACGACATGTTGGTTAAACGTTGATTTCAGCCAGAGAACATCAAATGAAATATCAATGGAAAAAGGTAACATTAACAACGATTTCAGCATGTTAAAATCAGTGCAAGCATAATCAAAAGAAGCTGCTAATAGGTCAAGGTCATAGGAGAGGAATTTTCTAAAGGTCAAGTTAAACATGACGTGAACTACCACATGCCCATCCATCAACGCTAGGTGGAATTCCCATTATAAATCATTTTGGTCAGTAAAAAGGGATAACTAAGTATGGCTAAATATATGATTGATTTCAGTGGGAGATATCTCAACATCTCGATTAACCCAAACACAATCTTAGCCTTGCCCAAGTTAAATAGTGACAAAGTCTTAGCCAGGCAGCTGCTGAGCTGTCCTTATGACAGCCAATTTCAAATGGTTTCTTCAGTTGAGTGAGTTTCGATGTGAACAGTTACAAGCTTGGGATTACAGTCCGTTTCAGAGCACATAGCCAGTGTTGGAAACTATGACACCCACTTGGAAATTTCTGACTAAACCTCTGAACAGAAAAACTGACTACATTCTTCAACAAGAATTAGGTCTCAAAAGTTGAATAAAACTAATATAAAACTTTTAAACATGTCCATTTAGGGTTAATTCAAATCTCCTCAAATTAATTCAACAGATTTCTTATCCCCTAAAATATTCCACATCAGGCCTTCCTTCATCCTATAACACACATAAATCGGGTCCACCACTTCCCCTTGACCCCCGGTCAACGGACACTCAAGTCACATTTTAGCAAACATAAATTAACATAAATGCATACAGCAGGCATTGAGTCAACTGGCCAAAGCACACAGACAAACGAGCAATGTTGACATTACAAATGGACTGAATGCTCACTGACCGCTAGAGTGACCGGGGTTATGCCCATCCATGTGACCATGTAGTAGGCGTTGGGTCTGCGTCCGATCATCACAAAGATGTCGTTGGCAAATCGTTTGTAGCCTGCAACAAGATGACAATTCACTTGCATAACCATATAGCCATATGCGCCGGAATTGTACACTGACTGTGAAAATTGTCACTAAATATAATACAAATGTATCACTTATACCAGCATAACTGAGACATCAATACAAATTGTGGTCAGATCTAAAAAAAAAGTGGTCTTATACAACAGCAACTTGGTGGTGAGTGATAATGACTGCCCATCCCAGACAGTGCAATAAACAACATTATCAAAAAGTACCTTGTGATATTCATCAATTTTATTCATGTGATATATTCTCTTGTGATTAACTAGTTGACTGACTGATTCAACCCACCAATCCACCCTTACCACTCACTCACCACTCACTCACCACATCCTCTCTCACCACTACCTCATACCCCCACCCCCCCACCTACTCATTCACCTGACCACCCCCCCAACCAACCACCCACTGACACAAACAAACACGAGCTCCTATCATTACTGAAGCCAGCCCCATCATGTGCTGTGAGGCTGCGGATGCTGACAGTAACTATGGCAACTGACCGTAGATGTAGATGATGACCATTATTTCTACCAGGGAGATGATGGTGAAGGAGAAGAGGAGGGTATACCAGTCCATGAGGGTCACTACGTAGATACCACCCTGTAAAGGGGGGTGGCCAACACACAGACAGAGCATTTATTAACTTGAAACTACCTCGATAAAGCATCAGTGTTTTGACGTCAGACTGTTGCTTCTTGGCTACCCTAAGGTAGATAAGAAATAGCTTTCCCCATAGAGTTATGACACCACCCATTGTACAGTCTAAAAGCCAAGATTTTATACGCCAGTTGACTGAACTCAATCTGCATTTCAAGGACAAAAAGGTTTTAATTTACATTTTAACCCAACTATATTGCAATACAATGTAGCTATTGTAGTCAATTCTTGTCGACCAGTACACATATCTAGCCTCTTTTTGCCCATACAGTGTCAGTTGGCCATCTTGGATAACACTTACCTGCGTGGCTAGAGGCACTCCCAGGAGGAACATGAAGATACAGAGGCAGAGAGTGAGGAGCCTACGACGCGGGCGTAGCACCTCGGGCCACTCATCTACGATGCCAGATGCAATCGTTTCCACTTGACCAAACTAAACATGCCATCACATCCCAACTCTCAATCTCTGACAATTCATCTTTTTTTAACATAAAATGTGGTCATTGATATATAAACTTTGACAGATATGCTTGATTAGTTTCCATCACCCACACAAACTAACACCCCTTAATCAGAGAGCAAGTGGACAATCAAACTACACAAGCAAGAAAATTGACTGATACCATACCGCCTATTTATATATCAGATGATAAGAAAACAAAATTCAAGAAATGTGCATAAAATCTCAAGTGACTTTTTGGATGATGGCAATGACTGAAGGTAATAAATGATGATAAATGCATATACAGATGTATTAGCTGATGAATATAGAATGAGATAATGAATACATGAGGTCATGAATACATAATGAGGTCATGAATACATAATGAGGTCATGAAAAAGCCGGCTCACCAAGCTGTCGAGACCAACGGTGAACATCATGAAGAAGAAACAGATAGCCCAGAACGAGAGCCTTCTGGGTAGGTGAAAGCCAGGCCAGTGGCCCGAGGTCATGGGTAGGCAGCCAGCCCGGGACCTGGTTCAGACGGACCCAATAAAATCAGGGTGATGGATAAAGAGAGGAATGAAGGGTAAGCCCAGAATACTGGTTCTATGGATAGGGGCGGGTGAGTGTGGGCATGGTTGCGAAAAAACCTAGAGAGAGAAGGGTGAGAATGAATGAAAGACATGATGAGTGTGCATGATACCAGCGTGACACAGACGTGAGATCAGGGGAGGATAAACCAGGTGGTTAGGGTGATATCAGTGAGGAGACATGAATGACAACCACTGGTTAGGGTGATATCAGTGTATCAGGGGAACATGACAACCAGATTGTTAGGGTGATATCAGTGTATCAGGGAACATGAACATGATGGTTAGGGTGATATCAGTGTATCAGGGGAGGGTTATCAGGGTCATGACAATCAGATCAATGATATCAGGGGAACATGACAACCAGATGGGTTAGGGTGATATCAGGTATCAGGGGAACATGACAACCAGATGGTTAGGGTGATATCAGGTGATATCAGGGGAACATGACAACCAGATGGTTAGGGTGATATCAGTGTATCAGGGGAACATGACCACCAGATGGTTAGGGTGATATCAGGGGAACATGACAATCAGATGGTTAGGGTGATATCAGGGAATCATGGTCATGAATACATAATGAGGTCATGAATACATAATGAGGTCATGAAAAAGCCGGCTCACCAAGCTGTCGGTTAGGGTGATAGAGCCAGGCCTTCTGGGTAGGCAGGGCCAACATGGTTCAGACGGACCCAATAAAATGGTGATAGGGGAGAAGGTGAGGGTATCAGGGAAACATGACAATCAGATGGTTAGATGGTAGATAGGGAGGAACATGACAACCAGATGGTTAGGGTGATATCAGTGTATCAGGGGAACATGACAACCAGATGGTTAGGGTGATATCAGTGTATCAGGGGAACATGACAACCAGATGGTTAGGGTGATATCAGTGTATCAGGGGAACATGACAATCAGATGGTTAGGGTGATATCAGTGTATCAGGGGAACATGACCACCAGATGGTTAGGGTGATATCAGGGGAACATGACAACCAGATGGTTAGGGTGATATCAGGGGAACATGACAACCAGATGGTTAGGGTGATATCAGGGGAACATGACAACCAGATGGTTAGGGTGATATCAGGGGAACATGACAATCAGATGGTTAGGGTGATATCAGTGTATCATGGAATCAGATGGTTAGGGTGATATCATGACAATCAGATGGTTAGGGTGATATCAGGGGAACATGACAATCAGATGGTTAGGGTGATATCAGTGTATCAGGGGAACATGACCACCAGATGGTTAGGATGATATCAGTGTATCAGGGGAACATGACAACCAGATGGCTAGGGTGATATCAGTGTATCAGGGGAACATGACAATCAGATGGTTAGAGTGATATCAGGGGAACAGACAATCAGATGGTTAGGGTGATAGGGGAACATGATATCAGATGGTTAGGGTGATATCATCAGGGGAACATGACAACCAGATGGTTAGGGTGATATCAGTGTATCAGGGGAACATGACAACCAGATGGCTAGGGTGATATCAGTGTATCAGGGGAACATGACAACCAGATGGTTAGGGTGATATCAGTGTATCAGGGGAACATGACAACCAGATGGTTAGGGTGATATCAGGGTATCAGGGGAATATGCATTGAGCTTTCAAAATATTTCACCCAAGATCAACTACACACGATAAACGGTGATCGCGTTGGGAAACGAGGGGGTTATAGTTGTGATGACAGCACAGGAAAAGACAACATGCAATTGAATATATGAAACTGACACCAGCTTCAAAGAACTGATCCATTAAGTAATACAGAATTCACTACAAATGACTTGAATGCATAAAATCCAATAAAGCCAGGGAGGTGGTCAGTTGGTTGCCTCTGTGGTTACTAGTAATGTCTCGACTCACCATTACTAGTAATGTCTCGACTCACCATTACTAGTAATGTCTCGACTCACCATTACTAGTAATGTCTCGACTCACCATTACTAGTAATGTCTCGACTCACCATTAGTGGTGACGACATCCACAGGGACCCCTTTGATGAGCGCCATATAGCCAAGCACACTAAAGATGACAAAACCAGCATAGAAACTTGTCAGGGCATTCCCAAGTCCCACCAAGATGGCGTCCCTGCACACAAACGATCAATCATAATGTCATACTTCTACGTCAATATCTGGGGTTCCGCCGAGACAATAAAGATCGATATAATGTGGTTTTGTGCTGAAGAGGCTATTGCTGTTGACTTTCAACACCCTAGAATACAGGCCACTAATAAACTAATCGATTGGTTATTAATAACATGATTTGGTTACGGGTAAGGATATACAGTTATAAATATATACAAGCAGTCCGTGTTTTCCTAACGACATACCTGAGACAGGTAGCAATATATTACAACTAACTAGCAACTGACTGTTTCACCTGTAGCAGTTATTCTTGAACTTGTTGTAACTAGACAACGTGATCCACCCTCCTCCGCCCAGCGACAGGGAAGCGAAAGCCTGCGCAGATGCCTCGCCCCAAACCTGTCACAACACAGTCACACGTAAAGCACTACAGACAAAAGCTGCGATGAATTGCATGGCTGTCAAGGACCGTCACCTGGTGTGGAACTTGAATGTTAACATGGCAGAAAGTCCTGATGATTAACAAGCCGCACTATAAATTGGTATATGCCACTCCTTTCACAATAAGTGCTTATCATGTCATCTGGGGAACCTTTCAATAAAGTTCTGCTTTGTTGATTATCTAGCTTATGTACAGCAATTGTCTCACATTCACAGGCTCAGATAGATGTTGGAACATAAAATATGATTACAGGTTATGAGCATACAATGGAGTTAGTTACAAGGCAACTACAGATGACGTCGTTTAAGTTGAGGCGTGGAATGTGGTGCAAAGGCTCACTTCCACGCTTATCTTGTCAAACACTTCTTGAGGGGTAAGACTTTCAGGGTGCTGACATTGCTTTGAATGTGTTTGTGTGAAGTGGCCTAATCAATCACAGGCACTCAAGTCTAAAATAGCTCCTCCTGTGTGAGGCACTTGCATAAAAAGAGTCAATATTAGTTGCTAGGAGGAGCGACGTTTCAAGACCCCAGCACCTTAATATTCAAGAAATAACAACTGTTTGTCCCTGCATTGAAAGCAAGTTACAACAAGAGAGGATAATTCATATACATCCCATCAATTCAATGCTAGCACCAGCATCCCTACCCTCCTCACATACTAGCCGTGTCTGAAATAAGGCTAGCCACTTAAAATCAACATGGGGGTAGCTGCTGTAAATTACAGATTGAGGTTTTGTGCACCAACCCATGGCCCCTACCAGGTTGCAAACCCCACTTGAACACAAGGCTGCATATTGATGAAGCGCTGGTTCATGTTTAATTCAAATAGATACTCTTCCTGCTGGTACCTCATAACAAATGGCAACTCAAAACCAGCACTCTTCAGTACAAGGGCAGAATAAGTTGTAACAAATGATTCAAATTAGAGTTCCATTTTTCAGTGAAATGGTGCAATTGGACTTCAAATGGCCATAGAAATAACTGCAGATTTATCAGACTCAATGTTGCACAAACTCTTTGCTAACCACTGCCACTGGCATGCAAATCCAATAAGACAACAATCAACCATTGTTAACCTCCAAGCTGGCCAGTTTCTTGAAGTCTGGTTTCAGATAGAAGATAATTCCATCGAGCGCCCCAGGTAGAGTAACCCCCCTGATCATCAGCACCGTCAGGATGATGTATGAGAAGATGGTTGTAAAGATGACGGCCTGTAACCACAACAACAAGCATCACCATAGTGATAAGGTAAACTGGAGGGATGGGGACATATATATTGGGGCATGGATTGAGACCCTAGTAGTAGTATATATATATATATATATATATATATATATATATATATATATATATATATATATATATATATATATATATATATAGAGATAGATATATATATCTGTATGATATATATATATATATATATATATATATATATATATATATATATATATCTATATCTATATATATATATCTATATATCTCTCTCTCTCTCTCTATATATCTATCTATATATCTATATATATATATATATATATATATATATATATATACCCCACACACACACACACACACAAATATAAACTATTTTAAAAACAAAACAGGAATTCTAAATTGTTCCTGCAAATTTTGCTTCATCAGAATAGTCCCAGCATTTAAAAATGCACCAGTGCATGTCAAAAACTTTCATAATGTGTACATGACCACACACAGATGTAACAGTGTACACTTCCGTATATCATCATACAGGAAGAAGAAAAAAGCATTGGACATGTAAGAAATAGAACGTGAAATTCAGATAAAAGATCCAGAAGATGCACTCTACTTTGCCCATGGACTTGATGCCTTTGAAGAGACACATGAAGCAGGTGAACCAAGCGACCCCGAGACAGATGACTAGCGGCCACTGGATTCTGCCCATCTCATGGATCCCTGTGGTGCGGTTCAGCAGGTGGTTCCTGAGAGATACGGAGGCTGAGTTAGTGGGATACAGGAGGAGTGACAGATGCTGTGAATGGAGGGTGGGGTAACTAGGCTGTCAAGGAGGGTTTTGGGATGCATTTGGTCTAATGTAATATCTTGTTAATGGGGATCTTAAGTTGGAGGTGATAATGATGATGAAGGCAATGATGGTAGTGGTGATGATGGTAGTGGTGATGATGTAGGCAATGATGCTAGTGGTGATGATGGTAGTGGTGATGATGTAGGAAATGATGGTAGTGGTGATGATGGTAGTGGTGATGATGAAGGCAATGATGGTAGTGGTGATGATGAAGGCAATGATGGTAGTGGTGATGATGGTAGTGGTGAAGATGTAGGTGATGATGGTAATGATGGTGAATAAGACGATGATGCTGATGATAATGAAGCAAAATACAACCTCAGAGAAGGTAAGAACAATGAATAATAAGAACTCACTCGAAGTACTCCTCTGTTGGGGTCTTCCATTCCGACAAGCTAATGTTACTGAAGTTCCCATTGGCTGAAACAAACAAACCATCACGTAACATTGGTTCCGATTGGCAGAATCAAACACGCCCACATTACAGCTAAGCTGTGAACAAACACTCTTAAAGACTACTACCAATAATCTCGGATTGGTAATATATCAAAATATAAATCAACCAGATTCATGTTGAATATTATCAATGTGAAAAAACCATAACGCTCATGCGTCCTATACATGCACTTAAACAAACGCTGGATCAATACACAACTTACAGTTCTTTGTGTCAAGACAGCTGTCCGTGTTCCATTCGTGACGACAGTGTGACCAGGGCAGCTCGTTCGTGACGGAGGCAAAGAGATAGTAGAGAGCGTAGGAGACGAGCATGTTGTAGTAGGTGTTTACAAGCACGAGGACCACCAGGATGGCCCAGCCAATACCTGACACGCCCACCAAATCGTCATACATTACATTTTGTGCCTGGGTCACAGGGTCAAGGTAATCCAACAAGGTCATAAAACCACAACATCCCTCACTTTGAAAATATGTACCTACCAATCAGTTTGGCAAACTCTTCCTCAAAACAAAAATCCACAAACATCCATCCACCGAGTTTATTAAATATTTCATATCATAATCATAAATGCACTCATGCTAGGTGAAATCTTGCAGACAGAAGTGATTACCTTTAAAGATGGGACAAACTCTCCAGATGGTGATAGGTCCCAGTGAGGCGAACTGGCCGAAGGACATCTCCAGGAAGAGCATTGGGAATCCTGCGGCGATTAGCGAGATCAGGTATGGGATGAGGAAAGCACCTGTCAGATACACGACGAACCACATCACACATCAGTGATGACCGGATTGTTCATAATAGCTTGATGTAGAGCTATGGAAAGAAGATTTGCCTATCAGTGGCTTTTCGGGATTTCAAAAACAGGGTTGGTTGAAAATTAAATAATGATTGGAATAGGATATATTTTATATGCATTGGTAGTAAAATAGGATTAATCAATACCCTGGGATTTAATCCCTGTTTGAATGAGACAAAATAGGATTAATTAACAGACCCCGGTTGGAAGGAGTCACAAATCAATACAATTTACCAGCCATGCTGTAATACAAAGGCTATAACATGGATTTCCCTTGCTCTGCAAACCCTCCAAATAAGATTAATTCACTTATCTCAACTATAGAACAGCTTAAAGAAGGTTCAATGATACCTCCTACTTTGAGGGATTTACACAATAGGATTGAGGGCAAGAAATATATCAGCAAGTACTGTATATGCCTGGTAGGTGCAAGAATAATATTCCATACTTTGGATATACAGATAGGGACAGGTTATTGGTTTCAATAAGGTTAATTGACATCACAATTTTTGAGAAACGAACGACTGGTGTTTCATGTCACTTTCAAAGACAAGGTGATAACGCGACAGTGATGGATAAGGATGGTGATACGTAGAAAGCACCCCTCATCCATCACCATGGCGATATCACCTTGCAGTTGAAAGCAACATTAAACCCCATTTGTTTCACTTCATTTCACTCAAGCTAACGATCCCCACCCTAACGTTAGACCCACACAATGTCAAAACATCAGGGCTTCCGCTGCACGGAGATTGCGAATCTCAAGTGGGATTGATCGAGAAGAGATAGGACCCATTTAGCTTGCACATCTATTTTACTGACAATGTTTACTACTATCTAACAGAAAACATCTGTGTAGATGCTCTTAAGCTGGAAAAGGAGGTATCTTCAAACCACGTGTAACACACCTAGTCTATTAGAGCGGCATGTTAGGAGTGCAAAGGTCATTAAGGGTGGAATATACCAACGTCTTTACACTGCAAGGTTGGTTACTTATTACAAAAAGTAACAATAAAAATGTTGAAATGATTTTCAAAGTATTCAAAAACTCAATATAAGGAAAACGGCCCCGGATCCCATATGTTGCGATCAAAACAGCACTATAAATCATAACCTGTTAAAGTGGGGAAGCAGCTGGTACCCAACGTAACAGCAAATACTGAATGTATTGGGCATTATGGAGTAATGGATACAATTTGTACATTCTTTGTAACAGTGACAGTGAACAACAATATCTGTGCTGATTATAACACCTGGCATCCATTAAATATATCTGCCTTCCACATTAGATGGCAAACAAACATTTTTAATCAGAGGAGAGCTGTATGTCTGATGATAACACACAACTCGAAAAGATAACATTTTGCCAATGTGCCTTACTCATCTGTAATGACATATCACCATTATTATTCCCCTGAACTCTTTAGGAACACTTATGGACACCCTTTAACACCCTACCCCCTTGCAATATCAGCAACAGAATTACTTTACCGACATTATGGTCAAAATCAATCAAATATATTGAAATGCACATTACTTAATCACATGAGGTAATATAATCAAGATAACAACATCTGAAGTTTGTCATTGATGACCCAAATATATCCTACCTCCGCCATTTCTGTAGCACAGATACGGAAAACGCCATATGTTGCCAAGGCCTACTGCATAGCCGAGTCCAGCGAAGAAATACTCCACCTTCCTGCTCCATGTCTCACGGTCACCACTAGAATGGCGTCGACGCCTTCTCCTCATTAATTCATTGTCAGTCTTTTCCTGAAATATCATGTCACAGGATCTTACTTTGTGTCTGTTAAAAGACTACAGATTGAAAACTAATATAGTAATCTACCAGCAGAAGTTCAGTATATTTCCAACCACACAAATGAAATTTTTACATGTATGTGGGGAGGGGGTGGCAGAACTTATTTAATGTGTGATTTTGGTCCCCCCCCCCAACATCCTTCATCGTAGGCATCTACAATTGTGCCTTTTTTAGTATATTCTTCCAGATAGTATCATTTCAAATCCACCACTGTATTGATAACTAGTTCAGAGACAATCTTCAAAACATTGCTTCACAGCAATACATATGACAGACAAACAAAGTTACACTGGAGTTTCTGTTCCAATTTCAAAATGTCCAGACGATTTTGAACTATTTGAACAAATTAAGTGTTAAGTAACTCTTGTGATACTGTTTGCAACCTTCACTCAGCTTTCAGCTACTGTCTGATTAATTGGTGAAGCTCATTGTGAGCATCCCAACACTTTTTGCAGTCGGACATCCTGTTACTAAGCTATTGCATATTTTGTAGTAAAAAAAAAAAAAAAAAGAGAGGTCCAATTTGGACACATCCTCAGAAAATAATATATATAAACAATAATTTACAAATGCTGTTTTAACTGGGCTATTTGTAGCCTCCTTGGAGAAACTAAATGCTGAGAAATCCTTATTTAAATTGATTATTTGAGTGCAGATGGCCCAAATGATGATTTTGTGCTCTTCTTTTTTTTTAACTGGTGTCTAAGCCATTTTTCCCATAAAGGCTCTATTACGGACAACTTCATGCAAAATGTAAAATAAAATATACGTGTTGAATTACTTTTAATTGCTGTATGGTGAATAATATAATGGTAAATTATTATGTCTGTAAATTAAATGCTTCATATTTATAAATAAAAACCAATTTCAACATTTAAAAACATTTGAGAGCCAGAGAGGTTGCTTTTTTCAGTAATTTTCTCCATTTTTGATGTATTTACAGCCGTTTAAACCCCCAAATTGATACAGTTGGTTAGTGTGGGCTATTTTTGTCCATTGTCAGTATTTGTCAGTGGAACTGAAGCCTTATCCAAGCATAATTACCTCTTAAGAGAAAGGGTGTCAATATGACCTCAGCTGACAAATTCAACTGCTATGACCAACGATGGAATGAAGCCACGAATATCTTGCATTTACAAGGGGTGGATTTGTATCCCCCGGGGGGGGGGGGGGGGGGGGTGCACTAGAGCATTGGCCTTATCCCGGATAGGGGTGTCCCGTTCCCGTCGTACAAGGTGAAAATGGCCAAAGCATACCCCGTCGTACAAGGTATTATTCAAATGTATAACCCATCGTACAAGTTGGAAATGGCAAAAAAGCGTACCCTGTCGTAAAAGATATTATGCAAATGTATAACCCGTCGTACATCGTAGGCAGGATAAGTGTCGATAAAAATCTCAAAATCTGATCAGCTGCATTGCCAACGTTCGTTGAGAAATCCCGGAAGAAAATCTCGACATACTGAAACAAAATATATATTAAACCCCCTGTACAGATGGGAAGAGAGAAAAGACAAAACATACCCTGTCGAACAAAACGAAGCCCCCAAAAAAACCTGTCGTACAGATTGCAGCTGAAAAACATATCCCATCTTATAAGAGAACGAGGCCCAACAAAACCTGTCGTACAAGTCAAGAGGCCGAAAAAACCCCTGGTATACCCCTTCGCGCGGCACATGTATACTACCTCTGTACACCTAAGTGCCCAGTAACCCTTTGGTTTGTACAATTTAATATTTTTGAAAACCTGTTTTCATTAAGCTGTAAAGAAATTGTAAAGGTACATAACATGTACTGATTGGAGTTTAAAAGGGGTTTTTGTAATGCAATAAACTTTTTACATAAGATTTTGTTACTTATATCAAAATGGCCAAAACAACCATACCATGTGAACTTCCATGTCTTATGGGACAAGTAGGTTTCACATGGGACAAGTACAAATTGCCACAGGACAAGTGAATGCTGGAAGTTAGTGTCTACCCCTGTAAAGCAATACAGCAGAAAGGTCGGAATGTACTGAGCTCTTTTGTAATAATGGTGGGGTTCCTTTTCAGCTTATCATTTTACTTTGGTGCCAGTCCTGATATAGATAGATGCACATAGAATAATCATGATATACATTACATGATCATCACTGTTTGAGTAATCATAGATGCACCTTGTATGATATAAAATGGGATCTGTGTTTTTATTTACTGCTAAGAATGTCATGTAGACTCAAAACAAACTGTTGTCCCTAACCAAACTTTACATTGGAAGGCATAAGTCAAACTATGACTGACTTCATTTAATCATATAAAGAGCGAAGGTTTGTATAGTTATTCATAACCCCCTTAAATGCTAATATGGGAAACAGCCATTCACTATTAGTCATTCATATCACATAATCACAAGCTGTTTTTGCAGTAGTTTTGCTGTTCCCCACTCAAACTCAAAGGGCGCTCTCATATTATCGTTCGCCTAACTAACGCCGCTCGGTTCCCGATATCATGGTCCGAGTGACCAGTGCGCCTAATTCGCCCATCCGACGCGCTTAACTTTAAATAAACTCCAAAACATCTCCCGTGACCCAAATATATGTATCGCCTTTACTTCCCAAACCCCTTCGGCATCCTACTCCAACGCTGACGCGACGCTGCTCCTAATTGTCTTCACACAGCGGGCGACAATCACCCTCGGTAACTGTTCCGAGAAAAGATTACTCAGTAGACTGCATTCTTTCCCATTTGCCTTTTTATGCTTTATATTGTCAG
The DNA here is from genome assembly GCA_034190875.2 of Urechis unicinctus. Lineage (NCBI taxonomy): Eukaryota > Metazoa > Annelida > Polychaeta > Xenopneusta > Urechidae > Urechis > Urechis unicinctus. The sequence continues at coordinate 44,741,111 of CM067352.1, forward strand.
TTGCGTGTCCGGTAGAAATCGTCATCGGTAGCCGAATATTAAATGAAAATGTGAACATTTTCGTGCAATGCGTGACGAAAACCAACTGTCATTTAATCAAGGCACCAGCCAGATTTTTTTAACCGGGTAACATAAATTTTTAAAATAATATATTTTTGGCATGCCAACTGTTTCAGCCAAACACGATAGATAACTGTGATTCGTGCAAATGACTGCAACAGTACAAATGACTTTGTAAATTAGCTTAATTTCATATCAACGAAGTTTAAAATACGTGTCCAACTCTGACTCGTCTCCATTTGACAAAGTCGAAATATGAGCTCTCCCAAGGACGCGGACTGTTGCCATGGCACCAAAGCTAGGGCGTGGGAGATTTCTGGGAAAATAAGCTCTATACTTAGTGTCTTTAAATTCACCGAACCGTTTTATTATGGGTTCAACAGAAGATATAATCATACCGACGTGTTGATAAGAGATGTAGTTTCGGAGAGTTATCCGAATTTGGAGAGGCAAAATCGCGATTTAACACTGATAACTCTGATCGATTATCATTCGGATCTGCATATCACTTTCATTCTCCTGCATTTCCGACCCGTTTCCTACATAAATTGTGACACAACTTTTATAGTCTCGCATAAATTCAACTTTCCGCCATTTTTGTTAGCGATTAAAACCACATTAAATACCACCTAAAAGACCGAAATGGCATCAAATGAAGAATCTATGCTTCAGTTACAATATATTAAAAGAACAAAATGTACCGTAGTCATTTGTTGTCAGTGGTCATTTACACGAGACTACAAAACGGCCCTATCCAAACGAGATCGGCGCGGCGTTTGACCGCCCGAGCATCAGCTGATAGCAATTAACATCAGAAGAGCAGGGGCACATAACTACAGCACTGGAGTGTGGTATACATATATATATATATATATATATATATATATATATATATATATATATATATAGATTATTTTAAAAAAACGGGAGTTATATTTACGACCGCTTAGCTCAGCTCTTTCCTTCTCTCATTCCAGAATCCCAACGCCTTTGTTTCTTATGTGATGAAGCTAAACATCTACACTTAATATACTTTGATTAAGGTGGACAGGAATGTCATACAATGTAATTGTCAGATTGGAAACCAGATTTCCAATAGCAACATTTCACGATTATTTAACTAGAACGCAGTTCTGTTAGCGGTCGTAAATCCACGAAATAGGACAGCGGCATCACCAGATCACCAAGCTGGCCCCTGGCATCGTGGTGAACACTGACCTAGATTCGTTTCTGCTGTTAAAACTAGACTTGGAGCAAAGCAACGGATATAAAAAATGTCAGCTTCATAATCACTTATTGCATGCAACAAATGAAAATATTGCAATACCTCTGGGTGATCTGGCAGACTAGTAAATAGTGAGAATAACCCTCGTCGACCCCTCATGTTTCTGCAAACAGCAATCGAATGTCAGCTGAGGAGCGGATACTGGTAGTGCGCATGAGCGCTGTTGATTGGTTCTCCCTGCTTTTCTAAATTAAGTCGCTATGAGCAGCTGTTTGATCGATGAATATGATTGGTCAAATGTGCTCATGTATGACACTATCTTATTGGATGAGATCGCCGAAAACACGGCATCTACTTCAAATATTATGGCGTAGTTTACTTCAGCGCTTCTATCTGCTACTGCCATCCGATTATCTAGGAAAAGCATTCGCTCACCAGGTGCGAGATATCTTGCCTGATACCATGGCCCAGGAAGGGGAACGACCACCGATCAAAGGAAAACCCTCAGATGGAAGTGACTTATTGTAAGGACTCATTGGCCAGCAAATCAATTCCTCTGTTATAAAATGCATATATTAACAAATTTTCCATTGGTAGAGAGGTATAAACTCGAAGGGCCATCTCCAAAATCTCAAAACCACGTGCGCAGAGCAACCAAACTGCTTTTATTCGAAGAGAATAAATTCATGCTAGCCCTTCACGGCTTCAGAACGCTTACATAGCTATAATGAAATGGTACGCCCGCGCAGGGCTAAATGCATGCAAGAAAAAGTAACTGTTCGCGGGATCCTTATTTTCAATCAGTATCAACATTGGACATCTTGCATCTTGGACATCTTTGTCGAGACTTTAATCTGCAACTATACCGAGGAGTGCGGATTCCGCGAGCGCGGCCTTGTCGGCCACTTCCGGCCTGGGGTCAAAGGTCAATTCGAGAAAACTTTTTGTGTGTTCGATGTAGATGCGTGTCATCAGTGAAAGGCACAAGTGATATGGGCAGAACACCTTTAATTGAACCACTTCATCCTTTTGATGGCGCGCTCCACGTGTACTCGAGCATTGGCTACTCTTTTTGTCTTCTGCACATCTTTTCTTGTCATTTGCTCCCAACCGTGACCGGGAGGTGGGTTTCTAATTCTAAGGTACCGCCACGGAAAAGAAGGTCACTCTGTATAAGATAGATAAGATAATTTATTAGCCCAATTCAGGAATTTGCTTTACAGTCTACAAACAAACACTGACATATGGTTGGATACGAGACATTATACATAGACACAGTGCAGGCTAATTAGACATTATTAAAAACATGAATCGAGTATGGCACAAAACTATGTTGATATCGTTTTGTGCGGCATGAGATGGCTCTCAGCCTCTTGTTTGATCTCATTTGTATATGAGCTATTCAGAGGGTGATCAGCGTTAGACATTATGCTTTCCACTTTTCTAACGACATAGTTTACATACAACATATCAAAACTACAAATATCTTGACTTAGCAGCTTTTCTGCTAATTCTGTTTAAAATATATTGGTTGCCTTTACTTGTACCAGACCACCAGGTGATAAAATTGCAAGTTACAACACTTTGAACATTGGCTTTGTAGAAAAGTTGAAGAACAATATTGTTAACACCGAACGATTTCAAAAGACGTAGGAAATATAGACGTTGTCGGCATACTGTAGACCTTATCTATATTCAGAGACCATGACAGTTGGTCGTCAATGATGGTGCCTAGATATTTATAGGAGTGAACAATCTCAGCTTCTGACCCTTCGATGTTCAGTTGCTTATGGCATCTTTGATTTTTTCTGAAATCGAAAACTAGTTCTTTGGTTTTTTTGACATTTAGAAGTAGATTATGTACATTACACCATTCAATAATGTCTTTCACTTCATTGGTATAATCCTGCTCATTATCCTGTGATATTAAGCCTATGATAGCAGTATCCCCAGTGGGCACAACACGTGGAATCCACGTGGAAATCATGTGGATTTTTGGTGAATTGGTGGATCCACGTGTTTTCACGTGATATCCACGTGGATTCCACGAGTATTAATCACGTGGAATTTACGTGTCAAAAACACGTGGAAAAGACGTGTATTTTATGACCCATTTGTAAATTATTATTTAAATATTCTTTTTTTCAGTTTATACCAGAAATATGGCCATGTGTTAACCTGACAGCCCCAGCTAAGCTTGTGCTAGATATGCCAAGATATAGTGGGTTTCACAACTTTTGGTGCTATCGATCTATGAGCTCTGGGGATGATGACGGTTTTTTTGGCTTTCATCTGCTTAGTTACTATCGTGACAGGGGTCTCCTGGAATAATGAGCCGAAATTCAGGTGAGATACTCTCCAAACGTAGGCGAGGTTCGAACCCGTGACCTGCTGGTCCGTGGTGGAGACCCCACCGGGGGGGTTAACCGCTAAACGCTGATTGGCGCGATTTGCTGCAGTTTTGGAAAGTTGAGAATTCATTTGCTATATTTTTGACAGTTTCTAAGTTTACAAGTGAGTCATATTCAAATGTTATTCTTTCAATGAAAATAAGATTACTCAAGTAGCTGTACAAAAACTGCTTGCCGTATATAATGTCTTCATGGTTTATGATTTTATGCTCATTGGTGCATGAAACCTGTATTATCGCTCTCAGCAAAGTGCCAGCCGTTGCAGCTAGTTAGTTGCAGCAGAAAGGCTGTAGGCACGCCTTGTGGTTTTTTGGAGGCTTGCTCCTTAATACACCACAACCATCTTATACACACGCCATGGTTCATCTGTTGACTGTTCCTCCATCTCACAGTCATCGTTCATCTGTCAGTCCATCTCACAGTCATCGTTCATCTGTCAGTCTAGCTCTGGTGTAACGGTAACATGAATTTATACCAGACGTCTTGTAGGGCTACTGTCAGTCCATCTCACAGTCATCGTCGTTCATCAGTCAGTCCATCTCACAGTCATCGTTCATCTGTCAATCCGCTCCACACGGTCGTCATCGCTCATTTGTCACTCAGTCCCACAGTCATGGCTCATCTGTCACTCATTCTAGCAGTCGTCGGTTGAGCAATGATGGTTTTCCTTTAACATAAGTGCACATTGGTGAATATTTTCTTTAAATATTTTCTCTGTTTTAATGCTGCTATTGAGAAAGGTATTATTTATGAGTTTGCAGTCATCAGCATAGTAATTGAACTCTGCATAATTTGTTTGTGCACAGGTTTTCAGGAGCGCTGCCTCTCCTGCCTCTGCAAATCGGGGATATACTGAACAGGCAGGAGAGGAGAGAGCTGGCCGATAGTGGCAAAATGCTTCCTGAAGCTGTGCAGATGAACAGCACTGAGGAACTTCAACATTTAAATGAGCAGTTTATGGACAACCAGAGAAAGAATTTGTGGGTATGTAAAATTGCAGTTTTTTTAAGGAGGAGTGGGCATTCGATCTAATAAACAGCAATGAAATATTTTCTAAATGTCACATTTTTGTGTCAGTTTCAGAAGTGTATGAAAATCATTGTGCAGTGTCCGGGATACGATGAACGATTTGACAAGCAGGTGAGATTCTCTATGTATATGTATATGATGTAAATCCATGATCCAAACAACTTGCACTTACGCATTTTGTCTGAATTGGCAATGTTTAAGAAATTTTCATGCACCAATTGTATTCATTCAGACATATTGCTTGCAGATTAATCACTAATTCCCTGCAGTGCAAGCTTAACATGAACGGGTCAGGTGACAAAGCCAGCTTTGAGAAAATGGCACTCTGCAAATTAATTGTCGGTAGGTTCACCATTGGCTAATTACTTGGAAGTCCAGGATAGTTTTTGATTTTAATGATACACAATAAATAATGAAAGTCAGTTGTACGATGCATGAAATTAGATAGCTTATATTGTCCTCTTTGTACTGTGCAGAAAGTGTAGTGAAGGGTCATGGGTTCACCGAGGCTGCTGTTAATGTCTTTCTCGCCAACCGACTAAGGAATGCACCCAAGAGAAGTTTAAATATTGCCTATTGGTAATGATTGTTGATTTACTCACACATTTATATTTTTCATAGATTTGACTAGATCATTTACTTAAAGAGCCACTTACATGCAAAATTCAAATTTGTGTTGTCATCTAATTATGAAGATGATTTTGTGACATTTTGACAACAGTATGACTGAGATGTCATAACTGGTTGCCGAGATATTACCGATCAAACTCGCAGACTTTCCTGTATGAAGTGATCAAACTCATTCACTCACTTTCGTTTAGTGGTTTACTGATGAAAGCCATTTACCCAGACGAATTTGACTGATTTGTGTCAATTAGGTGACGTCACCCAGAAAGTCACTTAAAAATTATCATCAAAATACGATAAAAAAAATTCGGTTTTGCATTTCAGTGGCCTTTTAAGTACATTTTATAATTTGCATTTGATTAGGGTGAAAGTAAATCATGTTATATCTGTGTATATTCATGATGCTCATGCATGTAGTGACCGGTTTAATGTTTCATGAACAAACCTGCCTTTTTCCACTAATTTGTTGCCTTTGTATGTTGACATTTGCTCGTAATGTTTAAAACATGTTTAATATTGTTATTTGTGATCATGTAGCACTTATAGTTGGATATTTCTGAGAAATAAATGTACTTGGTTCAATGATCTTGTGAAATATATTAAAAAACAAAAAATTTACTAAAGAGGAAGTAAAAACCACCTGAATACAGATATTTTGTATCGTTGAATTTAGGTGGAAGAGCACACGTGTTTTCCACGTGTCCATATCCACGTGAATTCAACTTGCCTTTTACGCGTATTATCTACGTGAATTACACCAGTTTCTCCACGTATTTTCCACGTGGATTCCACGTGTTGTGCCCACTGGGTCATCAGCATATTTTAAGATGTAACTAACAATTGTCATGTTTAGGAATGAGATCATTTGTATAAAGTATAAATAGAACGGCTGAAAGCACACAGCCCTGTGGTGAACCAATATTTAACACAACTACAGATGATGTTTTTCCGTTCACATATACATACTGCTTCCTTTCAGAGAGAAAATCTAGAATAAATTTACATACATTAGTGGAAACATTGAGATCAATCAATTTCTTTACAAGTACATGTGGTATGATAGTAATGAAGGCACTGCTGAAGTCAATGAAAAGAGATCTAGCATAGAAGTTCTTTTTCTCTAAATGTTTGGTAATAGTGTCTACAAAACAAGTTGTGGCATCCACAACAGAGCGTTCCTTCCTGTAGGCAAATTGGTGACTGTCCAAATTATTGTCAACTTGAGTTAAGAGTTGTTTTAATACAATCCTTTCGAAACATTTGAAGGGGACGGAAGTTAGCGCTATTGGCCTGTAGTCATTTAGATCAACGGGGTTGGGCTTCTTGGGAACTGGAATAACTTTTGCCGTTTTCCAAATGGTCGGGATATGAGTGGCATATGCTTGGTTAAAGAGCCTCGAGTAGACGGGTGCAAGTTGTTCTGCCCATAATTTCACTGTTCGAGGTGAGATGTTGTCAGGGCCACATGCTTTATTACAGTTGAGTGATTTGAATTCTCTCAGTACATGAGCTGTTTGTGTGAGGGCGTAATCAGCATTGAATGACCATGATAAGAAATCCCTCAGATCCTGAACAGCTTGAGAGTGACAATTTGTGTCAAATCGTGCGTAGAAATGGTTAAGTTTATCACCGATATCCGAATCACTAGCATCAATAGTATTGACACCTTTTGTTTTGTGACCAATGATTTTGTTTAGGCCATGCCAGGCTTCTTTGGTGCGATTGACTTTAAAGTAACCCTCTATAGTTTGGACTTGTATGCTTGTTTGCTTTTTCCAATTGCACTGTCAAGTTCTTGTTGATGTTGTCTAAGGATAGATCTATTTACCGATGTTTTGAGGGTATTTTTCTTGTGTATTTTGTCTCTAATCTCTTTTGTGATCCAAGGTAAAAACCCCTGTCAGTAGCCGTGCACGACGTCTTATTTATATTACCTTCGTGCGCGGCTACTCTGTCAGCTAAAATAACATATCCGTACGTGTCACTTGAAATCCGGCCATTTTTTTCGTACCTAATTTTGCCAAGGAAGCCAGACTCGCGGGTGATATGCTGATCGGAAGCACGTCCGCCCCAACATTCAGAGTAGGCAAGGCACTCGACCCTGGTGTTTTGATGATCTGATGCCACCTAAGGCTACAGCTGGGATGTGAGAGATCGAAAGTAGTAAATAGCGCGGAGCTGTCAGAGGCGGAGTTTCTTTGCCTACATTCAGAGAGGAAGCTTTAAGTTGCGTGGTCACTCAATTAATTTCTGAGCAATCAATGGTGCATGTGAGCGCTGTGTACTTCTCTGATAGTGATGTAGCCGCGCACGACGGTAATATAAATGTTTACCAAGACGTCGTGCATGGCTAATAGTGATGACGGTAAAGCTTGTCTTACTTCTTTACGCGCAGGCCAGTAAATAAGAGGCTTTAGTTCAATGGCCAGGAATTTCACCCGGCCAGGTGTTGATAATCGCCTAGCACGTTCCACTAGATATGTTGTTCAGGTCTGAAAGAAATAAAGTATTGGTCCAGTCGTAGCTTCATAATAACCAGCGTCATTTCATCCAGAGCTTTCTTTTTGGGCCTCTTCCTTTCGGCGTTGCAGTGAAGGCTCTGAGGACTTTAGTTGAGACAACATTTTTACCACACTCCAATACTTTAATTTGGGCACTTTGGGTTCTAAATATCGAAAAAGGTCAAAGAAACTCTGTCTGGACGGTGCGACACTTTAACGTTGATTGACAACACTTCGGGTGTAATTTTTTAAATTCTTGGTTTTGTCTTCTGTGACTTTTGACTTCTTCTGTGATTGCACCTCCTTAATTTGCTTCTTCTAACTTAGCCCTACAAGACGTCTGAGTCGACCGGTGCTACTTCTAAGGATGATCTGCATTCACTACTGACTTAATTGAGATTGTTCACACACAATTTTTCTCATCACTTGCGTCTGGTAGTTCTGGGTTGCCAATGCGAAGAATTTCAGCCCCTGAGCCATGATAAGAGTTGCTAACATAAGATTTCGTACCTCTGAGTTCAGTACAGTTCACGGGTAAACACGCAGGGCTAGAGTCACGCACGTTGGGAGTTGTATATATTGCGTAGGTCGATCTTTCGGTGGAGGGCGTTGGGTTCTGGTGTGACGTAGCCTAGGTTCTTAACTGGACACGGGCATTATATAGAAGGATGTCCATCCACAAAGTGCCACGAACAAATGCGGTCATCGTCAGATGGAATCCAGTTTTTACCAGTCTTTTCGTTTTTACGATTAACAGCTTTGATCCACTTAGCCCGCATTTGTGGATCACGACGCTGGGTAGGAAAAGGGTGCAAAGTGAAAGAATGCGGGCATAATTACATTGATGGCTTTCACAAAATGTTTTATTCCACTGATTAAGTCGATAATTGCTGTTGCCACAACTAACAATTGCGCAAATTCGACCCATTTTCTAATTATAGTGGATCACTTAACTTGCGAACCTCAGAATTGTCTTGTATAATCCACACCAGACATGGAGTTGGAGTGGTATGATTTTGTGTTATTTGGTGCTGATTATATACTCTCAGCTGGTAGATCAGAACGTCTCAATGAACATCAAAGGACTGCATTATGCATTGTTCAGTTTGAAAGGTGTTCAACTTTAGCCGCAGCTGTAACAGTATTTGGAGCTTTATTTTGAGGTTGTACGTAAAGGTGACGTCATAGTACCAGGACGGGATCAGCCACTGTTTTGCATTCAATACATAAGCTTTCAAAACTTGTGATCGACTCAAAGGTTTTTAGTTTTCAAGACTCAAAACGTTCAGTTTATTTATGCAGAACAGCTGTTGTGATGCTCAACAGATTCATTTGAAAGGCTGGAGATCAAGTAAACTTCTGTGAATATTGTTACATGCAACTCAATTATGTACATGTATTAGTTAACTATCTAATTCGCATAGAAACAATTGAAGTCAACGATCGCGGACGCTGACGAGTTTTCCCGAATTCACATTTAACCCAGCACATCGATTGATCTCCAACCACCAAGGAATTTGCATGGAAGTTATTAGAAATCGTCAAAAGACACCAGTTTGATAAATTTATTTGTAACCAATGTTCAGTTTACTGTGGTCGTAATAGCTTATAATACTCATATTAAATACATAAGACGAATGACAGTAGTTTATACAACAACACACTTGCAGCTGTCAACAGCTTTTGGCAAGCTTGCTGCCACCTTAGTACCTATATACAACAGTTCCCACTACAGTGACTGCATTCCAACAACAATCACACAAGGTCAATTGTCCTTGTCAAAGTATAGTGATAGTAGACATAGATGCTCATACAGAGCTGATTTATTTCTCAAGGCAATCCTCTGATCCAAAAATTACCTGTACCAAGGGAATATAATTCTATGCGTAAATTGATGTCTGCTTAACTTCATTTCAACAAAACAGCGTAACCTTCATGAATGATGGTTGCAAAAATAAAACGGAAGGGTATCCATTGAGGTTCTTAAACACCATGCCATTTTACAGAATGTTAAGAGAGAAGATTATCCAGTGACTAAACGCAGCAAGATGAGAAATGTCCTCAATTGAGCCTGGTATAATCAAGAAACTTTGAAAATTGCACAAAGATGAACCACTGGTTTTAATTCAATACACACATGCAATGACAGTGCATGGTGTACAGAAAGCAAGTACACAGGAATGTCTTGTGCTTTACAATACTGGTCATACAACCTTCAAAAGCAGACCACACCCAAAGCATTGGCCTTAATAACAAAGCCATCATATCTAGACCTAATTCAGGACGAAAACCCCTCCAGATATGAAATTAAAATTCATTCAGATATAAATCACGAGATGAATAAAATGTACAACAATGCATACATTGACTTTTTTTTTTAAACATACACTTGTATATTTCTGTGATGGATTGGTTAGGGATGGCACTCGCCTATTTCTGTGATGGATTGGTTAGGGAGGGCACTTGCCTATTTCTGTGATGGATTGGTTAGGGAGGGCACTTGCCTATTTCTGTGATGTGCAGGGGCACTTTAATATTTCTGGGGCAGGATATGGGATGTTAATTAGCGTTAATTGCCACTCGTCAAGAGTAAATTATGTGTAAATATATACAAGTGAAAGATCCTGACAGGGTTGGGCAACAGGCATGAATTAATGACAAGCTGGGAAACAAAAAAAACAACCAGAGCCAACAGCCACATCCATGCACTCATTCAATTGGTATTGCCTACTTGAAGCCTGACTTTACAAAACTACAAAATAGATATTTGATTATGGTATATCCACAATTCCTGAAAGTATGTCATTTGGTAACAATTGTGGTTGCCACCAAAAGCAAAGAGTCAGGATTTGTCTATACCTCTATAGCACTAAGATGTTTTAGTGAAATAAAGAGAGAATTCGGCATGATTTTGCACACAAAACTAGAACATAAACTGACCATATTGTGCAACTTAAACATTAAAAACATAGCCCAATATTAACCTACTAGAGTGATATTTTTCCAGGTGCTTTAGGTGCTCAAGAAACAATGTCATGTCACTTTGCCATCTCCCAAACACATCAACACTTAAAGCATCAGCATTTATCAACTAACAAAGCAGCCAAAATGTGTAAATTTTCCTAAATTTCTGTGACTAACATTGTGTTTTCAGAACATTTCAATAAGTTATACTCAAGGAGAGCGGATGTCACATTACAATTTGTTCAAATAAAATTATGTACATCAATACAGTCCTCAGTCTTGTGCAACTTTTCATACTGGGCTTGTTACACCTATCCTTGGTAGCATTCATTGGAACTGCAGTATGAAGAAGCTTGCTAATCAAGCAAATACAAAAGCCAGCATAGGCTAGATATCAGATGCCAGGGGATCTGCTTCAGGCAACAGCATTTGAAGAATGTACTGGAGCTCATGGTAACATTGGGGTGGGGTCACAAGGGATTGGGGGCGGGGCTAACAAGAGCAGCCATCCTTGGATTGTGATTGGTCTGTGCTGAGTGTGTTTCTGGGTGTAGATGGTTTGTGCTGTACGCCGGACTCGGCGGCATTGAGGTCCAAACTGAAACAAACATGACCATGCTAAGACAGTGTCACTAAACACATCCACCAATGAAAGGTACACAGTCAATGTGATAAAACAGTGTTAAATTGTACACATTTATATTTCATATCAAAACACCACCACTTCATTTGCGTTGTTCACAGAAATATGCAACTTCATTATTGTCATGAAGAAAATCAATTAGTGTGAAAAAGCTGGGTGAAACATAGTAAAATGTTCACATCCATGTCTTACCTGCCATCTTGAATATTTTGGTATATTTTTCTGGCTGTGTCCAAAAATGCTTCCTCCACATTTTCACCCCTGCAACCCACCAGGTAATTACAACATGACCTGACCCAGCAAATATAACAGGATGAAGTCATCATACAAGCAGAGCAAGTTTGGTAGCACTTACGTCTTGGCTGAGCACTCTAGGAACATGAGACCTTGGAGAACACAGGGGGTAAGGACGATAAGCATGATATACATAGACACTGACAAAGCAGCAATGAAGACTGCCATTACTACTGGTCACAAGCTCGATTAAAACCCATCATACATAAATTTATTTCTGGCATTAATATAAAGCAGCCATAACATATCTGGAAGTTATTTACATGTATATACATATAAGTACATAAACATATGTGTGTGTGTGGTATGTATGTACATATGTATGTGTGTGTGTATGTGTGTGTGTGTGTGTGTGTATGTATGTGTGTATGTGTGTGTATGTATGTATGTATGTATGTATGTATGTATGTATGTATGTATGTATGTATATATATATATATGTATATATATATATATATACATATATGCAGCTGCATATATGTATGGATATGAATGTTTATATATATGTATGTATGTATATATATATATATATATATATATATATATATATATATATATATATATATATATATATATATATATATATATATATATATATATATATATATATAATGGATGGAAGGTTTGATATAACTGCAGAAGTAGGTCCCAAATGTTGCACCATAACTCACAAAAGCTGGTTCACTTATATTAATCTACAAATGATTAACATAGCTACTCAATCAGCCCTTATTTCAAATATAGGATCAAATATTGAATCTGATACATGCAGCATAAACCAAGCATATCATTGAAAAGATTGTTATTTTCATTGAAATTAATAGATTACTTGCCATTTTCATCGGCAAACTGCTTAGCCTCCTCGTAGGTGACGTCACGTTGCGCCTCAAGGTCGGATTTATTGCCGATAAGAAAGATAACCTATCACACACAACGCTATCTGTTATTGATGCTTGTAATAACAAATATGTTGTAACCGTAATGCTATCTTACTTTGTTTTTACCCAAATAACAGATAAAACGCGTTAATAGCTGGGGATGCGGGGTGTTCTAAATCACCAATTTACATTAACCATCAACATTAATGACAATACTTACCACATCACTAGACTTCTTTAGAAAAAAAATACTCAACAGAAATAGTAATAATTATAGCAAATGAATTGAATTTTACTAATTGTAAGTGCCTCGTGGGAGGGATGTATAAAAAAGAGAACTGACAGTGTTAGGGTTGGTGAGGTTCCGGGCATCTGTCAACCAACTGCTCAGATGGTTATATGTGCTCCTCCTGAAAAATAACATATTTAATCAGTTGGTAATCCTACCTGGATTGTAAGGCCATTTAAAGATTTTTCTGTCATTTTATTCAATTTTTGCCATTTTCGTACAGTTGCTGCAATGACTGGGAACACCAAATCACTGATAATTGATCGATTAAGGTGCACTGAAAACAGCCTCCGAACTTTGTTTACAAAAATAATCAAATGAAAAACTTTCTGAACAAATAACTAAGCATGCGCAAAACTACAATTTTCTGCTGTTATCTCTCAAACCCTCAGAAGTATTGTATTTTACCATTTGCCATATTTGGGTTAAAATTCACGTCCCATCAAGAATAAGAAATTGAACTTTACAAAGGCCATAAACCTAGCTGGGGCCACTGGATATCATTTCATAACCTTGTAGGGAATCGATTGAAGATTTTTTTTTCAGAACAGAATTTTGGTGATTTCTAATGACATTGGGACTATGATGGACGAGGATTACTGTCATTCTTAGATAGTTCCCTTTTAGTGCCATCACCCACTTGGCACAAAGCCTTTGATCTTCTTATAGTGCAAACCCCAGCTGCTGAGACCAAAAGGCCAACATCATTGAGCAACCGACATGGGCCGATCAAACAGCTATACCCAGCCAAATCCAAAGTTTGGAATGTTTCAAGAACAAATTCCTTAAAACCACATATATTACATGAATTAAAAGATAAACATTTTCATGAAATTTATACAACACTTTCAACTGCTATTTGGCACATATAACCATCGATTTATAAATGTAAAATGATCCACATAATTCACCTATCTACAGTGGAGTATCTGGGATGCCCCGATTTTGTAATGTCTTTCTACACACCTATTATCATGCATTGCGAAAGTTTGGAGATGTACAACCGTGTGTAAATCATAACGTTGCAGTTTTCCAAGTGAACACCACCTTGTCCACTTTCTTAACGTTGAAATGAGATTAAAAGTAGTAAACAGCAGGGGCGCTGTCAGAGAAGTTTCTTTGCCTAAGTCATTTTAGGTCGCTTGAACCAGAGGCACATGGTTTCATTCTTATTTAAGAGAACGCCATTGACGACTGAGAAGGTGCGACTAATTTAATCGCCTTGAAAACAGCCCCACCGCAAACCTCTTACCACCGAGGTCAGACAGTCTGTCGTTTATTGGGACTTGCGATTGCTGGCGCATCACCTGAAATCTTCCCATCGGAAAATTTCACTGTGGTATCATACGGGTGCTCGGTAAAAAATACCGGATTTCGGAATTGCGGTCAAAGGATACTCAACTTATATATATATATATATATATATATATATATATATATATATATATATATATATATATATATATATATATATACATATGTACATATAGATATATACACATATATAGTGGTAGTGCCTGGTAAATCTTAAACGAAAAAATAACAATTAAAAATACCACCACCCACCTTTTATAATCAGTTAGGACAAGAAAACAACACCCTAAATTCAATTGAAAGTTACAACAACCACTATTCAATTATGTCTATTGAAATTTGTTTGCCATTCCTGCCTCCGTACCTCGTGATGTCATAAACCATGAGTGCCCCAGCAGCGCCCCTGTAGTAGCTACGTGTCACCGCTCTAAACCGTTCTTGTCCTGCTGTGTCCCAGATCTGTAGCTTGATTTTCTGACCGGCTACCTCGATGATCCTGAAGTGATGAAAATAAGTAAATAACACAAATCAAATCAAAGGCAGATACACAAACTTATCAGGTGTACAAAACGGTGCAATCATCAATAACTTGGTTCACTAGAAATTATGAGATGATGTGATGTTTACCTTGTACCAAACTCTACACCAATTGTGTGTGGGCAGTCAGCCATAACTGGAAAAAAGTACAAAAAGTATCATACATGGTTAAATTACCTTAAAATCCTATGTACAGGTCACATTTGTATACAGGTCACACCATCCTCATGAAAATGACTTTCGGTGCAAAACTGACAGACCTATACACAAGAATTTTGATGCTTGATAAAATGTGACTCGGGGGCAAATAGTGACATATAT
>CM067352.1:44761203-44888703 GCA_034190875.2 Urechis unicinctus
ATATATATATATATATATATATATATATATATATATATATATATATATATATATATATATATATATATATATATATATATATATATACATGGGGTTGAAAGGCGACACAGTATTCCACAACGATACTCAATTGAGTGTGGAGGCATCATTCACATACATAATCTGTAAATAGGCAACAGACTAAAAGGGAGAGTAATATGGCCACAACAAGTGCAGGGTGGTGGTGTTAGGGGTGAATAAGATTTCTATCTTTAAAAACGGAGGTCTCAACAATATGCATAAAATCCTATAAAATGGACCCCAAGCTATATGAGACCAGTTTTAGTACCGAAATTAAGATGCCGAAATTCCAAAATTGTCAGTGTAGATCATAAATTTGGTCAGTTGAAACTTGCAGACCTACATTACTGACTCATAACGTCATAAGTAGGTGCATGATTGTGGGAAATATAAGTTTATGTAACATCAATCAGCATTGTGATATAATAAAGATATTACAGGTCTGTCTTCACAATTTCCTGAACTAGTTTAAATCAAGCATTTACCTACTATATATTCATTGTCAAGGAAAAATGGATATTACTGAAGTCCAATAGTAATACTGGCTCAATTATTTTTCTTTGATTCTTGACCTTTTTGCTGTTTTCCTGAGAATGCAAAATTGCTAGACTACCTGATAAATTGATTTAATAATAATATTTTTTTATGGCTAGGGTAAAACCGTCCACATGTGGCCTTTGGGGATTATTTAGCTTTAAAAACATTTACCTGTAATGTAATTGAAAATATATTTGAATTTACATCAATCAAAACACTGATCTTGCCATTCTTGGAATCTTGGTGACGCACTAATGACGAGACCGTGAAATAACTATTTGATAAAAAGACGTGATATTAGCCGAAAATTCACCATTTTTTGTGTTAAACATGATTCGTTTAAGCCATGTAGCCTTCATATGAATCACACAGCACCAGGGGGTGTCAAGGTCCTCTCTCCGGGTGGTGAGCTGTCAATTGCACTGACGGAGTGTCAATTCGTCTGGGATTACGCCCACTTTAAGGACGATTCAAATATCACACCACACAGGCTTGTATTTCAAATTCGGATGACAAACAGAAAAAGTTTTAACAATCATACCTGATCCAACCGATAATCCTCAAAAAGAAAATTTGATCGAAGAATAAGCACGAAATGAGTTGTATTTACTCTCTACCAATATGGCTTCCGTGTGACTTCAATAATCCCATACCACACCGGTGCACATGCCATCTGGCGAATCGCAGGGGAACTAAAAATATATACAATGTTGTACAAAAAGTAAGCAGATTCGTTTTTTCGCCATTTCTAATTTAATTTTTAGGCATGTTGATCGAACGTGTTCGTTACAATCTATGGTAATGATTGTACCTACTAAACAAATTAAAAGCGTAAAACCATAATGAAATCATGATCTATTGTGACGGAACTGTCATTGTATAAATAAACATATCCACTTGCCATAAGACCCTGTGAATGATTAATTCAGTGTGCTCAATTTTAAACTGCTCATCGTTATAAAATTCAAACATTTTTGTCTCCATTTTGGTATTTTAAAAAGTTTAAATAGCAGGTTTGTAAAATTGTCAAATACTGAAATGACGAATTATTAAGCGGATTAAACTCTGGCATTTCACATATTGCATTGCATAAGACATGCAAATACTCATTGAAACCACCATAAGAATTCGAGTCATGATAAGAAATATTCCACATCAATGTGAAATTGTTATCATTAAATACTTAAATTAATTCGTTTAAAAAAGAAGTGAAGTTTCTTTCTTTCAGTTGAAAATAAATTCAAGAAATGACATACACAACCACAACTATGTTAGAACTACTGAAAGCTAACCATAAACAAGCCATTTAAAAACGATCGAGCCCATAATAACAATTTTTTTGGATATTAATCACCCCGAATTTGGGCTACTATTAAGTGCATTGGGAGATTGACAATGTTACAAGTCAATGAGTTAAAATAAATTATAATACAGCATGTTGTTTTATTTACAATTAAAATCGGTTTGTTGTGGTAGAAAGTAATTTCTATTCTAAAGTATGTTTTTCTTTTTCACGATAAAAATGTCATTTTCATTGGCTGTCTAGTCAAATATTTCTTCTCACTGAACGGCTATTACTCACTTACACAGTGACAATTCGAATACAGTTTGCCTCATGAATCGTGGTTGAATGCGACCTGCTGAGAAGGTGTGGAAATGCGACCAGTCAATTCATTTGCAGGATAAACTAAACTCATAATCCTCCAACCCATATATTTTCTAGGATGGACAGAAGAAATGTAGATACGTTCTATCGTGTGTCATAATCTCAAATGAGTTATGTCATACTAAATCCATTCGCATCTATCATAACAAAGCCAGTGGTGATATGCCTATCTTTTGCATCCACGTAAATTCACGCCGATCCATAAGCGTATTTTGCGCATGCGTCCTTTTCATTACCGGTCCTCGTGAAAATGGCGACTCAAGCTAAGGTTGCCAAACCCGACGGCAAAAATAACCACGAAAACCTAGACGAACAAGCAGGTTGGTTTGTTTAATGATCGAAAATCAAACTAAATTATATTCCCCTGATATTTTCAAAGTAGAAATAACTGAACTGACTGTAGTTCTATTTTATATCGCTATTTAAAATCTCGGTACATTGTTCTTTCAAAAGAACACGCTGTCCGACTTCCGCTAGTAATCTACGACGAGATTCCCTGATAATTTAGAGAATTACGTGTTACATCCCACAAATGCAGATAGGGTAGGGGCCTTTGTACATCGTAGTATATTTCCCATGAGTCAAAATACGCAGTGAATCATTAATAAGATAGGGATTTAGGCTTTCTCGCGTGTTGTTTACCCCGTTCCGGGCTGGCCGAGTTCACCCTGTTCTCTGGTTTTCAAGCTTCCCGCCCGTCTAGTCCGATACCTCGTTATCGATTTGTTCTCACCAAAACCCCGGCTCCACGGCTCGCTGCCTATTTTCGCACACCAGGCTCGGGGTGACTTGGGAATATGGTATTTCTAGAGGATCGTATTGGTCATGCACAGTTGATAGCGTGGAAGCGATTTAGTATATTGTATGTATTAAGTTATGTAAATAGTTAGTATTAAATGCTTTTAGATGCTGTTGCTATCAAGTTTATCAAGTGTTTCCAGTTATAGAATTGGTAGATTTTATGGTTCATGATATTTTAATCTGTGCCAACCTGACTTGGTTTGATACATTGGTGTCAATGTTATGTATGCATTCTTATGTACTTTGTTTGATATGATATTTGCTCACCTCAACCTTGTTGGAATAACAGTTAGTGCTCACCTTAAGAATCCGTGAACAACCCTACCCTTCATGCCTAATGCTAGTTGCTCATCAAATCTCACTGGTAATTGCAGATCAATTTCCCTTCGAAATAGTTGCTTAGAGCACACATCATGAAGGGTTCAATTAATGTTGAGTTCTTTATTGATAGGATATGTACCCAGGGCACGAAATTTGCAAATATGTGAATTGGCCCTCCATTTTTTTTCAACTGGCCCTTCAACAAAATGAACTGGCCCTGCCAGTATTTAACTGGTCCTCTCAATGGTCTTGTTATTCACAATGCAGAAAGCATTTAAATTGTCTTGACAATAGCTATCATAAGATAAACATGATCAAAGCAGTTGCAGTAAACCATAAGGCAGTATTCTTTATTCAGTTACATAACAATTATTAGTGACATAATAAAGAATAAGTAGAAGTGAAAAGGCTGAGTGAAGATGGACTTTTTTCTAATTCATCACCGTCGCATTTAGGTAAACGTTTGACTAACTTGTCCATTGTTAAACTTGGGAAAAATAATTTGCGCCAAGTATCAAGTCAGCGATGCATAGGCGACTTGTAACACCGGGAAAATTCGACACTCAGATGCATTGTGCACATGACATAGACTGACCAATAAAAACGAGTTATACGATCTCATTGATAATCGTGTGCTTTTGTCAATACGGAAATAAACGTAGTACTCTGGATGAAAGCTGAGGTCAAGTCAATTGGGTCAGTTCACAATTTCAAACTGTGTCGCGATTGTCAACATGTTTATCTTTTGACGTCGAGCATGGTTACAGAAAAGTTTAGCCGGGCGGACCGACTACTTTGACAAATGAGTCGGCGGAGTGTTATCTCCCAATCAAGGTGGACTTTCACCTATATTTTCAAGAACAAGCCAAATTTGTTTCACCTACAAAACAACTCTGCCCTGAGTCACTTCCTCAAGAGTTAATTTATTACCCTGGTGTCTCAACGCATATCATGTTTAAACTTTGTCCATGCCAAGGGTTCACAACCTTGTAGAGAGGAGGGTTTGTACCAGGTTGGGTTAACAATCAAGCATCACGATCATACTTGTCCAACTGTAGCAGCACCACCATGTTATTACAAACAATGATACTTATGATTGTATTTCATTTAGGTTCAAACGATGTCTTGTTTCAGATAAAGAACAGCAAGAAGCCATCGAGCAGATAGATGAAGTCCAAAATGAAATAGACAGGTTGAACGAGTCTGCCTCAGAAGAAATCCTCAAAGTCGAACAGAAATACAATAAACTGCGACAGCCCTACTTCCAAAAGCGATCAGAACTCATCTCTAAAATCAACAATTTCTGGGTCACAGCTGTATCCTTCATTCGTGATATTTCTTTTAAATCTCAAATAATTGTGTTTAGTTTCTTTTCTTGGGGGGGGGGGGGGGGGGGGGGGGTTGTATCAATGCCCGGTATTACTCATGTAGTTAAAGAAAACAGTGTGATGGGCACTTGCCCTTCCCAGCCCAGGGGGATGCAGAATCTGTCTGATATTACATTGTCCCTCTTCCACCCACACCCCCTCATCAGTAAACCATGTGGTTCCTATCTTATGAGTGATCCTTGACAGTGTTGTCAGTTTGTTAACCACCCTCAAGTGTCAGCTCTGCTCAATGAGGAAGATGAGGAAGCCCTGCAGTACCTCACGCGTGTCGAGGTCCAGGAGTTCGAGGACATCAAGTCAGGCTACAAAATCATATTTGTGAGTGTTTTTTTTTTTTTTTTTTTTTTTTTAAGTATCAAAGCATTCTCATGCATAGAAGTAAGGAGCTGTGCTTTATGCGACTGGTTATTTAAGAATGGTTATGAAATTTAATTGATTTTGTGTTCCAGAAAGTTGAGTCAGCATTATTTATGTCATGAATACAGCAGTGTATAATTGTTTATCGATCAAGTTGTGAACCTTAAAACTAAACAGCAATAGTCCTAGCTTTTATGTGTGGTATGTTCTGTGTTATATTCACAGCATTTTGATGATAACCCTTTCTTTGAGAACAAAATGATCTCCAAAGAGTTCCATCTCAATGATACTGGTGAGCCGTCTTCAAAGTCAACAGCAATCCAGTGGAAGCCAGGCAAGGTGAGCCATGACACTGATTGATGCTTTAGTTTTTATAATTTGTATATGTTTGCTGTTGGACTAGCTAGTAGGATAGATAATCATTTTCGTTATTGATGATAGCGGGGAGGAAAAAATGCTTTTTGTAACTTTTCTGTTTAAATGGAGAGGAGATACGTGTGTTTGAGTCAGGGTCAGAGCATTGTATCATCAAGTATATTTTGTAAAAGAAGATTTTTGTTGTGTGAAACTAAAAATTTGGTGTGACCCTGATTATTTGGCCATGTCATGTGATAAACCTCAGTAATCGCGGTGTGCCATGTTTCAGTATGCATCAGTAGCTAACTCTGTGATTGTGACAATGTTGAGGTCTCTGTTGCATTGCTGTCTCAGGATCTGACGCAGAAGAGTAGTGGTGGCAAAGCTGGGAAAAAGCGAGGGCACGAGGAGCAGGACTCGTTCTTCGGCTGGTTCCTGGACCACGGGGATGCGGGGGCCGACGAACTGGGAGAGGTCATCAAGGACGACATCTGGCCCAACCCTCTACAGTACTACCTGGCATCAGAGATGGACGAGACGGGTGAAGGTTCGTGAGGGGAGCGGGGTGTCGAGGATATGGATAGGCTGCTGTTAATGTATCAACAATCGTGTTCCTGGGGCCGAGTAGTCATTTGTCAGCAACCTTGCCCAAAAATATGTGATGTTATTGACAAGGCTATTTGGAATTAGTTTATTGCAACTTAAATGATTTTTGGAAAGTAATTGAATTCTTTTGGTTCCCCTTACTTTCCTGAAGTTTTATTCAACTTAATAGATAAGATGCATCCCTTGTTGGTTGATGTCCTCCCATTTATTGCATTGCATTATTTGTTTTTATAAAGTGAGATAAGCTAAGTTTGGTGTTGCTATGGTAACAGATGAGGAGGGAGATGATGAGGGTCTTGATGAGGACGAAGATGATGGTGAAGAAGAAGAGGACCTTGAAGGAGAGGAGCCAGATGAGGTGAGATTGAGGCATCCCCTCCATTCACTTTGAACATATCTATTCTGGTGGAATCAAATTACTTAAATTATAATAAGTTGAAGATATGACTCCTGGAATTCATTGGTGTTAGATTATCATAGTGGGGGGTCATCTTTCTATGCGCGAGGAACTAAATTCCTAGTTCACTGGACATGTCCGAGTTGATTATATTAAATTAGAAGTCCTCTCTGATATTGCAAAGGATTGGGAATTGGTGTCTCCCCCTCCCCCACCCTCATGTACACCTGTATTAACATATATTATTCATGACCCCTTGTATATCTGCTTTTTTCAATAAGGGCGTGCGAGTCTTGAATTTTTGTGGGTTTGGTTTGCAGGAAGAGGATGATGATGAGGATGCATGAAGTTGTCTGTCTATATGTCATCTCCCAACCCACCTGCCCGGCCAATTCACTCTCCTTCCCTCAGCAGCAGCAGCAGCTTTGATCTTCTCCTCATACCCCTACCAGGGGTGGAGCTATAAACCAAACAACTAAAGCGACGGTTATTCATCAAGATTCACAAGTTTACATACACGTTTCTGTCAAACCATTAGGGAAAACCCCCAATACAGGAATCTGTGGGTTTTTTGTATTATTATCATTATTAACATAACGAAACAGTGGCATGATGTAACTGGATGTATCCAAGGTGACACGCCACAAGACTGTTTCTCCAACTATGCCGCACCATCTTGACGCAGTAAATCGCCACTCCACATCCTCTCTTTCTCTCATCGGTCACAAAGCCACATTATGGACCCTCGGGTCGTTTTGGCCGGGCTGCGGGTTCACAGATATCATTGTGTTTCATTGTTGTGCTTAGCTTGCCTGGTTTCGTCTCATCTCTCCCTATGTCTGATCATAATATGGATTCCAGTTCGCCTCTCTCTGTCAACACAAAATATTACTTATAATAAAACATAGTGTTTATAATAGTATACTCTGTTCCTCGTCTTCTTGGTGCACAGTGATACCACAACGGGCGCGTGGCTCCAGATTTTATATATATTTATGTATATATATACACATAAATGTATATTAACATATATGTGTAGTACATCTGTTAAATGTCTGGCACAGCCTTTGTAACAACCTCACGTTTGTTTTTATCACAACAGCTGAAACCATGGAGAAGGAAACTTAAGTTTTTCGCTTTCAATATCAAAGGTTCACTTCGAAACTTATATGGATGCTTGTTCAGAATCCCTAAAAGGCCAGTCCTTTTGTGGTACATTAAGTTCAATGTAATAAATGGAATAATTCGAGAGAAGAAAGCTTAGTAAATAATTATATTTGCTAGTGGAATTAACATAGCTCAATTCATCATAAACATAATTTATACATGGACGTGATTGGAACGGATCACAGTGGGAAATTTAATTCTGTGAGTATATTTTCATTAGAAGTATATGCATGCATAGAGCTCGTGTTGGTAATGATAAATATAGGGGAAAAAAAGACTTGTGTCAGATCCCTCAACAGGTTGAATGAGGCCAATTGACCCAGCATCACACCCGGAATTAATATAGCATACTAACTTGAGAAAAGTTCACAGTTTTTGTAGCCTAATTCACAAAAAAATCTGATGTGCGGATTGCACACGTGCAGCCTATTCACAACGTGGTTGGTGTACCAACCCATTCCAAGAACATCTTTTACAGCGTTGCATATAAGAAAGCACAATTCAATGATTTAAGTTGATGCTATGAGCTGAACTAAATAGCCTCGATTTGTCTTAAGATCTGTCATAAGCACCCGTACATGATCATGAGCAAGGGAGTTTAACTGCAAACAATACGAACATCGCCTGAGAAAGTTCAACGCTAAATAACATAATATTCAGTTGTATAGAACTAAATGTCTTACATATCAAGAATTCTCTATAACTTCTATAGGAAGTGAAACCATTTTATTCTTTCCATAACTGTCTGTACATTTTTAAACATTTAAACTATATTTCATCAGCTTAAATACACAATCAATGAGCAGTGGTGTCGGTCCTGTTCTGCTGTCCATGCAAAGATCAGGAAAAAGTGTGGGTATATTTTAATACTGTCTGTCAAATATTTCATCCATTGTCTATCAATCTATAGAAGAATTTCTAAAGGCCCTGATTATTTCTTGAAGGCCCTGATTAATGCTGGATCTATATACCTCCGCAGTTAATGACAAAACCACATATCTGAGATTTTATGTACATTTAGTCTTGAGCATGGAGCCATGAGTGAGTGGCAATCTTTATGAATGGTACTCTATTGAAATGGGTATACAGAGGGATACCCAAGGATGTTGGTAGAATGAAGCAAAGCCATGAAAGTCTATACATTGAAGGTACTCGCTTGCTTGTACAACAAAGGGTAGCCAAATAGGGTACAAATGCAGCACAATGAAGGGGACCCAGGAATGTTTCAACAATTAAGACTACCCTCAGCTGTATGATGAATGGTACCCAAACATATATTGGTACAATGAGGGTTAACCTTAAATGGTTCGACTACAAAAGCTACTCGTGAATGCATGAGCAATGAAGGGTAGCCCAAGGATGTATTTACAGTGAATGGTACACCTGTTTGGTTGCACAAGGTTTAATTGGAATACCATAACGTGTGAATGCTTCAATCCACCATCACCCCTGGGATTCACAAGTGCTGCTTCACAACCATTCTTGTTAACACGTGTAAACTACAAAGTGTGTGCATATATTATACCCTTAATAGAAGCACCCCCACCCCATATGATCTTGCATTTGAAGCAATTCTGTACTAATGGGCAACTCGCTCAACAGAAGTGATTTGATTTTCCACAACTCAGGTTAACGACAACAGTTGGCCGAGGAAAGAAATTTTCTTCGGTGTATTCGGTGGCTCAACATTCAAGATGTTGGTTTTGTATATAAACAAGCTATTCTGTATAAGTTTAAATTCATCTTTAGGAAAACAAATTCTGAACTGTCAATCAGTGGTCAGGATGTGGATTAGATTATAAGCCCCAGATATAGATGATTGTAATCAGAATGTACCACAGGTAATATATCAACGAGGTGACCCTGATATTATTTCAGGAAGCAATGCAATAGATGAAGGTAATGTAATAAATTCAGAAACAATACAAAATGCAGGGCAGCTATTAATTTCACCTGAAAACAATCAACAAACATTAGCTATCCAAGCCCTGAACCCCTCATGAAATATACATAAGAATCTGGGGTTTAACAAACAAAGATAATTCATCAGGTGTATTTACACAACAAAATTACAATATTCTATTGCAATGAGTTGAACAGAGTCAAATGGTTTTTTAACAGCAAAAAAAAATCATTTCATATCGATAAAGTTTGTCTCTATCAGAACTGCCATGCCAGGTGTAGTGGTGGGGCAGGTGTGAGTGTTGTCCCTGAAGCGTACATGTACGCTTCATGACATAACTGTATAAGACAAAGGTAGAGGAAGAAAGCCCAGCGCTATCAGTGTATCATCAGATACAGGCTGCAACCATGTTTTACCCATTAATACATATCATATCTCACAAGGAGCCGTTAAAGAGAGCCCAAGCTCATTGAAATATAAAAAGATTATGTTGTGTTAACCCAAATGCCTCAAGACATTTGTGGGGGTCGGGGGGGTGGGGGGTGGTGTTGGTCGGTCGGTGGAATATAATTTAGTGGTAATTCAAGAGAGCACTTCAGCAGTTAAACAACACTTAAGTGGCATCAACTGGAACACTTAAGTGGAATTGTATGGGGAACAGGAAGTGCTAGGCTGTCAGACAAGAGGGACAGATCTTAACCAGCTGAGTAGCATTAAGTTCTGATAGGCACGGTAGAATACATCAATCATTCCTAACACAGATAACCAGTCAAACCCACCCTAAACACTCTCCCAAAATAATCAACATCTCCAAACAGATCTAAGCCATCTCACTCTTACTACATCCACAATAGGCCAGATTTTATGCTGAATATTGCACAAAAAGCAAATCATAAATTTCCAATAACACAATTTGGATGGCACTTTTCAGCCTCTAACTCTAACAGGTCTAACTATGCACCCAACCATTAAATCGATTCATATGCCACATCAGTTCCTTTTTCAATATTACTCTCTCCTCCCAAAAACTGCTCCAGGTCATAGTCCGTCTCCTTTTGTCGTTTCTTGCTTTTCTTCTTCTTTCTCTCCTTCTCATTTTTCTCCTTGCTGCTTTCTTTTTCTGGGTCGCGATTTTTTTTATGTTTCCGTCTGCTTGATTTTTCCTGCAGATACAAATAATCCCAAAAAATAAAACTTAGGTCAAATGTGGATGCTTTAGAAACAGTAAATGTTCTTAGGGCAACAATGCCATTTTCAGAAGGTTCATTTTAGTAGTATGTAAATTACAAGAAACTAACAACAATGACTTTTCAGGCTGGTTAACAAATTGCTGGGGCTCATATATATCAACATATCTGACAAACTTTGGCAGGTTAACAATGCGGTTCGTTCTTACACCCATAAATCATACCTTGTCTGAGCTATGGTCTTTGTGTTTTTTCTTCCTCGGATTTGAAGAGTTCATGTCATCTTCAGTTCTGCTGGAGCAGGCACCAACATCACTAGCCTCATCACCTGTAACCATAGCAACCGCATCAAGAGATCACATACCATGGTTGCCTCATTTCAAGCCCTGACATTTTACACTGAGGCTTGCATACACTGTTCATGAAAAAAATGTGAATGTCAAACAACAAAGAGAATGGAAAGAATTACAATTAAGGATTACATGAAACACACCTCAAGATCGTTTTCAAAATGGCTACCTAATTTTTATAATCCCTTTTTAAGTTCAATTTTTCACTAAGCTTCTGGAGGAGAATGGTTATTATCAACCACTTAACAACATGGATTGTTTTAGCCTTCATCTACACATATAGGATGGGGTGCAGCATAAGCGTCTTACGGGGTTGGCCTGTATTGAAGTTAAAGCCTTTCTCCAACATCCCCAGGTCTTCCAGAGTGAGGCTTATTGCAGGTACAGACTCCTATAAACAAACCATTAATGATTGACCGTACAATTTATCCTCACGGGGCAATGGGAAAAGGCATTCTACATCCAGATACTGATGGCAGGGACCTTCCATCCTGGTCATCACATCCGCACAGACAAACTCCTCTGATATCAACATCCAAATCTAGCACCATACTGTATCAGATTGTTAGCAATAAACAAACCTTATTGGATTGGCTGTCATTTGAAGACACAGAGAGTCGGTGGTTTGTTGTTTCCGTGGCCACCGGTGTAACTGCAGCAGCAGCCTCAGGTGGAATGTCATCATCACTGCCAATATCCTCATCTTTTAGAATCGCAACTTCACCATACTCTTCATCACTGTCCCCATCACTGTCCAAACTCTCCTCATCTTGCTGCTGCTGCTGAGGCGGGGACAATGGAGATGCTAAATTGGAAACTTTGAACGATAAGTCTGTTGACTGAGCATCAGGGTAACTATTAACATGAGCGTTCGTTGCTGAGTTTTCCTGCTGTGTAATACTGGAAACGGGTCTTTCTGACGGCGGGGATGGGGTCAAGGGGTGATCGAGACTGAGGTCATCATCACTGTTGACCTCTGTTGCCTGTTTGATGTCATGGAAGTCCTCTTCGTCAGAGTCGATGTCTTGGAATGCAGCGACCATAGGGTTGCCTCCTTCATCTTCACTGTAATGTAAATCAATCATTGGAATGTATATTAATTTACCAACACATATAATTATTCTCTAATTTACACCAGGTGAAAACAAGAGATTCAGATTCATAGACAAGCAACATGTCGGTGAAAGATCACTTTTCGGCCACCAGTGCTACTGAAAGTGATTTTGTGCAATTTAATTGGTTAAACAACTCGACTGTAACCATTTCTTGGTATTGGGAACACCAAACAATATGTAATACAGTACATGAAAACAGCCTACAAACAACGTTTAGAAAAATATGCCAATAAGTATAGACCTATCATGTAAAAAACCTATGTAAAATTCCACCATTCTCTGGTTCAATCACAAAAACTCTGGCCGTTTTCAGCACAGGATGTCTAGCACAGGATGTCTATCACATTCCATGTCTAGTCTTCACATCACATCCACAGAAAGCAACAGGGCCCAATAAAGGCATAGTAACTACCAGTCATCTGACTGTAGGATATCACATTCTAATGTCATAGGAAATAAGTTTATGAAGTTTTTACACAGCAGAATTTTTAGGATTTTTTATGCCATGCTCAAACTGTTTACCTAAAATAACATGTTGCAAATGGAAGCTTTTATAGACGAATCAATTTAATAAAAACGTGATAAAATCCATCCTTCAGTGACAGGCAGGCCAATACTTACAATAATTTGTACATGCACCATCGAAGGCTTATACACAAACCGAAACCAATTAATATGATTATTTATGAATATAAACCAATATAACTGACCTTGATTCTTCAGCTATATCTTGGGGTGTGTCCATGGCCTCGGCATCCAGGAAAGAGGCATCAAGTCCTTCATCCGGCACAAAATCCTCCACACTTCCCACGTTTGGAAGACTACTGCTTGACGAGGGTTCAGCTACTGCTGGAGCTGAGAATGTGCAGAGTAATAGTTCATTAATTCAAGTTATGTACCTAACAAAATTACACTTAATGTGCTTTTCAGAAAAGTGAAGAAATGATAGATGTATAGATACATGGAATCTACACCAATGCTTAGTTAATAGCCATGACTTCACTTGAGTGATGAGTATTTATTTATTGGTTATTATCTCTAAAAGTTCACATACCAGCCTCTGTGTTTCCGTCACGGGATTTATTCCCAAACAACCTCGACATAAATCCTGTCTTCTGTTCACCACTAGGGGTGGTGGCTGGGGTCAGAGGAAGGGACTTGGCCCCCACGGGAGAGGTCGTGGTGGAGGTCGCTGTGGAGGTCACGGAGAGGGCGGAAGTCGATCGAGTAGGTCCCAGAGCCAGTTCCATGCCTGGGATAGGTCGAGCTGGTGGAGCTGATTAACATAAACACATCATAATGTGTTTTCAGAATTTTCAATAGCTTAAATTGCATGTCTCAATGTGGACACTTAGCAGGAAGAATAAAGAAGGTGATGGGTTTATGTCAAGTTGGTGATGGCATTAAAGAGGCACTGTCCATGCATCACAGTCATCCATCATCGGTGATACCACCTCATTGTTGTCACACTTGCAACCCCAGTAGGAGATACTGAACCTCAATTTTTTAAAAATTAATTCAATTTCTGGTGCAGAATGATCAGTTGAATTGTAGAGAGGAAAGCTATTATCAGAATATATAATGGTCTGCCCTTTGACAGTAGTGCCATTAGAACTACATGCCTATCATTGCCCCAGCATATGAGATGTTTGGGGAGGGTAGAAGGATCTTCCCCTATTTCAGAGGATCTTTATGAAGCATACAAAATGTATATAAAGAACAAAATGCAGCTACAGTTGTGAAAAAAGGAGTAGCAAGGGGTCTAACATCCCGTTCAACATCTGGAGAGTAGAGGAGGGATGATTGTTGACAAAGATGATGATGACAACAATGATTATGACAACATCTTCGCATATCTCCAGCTACAAGACAAGTGCACCAGAATTCTTCCCTTAAAGATACTTGGAAACTCTTAACCTATTTTACCTTCTCGTTGTTTGACTGTGGGAGCTGGGACCGCATTTGGACTCGTGAGACCGTTGATTTGATGTGAGGTTGTGTTGACATCAAGGGACGAGCCCGCATCTCCATCTGGAGAATTGGACGTCTTGTTTTCCTGTTGTTGTTTCTTTGTACTCAACTCAACCAGGAAACTGACATCAAACAGAAGAAATGAACACATTGAAGTGCATAAAATACATAATTGTTGATGAAGAAAGTCCCAAGAGGATATAACTGAAGCGCTCTTACAACCATTGCATGTTGAAGAGAAGACACAATACTAAAATCAAATTGCCCAATTTAATGATAGGAGGTCACCTGGTGAAAAATAGTCATTAATTCATGATTCAAATATTCATCATTGATAGTCTATTGGTAGAAGATATCTCTAATCAATAATATAAACGGAGAGAATAGATCTAATCAACAATCCAAATGGAGAATTGGGCTCTTATCATTACCCTAAACAGAGCAAATAGCACATATCTGCACTAGAGGGAGAAAATCTTATCTGGAAAGAATTTACAATTGCTCTTAAGAAGTAAACCACTCAACACACACAAAAAGCCTTGACTAATGATAATTACTGAATGGGCATAAATTATTCTTCACTGCTCTTTATCACAATAGCAAATAGCTATCGTCGAGTGACTTGAAATGAAGATATTTGAATACTCGGTGAAACAACCTTGATGACTCACAGGTCGTAGTTTTGTTCATCGCTGGCTTCATGTAGCGCCAATTCCTCACTGGTTAGCAAACTTTCTCTTGTGTTTGTTTCTAATTGCTGCAGCAATGACTCACGTTGCAGTCGCAGGAATGGAAGGTTGAAGAACTTGTGGACATACTTCAGCCCAAATCCGTTTTTCATGGAAGCCTCGCAATATCTTATTTGAGGGGAGTCTTCAGTTCGACTGAGAAAATGACACATTACCTTGAATCAAACAGTAATAACTACCAATTTGTGCTCGAATATATCAGTTTTGCTGCCTCTCTAGGTTCTAATAGAATAACAATTTGAGATTGATCACAGTGACCAAAGATGTCACAAGCCCACACAACACCACGGCATGGCAAACTCCCAACCACAGGCACTCAAGTCTCAAAATGCCTCTCTTCCCTAGTCAGTAATATATATTTAACTTACAAACAAGCAGCTGAAAAGGACAAGGTGTGTTTCAACACACTCACCAGTCGAGATGCTGAATGAACGTCCTGACTTGGTCCTCTGTCACCGTCCTGTGATGTCCCATGTCCCGATGATTGGCTAGAATCAGGACAGGAATCTGTGGGGGCACTTTGGGAAGCTCACGCTCGATGTAGTCGAACGACCTAGTAGAAACACAGGAGGCATAAATTAAAAAATGCCCGTTAACTAAGAGAATGTCAAATATTGGTGTCTAGGACATGACACAGTGAGGAGGAGGAGCACATGGGTAAAGACACAGTGAGGAGGAGGAGCACATGGGTAACGACACAGTGAGGAGGAGCACGTGGGTAAAGACAGTGAGGAGGAGGAGCATGTGGGTAAAGACACAGTGAGGAGGAGGAGCACGTGGGTAAAGACACAGTGAGGAGGAGCACGTGGGTAAAGACACAGTGAGGAGAAGCACATGGGTAAAGACACTGAGGAGGAGGAGCACGTGGGTAAAGACAGTGAGGAGCACATGGGTAAAGACACAGTGAGGAGGAGCACATGGGTAAAGACACAGTGAGGAGGAGGAGCACGTGGGTAAAGACACAGTGAGGAGGAGGAGCACGTGGGTAAAGACACAGTGAGGAGGAGCACATGGGTAAAGACACAGTGAGGAGGAGCACGTGGGTAAAGACACTGAGGAGGAGGAGCATGTGGGTAAAGACACAGTGAGGAGGAGGAGCACATGGGTAAAGACACAGTGAGGAGGAGGAGCACGTGGGTAAAGACAGTGAGGAGGAGCACATGGATAAAGACACAGTGAGGAGGAGGAGGAGCACGTGGGTAAAGACACCAAGATTTACAATGCAGGAACTACCAATGAACCAATGTACACAATTCTTATACATAAATATGTTGGCTATGTAGCCAGGTTTTCAATGTCAGGCTTCCCCGCCCTGAGCAGCTACATCTATATATAACCAGGGAAAAACATTAACCATCGCCCGATTGTCCCTGGCAAGTAGGTGAAGCTGTTGGACAAGTGAAGCTGCCATCTAACTTGCCCTACGGGACAAGTCGTTTTTTATATTCTATATTTTTTAAACAAAGCATATAAAGAGTGATCGGCGATTCCGGTAAATTCTGCGTTAGTCATATTTTCATACTATGACCGGGCAAGTAGGTTTTTCAATCGGACAAGTAAAAATTAGCAGGACTTGTCCGACTGGACAACACATGTATTCATATCAATATACTTAAGGGTCGGGGAGCCTGGCAGCAGTAACCAAGTGCTTCAGATATTGTAGATCAAACATAATTTTTTTTATTAAAATAATGTCATCCCATTCACAGATTC
Organism: Urechis unicinctus; assembly: GCA_034190875.2. Taxonomy (NCBI): domain Eukaryota; kingdom Metazoa; phylum Annelida; class Polychaeta; order Xenopneusta; family Urechidae; genus Urechis; species Urechis unicinctus. The sequence continues at coordinate 44,777,849 of CM067352.1, forward strand.
ACAAGGCAGGTTTTGATCGTCAGAGATGCAACATGGCCGTATAAAACTGTGTGGACGAGAAGAGGGAATGGCTACTGACCACTGCTTGGTAACGTCCATCACCATGATGACCCCATGCGTGCCTTTATAGACATCAATAAACTCAGCGTCCAAACAAACATCTTCGTAACCCTGATAACACAAACAATCTTATGAAAAGCCCTTTGCAAACAAACAAACAATCATATTCATAGCCCTGTTCAAACAAACAATCACTATCATAGCCCTGTTCAAACAAACAATCATATTCATAGATGAACAATCCTTGGTCACATCCATTTTCAAACAAACATTCATAGCCCTTTTCACAATTTTATTCATAGCCCAGTTCAATCCAAAAATCATAATCACAGCCAAAGACAAACAATCCTTCGCCACATCTATTATCAAACAAACATTTAAAGCCAGAACTAATTTCAATCAAACACTCACAGTCAAATAACCAAGTACATTAGATTGAACTGACGCGGCTATCTTGGTGCCGTTAAAAATTATAATAAACAACTTAATAGGAGAAGATGATAAAAACTTCACTCCAAACAATCCTCATCCAAGCCTTCTGACTGGCGACCTCAGTCCACCATGTCATCTGACTGGCGACCTCAGTCCACCAAGCCTTCTGACTGGCGACCTCAGTCCACCAATCCTTCTGACTGGCGACCTCAGTCCACCAAGCCTTCTGACTGGTGACCTCAGTCTACCAAGCTTTCTGACTGGCGACCTCAGTCTACCAAGCCTTCTGACTGGCAACCTCAGTCCACCAAGCCTTCTGACTGGCGACCTCAGTCCATCAATCCTTCTGACTGGTGACTTTAGTCCACCAAGCCTTCTGACTGGTGACCTCAGTCCACCATGCCTTCTGACTGGCGACCTCAGTCCACCAATCCTTCTGACTGGCGACCTCAGTCCACCAAGCCTTCTGACTGGTGACCTCAGTCCACCATGCCTTCTGACTGGCGACCTCAGTCCACCATGCCTTCTTACTGGCGACCTCAGTCCACCAATCCTTCTGACTGGCGACCTTAGTCCACCTAGCCTTCTGACTGGCGACCTCAGTCCACCAAGCCTTCTGACTGGTGACCTCAGTCCACCAAGCCTTCTGACTGGCGACCTCAGTCCACCATGCCTTCTGACTGGCGACCTCAGTCCACCAATCCTTCAGACCGGCGACCTCAGTCCACCAAGCCTTCTGACTGGCGACCTCAGTCCACCATGCCTTTACTTAGAGGATAACACCAAGCTGTAGGTTATTTAAATGCACAACATTTGTTTGCCAATCTTAGCTGGCCATATTTCATTCACACTTAGTAATACACACAGGCACAAGTGCCTTAAAATGCCACTCACTCAGAGCTTCATATATAAAAAAACCTGTACATATTACAAGGTCAGGGTGAGTGTGGCATTTCAAGTTCTATGTAACATATCACCACATTTGTTGGTACACTTTGCAGCTTTAATTCTACACTGCTCTTCACAAGCACACTACTGCTACTGTTTCAGAAAAACATTTCATCAAAATTTAACATACAGTTAACTGATAATGATGCGACAATATTTTAATTAGTAATTGATTTATTTTTCAGGTAGCATCTCTGAAATAGTTGCACAGACCATAAGAGATGAAGATTTGGGCTTCATCTATTAGGCTTATCTATAGAAGTAATTGTGAGAGAATGTCACTGATATCTTAATCTACTTAATGGCTTTAGCTAGATTTTGGACAAGCTATTTGCAAGCAGGAATGACTAAATTAATGAAACTAGTCTAGCTATGGGTTAGCAAACATTCTAAACTTACCATGACATCTCCCAGCCACCACTATAGTTCTAGCAAGCAGTGGGTTATCTTATATAACTCATGTAGTGTACAATACACCAGTTGGCAACTACTACAAAATTAGCTCATCATTCTGTTAATACATAGGGAGGACAATACATTACACAAGAAGACATCAGGGTTACAGAGCGGGCTGGAAAGGTACCGTCAAATCTTGGGTATAGGTCTCAAATTTGTGGAAGTTTGATTAAATCGAAAAACATAGAAGTGACCTATAAACAAGATTTAACTGCATCTAATACACAAAATGTGCAAAGCCAATACACAGCATAAGCAGGGCAAATAAAACTTTACCTTCTCCAGAGGAGAGACTGAGGGTGGGGGAGGGCCGGAAGGAATCGGGAGGGCACAATTGGGGTTGGTCTCTTCAAAATAAGACATTGGCTAAAAAACAGGAAAACCTTAAAACTTGACGATAATGTTCAAACCAAGTTTATTTATCGCATGACACAGAAATGCTTATTTCTGAATGTCACCAAAAATGTTGCAAGACCCACAAAAAGGAATTGTAGCGAGTCTTGGGAAGTGTTCAGGGTATGTTGTAAGGAAGTGATTGAACTGAAAGGCGAGTCATTCAATTAGAGATCTGAAATTATATAAGGGCAATAAAATCATCTTTACAAACATTTGAACATGATACAATACAGCTTTAACATTCAAGATTGACTCCACAAACACGGGAGTCTTAAAACACCCCTCAATATTCTTTCATTTGCATACACTAATAACCAACGAGCTTGTAGCTACGCTAAGAGGTCTTACACCAACTAGCTCTGCGGTGAGTACGTTAATGAGTGAGCCACATTCCCATTATCAGGTGGCAATACCATAAAATAAACAAAAGCACACAGTGTTGATTCAACGTCTCAGGGATATGTGCTTGTCTTGATTAGTCAAGGTAACTGCGCCTCCACATGATAAGAACGTGTCAGGGGATTATAAGACAGACAATATGACAAACAGCCGGCTGCACACAGGCGGTGTTCATATATTTTGACAGGAATTAACCTTCTAAGTGTAGCTATAAGCTCGTTGTTAATACTTTATTTATTTATTCATTTATACAAATATAAGAAGCCAGGGAGGAGGGATATTTAAAGACTGTGCATGTTAATGACTCCACCACACCATTCAACCAACCCAACCTGTCACCACTCACAGCGTCTTACCCCTCGAGATGTATTAGACAGCTTGAGAGTGTCTGGCTGTGACCTCTTGCGCTTCCCCCGATCGACCACATCCCACACCTCGACTTTAACAACATCATCTGTAGCCTTGTAACTCCATTGTATGCTCGTAACCTGTAATCATATTTCATGTAACTTAATCTATCTGAGTCTGCGAATGTGGGATACATGCTGTCAGGACATTTCAACAGTCGGAGTGCAATGTTGTTACAGGAAAAGCACTCGTTCTGAAATGATGTACGCATAGAACATGATTGAATGTCAAATTATACACATTTGCTGCTGTGAAAGTTTGAAACAGTGACATATGACAGAAACCATTCTGGGTTGATTTCTTACTTGTATTTCATCCGTTGGAATGTACTCTTCAACAAACTTTTGACCCTGAAGGCGTTTAAACAGACATGTTTTCCCAACATTTCTGTCTCCTTTGAGGATGATCTTCACTGTAAATCACAACACAAATAGTGAACACGAACACAGTTTAGCTTGAAGTGATTACATTGATAAAGCAATGAAATAAAAAAGAAGAGAAATAAGATGGTAAGATAAGGCCTCATCTCTGCATGCACTATTGGGCGTTACCTGTACCAAGTTGGCTCTAATTGATGGTACCACTACAAACAGGGTAACGAGTATATCGATTACATCGCATAAACCCTTTATGAAAGATAAAGGTTGCCCAATAATTCTAATGGTATAGCCAGTAATCCAGGCTTCTGACGCGCACACACATCACCACAGTAAGGCATTCCATAGTCAAAGTGAAGGTTCACATGTATCAGCTTTGAAATAGTTGGCCACTTACAAATGTCATGAATATTCATTACCCAGGTAATCTATCTAAGAGTTTTGACTGCAAATAGTGATTTAAATGCTAATTTTTGGGTGAAATAGGGTCAAAATATGAATGCAAGCCTCAACCTCCACTATGTACAGTGTATCAAATAAAACAGCACACTAACTGTTATACTGCACGCCCTTCGCAAACTTGCGTTGCAGCATTGCACCCATGGTCTGCATGCCGGGTGGTGGCGCTGACTTGGCTGATGGCGCCCTCTGTTGCTCCAATTTCGACTCATTATTACCCAGAAGTTTTCGGAAGAACATGGTGAGTTAAGAAGATTACTTTCTCCTAACTGACAAAGTCTTTCCGCATTTCCGACAAATCTGAAAAACAAAAATTGCATCATGATATTTACATCATTTAAATCAATAGCATTGCCTTGTAAAAATTTGAGTCCATGCTGGTTCAACAGTAATCATGCTCAACTAAAAAAACAGGCCGATGTTTAGCCCTACAGGATGTCTGAGTGGATGTCCCGCAATGTCCGTCCGACCGAAGCTACCCATGGTTAAGAGACTATACAAACATCTGGGGTTTGATTTCATGACTTTCTGCATTTTTGAAATAAGAGTATGAGATTAAGCACAATTGGATTCTTAACTGATGGGGGCACTGGATGCGACTGTAAAAGGCATAATTATGTGCTGTGTACTTGCCAATGGAGAACAACAAATGCAGTCAGTGAATTATCAATCCCAAGATGTTTCAGTAAATTGTCGATAAATTATCGTAAATCAATGCTTGAGGGGCCATCATCTATATTAGAATTCAGACACCATCTGAAGATTGACCTGAATGCCTAAAACCTGAATAGTGAATGTCGTGGTTAATGAAATGACAATTTTATGGTACGTAGCTTTGAACCATCGAAGTCCAATAGCTACGTTATTTCACTTTGTCAGTCTCTTCACACACACCAAGCCAAGTTTAAGTAGTTCACTCAAACTGACAGATTTATAACAACGTCAGAACTCGGATGTCACCACCCAGTGTCCATATTTGAGCTACGTTCGACCAATATTTCACCCCAATTGATAAGCTCTAGCGATTTCTTACTGAATATTCACAATTTTCACTACCAAGCGAGTGTGATAAAAACATGAGATACAAAACATACCAAAAAAACCGCCCGAATCACTTATATTTACCATTTGCTGTTTACCAGCATACAGGGAGGTAATCGCTTGCGATCGATTACTTCCGTAGATATACGGGCTCAGTCAAGTTTGATTTTAAGCATCGACCATTGGGACTAATTGGAAATTGTTGATGGAATATTGACGGGTGTCACTTAACGTTCCATACTGTGGTATTTCCTAGTTGAATTATATTTATAATCCACAATGTTGCATATGATACCGAAACAGCGATAGCGGATAGAGGAGCAGACAAAGATGCAGATCAAAGAGAATCGAGAATCAGTTAAGGAGCTGCTCCGATCGTAATGATTTTCTACCGTTATGATCACAATTTTATCAAAATCGCCGTGTATTTCTATTTCATGTATCAATTTGTAAATGAAGACTGAAATCATGACCATTCAAACTATAATAAACATGTCTTATATCTCTTGCCTGAGAGTGTACTCAATGGCACAAATATGCCATCAATAAAGTATTGATTAATGGTATTTAAAATAGTCATGACCTCATGTCGCACAAATATACATCATTTGTTAGGACAACATATTCTACAGCTGACCACATGTCGTTCAAATTATTTACACAATCGATTATCATATTTCTGTATAAACGATTATATGAACTTGATGATGATAGCAAAGATTTTATGACATTTAAAGATTTTAGTTAATCAAGGAGTTGCATATGTAATAGTAACTCCTTGAGCAAATCCAATTTTTGGTGATGAGGCTCATAATTCTGAAAAGGTATTCTTTTCTTCTAGTGCACCCCATGTGTTAGCCAGTAATAAACCAACAGTGTGCTTGGCATTTTTTCCTGTCAGAGATGACCTGATTTAAGCTATGTTTCCATTCATACGGGTGCGTTCTGGTTGCATCGAGTCTGCATGAATCGCATGCACTTAACATGTTTCCATTTGTGCTGCAGATATCAGTCTTAAGTGTCTTTGATGATGATGGCGCCTCCAGGCCTTTAACAGAAACTATTGCTAAATGAGGAAAAACTTATTCTCAATTTTGCATGCAAGTCGCTTCTTTAAAAGAGGTCACATAGCGGTTGTTCTGCGGTTGGCTTTGAATCGCTCCGTGGTCTGATCAGAAAAAAACCGCAAGCGGGTTTTAAACGGTGCCGGAGGATAGCTTCCTGCAGGAAAGGTGACATCCGATTAGAGCCTGATCGCAGCCACAACGCAACCATGTTCATGGAAACACAGCTATAGTCTATGAAACATTGGAAATGTAATGACGTTATTTACAATGGCATTCCTATGAATAATCTACGATAAGATCGAAATAATCTTTAATAAGATATCGATACTTTTCGATGCAATTTGACACCTAGAGTTCGATTGAAAATTGTATATATTGATGTTTACCTCGGGATCTGTGACGGAAGAGCTATGACTTGACATTCTGACGGTTTTTGCTTCAAATTTTGTCTTTTTAATTCAACTTGGTTCATGGTTATTTCTAGGCAAGGCAACTCGCCCCTGGTGTTTTGATGATCTGATGCCACCTTAGGGACGAGGGTCCGTATGGCAGAATCTGAGCGTTATAAGCAAATTTGCGCCTTCTCGCAATGCAGACAAGGGACAGTTTAAAAAACATAGATTTTCATATCCATAAATGTCTTACCATCAATCTTGCCTAGAGTGCAACAACAGTCATACTCCTTAATCATCAGAATCAACGAAATCCAACACAATTTTAAAATTGTTATCCAACATGGCTACCGCGCGAATCGAAAACATCAGCGATATCATAGCGTATTAACGAGAATTAACTCATATTATGCTGCATTGTGGTAGTCTGCCATGTTGAGTTTTTGAACAAAGTTTCATGATGTGCCGTATATTAGTGCACAACCAGAACAATTAGACAAAACTATAGTAATAGAAACAGTCCTCGTGTCATTTTGTAATATAATCTTGCATTTTGTCACAAATTTTTTTGCTTGGAGAGCTTCGGTAAGTTTTTAGCGAGTTCATCTGTCGTTTTGACTTCGGAAACACCGAAATATCACTGGTGGCGCTTCGCCTCTACAGCTCGGATGTGAGAGATCGAAAGTAGTAAATGGCGCGGAGCTGTCAGAGGCGGAGTTTCTTTGCCTAGGTTATTTCATGCCTCATCATTTTTCTGCCTATATCCTTTCCATGTGATGACAGTGTACTCTTTTGGAGACTTCAGCAAATGGTTTGGCTATTTCCATGATAAATTTTCCATCTTTGTGTGATCATGGAGCAATAGGTTGTTCTAGACCGAGCGAGTCTGCCTCTGCGTTTGCTTTTGCTGTTTTCTGTTGACCAGGTGTCAGGTCATAACGCCCCGTTAGGCAGCTCGGTCTAACCGTTATGACGCCAATATGTATTAATGTACAAATCAGTAGCTGTTGATGTCTGCGAAGAAATGTTTCCGTCATAACCCATCGTACCTAGGTCACTGTCCGATTTAATGACTATAGTTGAGTTATGCGCCCATCATGTCTGGGGTTCTCGATTTGAACTTGTAACTAATTATATGCTTGTATACATAGCATTGTTAGTGGCCAGTTTCATGTAAGGTAAATACGTACACTAAGAGAAATAATATATTGTCCTTCGCAGATAAATGAATACATTTCCACCCTAACAAGCACGTGAGCTAAAGCTTTTCTAAAGGATACCGATTGACAAACGGAACTTTCATTTTTTATCTGAGAAAAAGACAGGTTTGGGCGAGGGGTCAATCTTATTTGACACTCCATATTGAAATTTATGGAAAAAATTTCCACCTCAAAAGGAGAGGATATTTTCTGACCCCACCCCATCTATCGTTGGGCATATCATTGTATAGGCAAGGCAACTCGCCCCTGGTGTTTTGATGATCTGATGACACCTTAGGCTACAGCTCGTATGTGAGAGATCGAAAGAAGTAAACAGTGCGGAGCTGTCAGAGGCGGAGTTTCTTTGCCTAATCATTGTAGTGATCATCGTTGTATTTTTGTCACACTGCTTAATTTGAAGTGTGCTCTTAAAAAAATCGTTCTGTAAAAAAATCAGTGACCCCAAGAGTGGTGGTGCGAAGTAGAAGGGGTGGTGGTGCGAATCTTACCATATTGTCCAAGACCCGCATCCCCCTCCCTCCAGTCATCATAAATAGTCCACTAGCATTTAAAGAGTGTCCCATTGCATCTCAGTATACTACTTCAATATATAGTTATCTTGGCCCGTCCAGTTTAGAGTCTATTTATCCAACAGGGTCTGGACGAAGTCGACCCAAATTTCAGTTTGACTACATTATGACAACTTCATCTGTGTTTAATATCTGAAATCATAATGCGATTCTGACCTTTCCCCAACATCATTTAAGACTCGTCGTGGGCGCTCGGAGTGACTGTGTACAATGCTTGGGTCCCTGATTTCGCAAGCCTAAAGGGGAAAGCGAGTGGATAGTCTATTTTCGTAAATACATAACGATATTTATTATGTACAATATACCGACAACGATGCAAAGTAATCTAAATTGACATTCTTCGCTGACTTCCTACATTCTCACATTGCAAACGCAAGGAATGTTTTTTCACACAATGACTAGTTTAAATACAGAGCAAATTCGTTGCAAGGGTACGCATATCCTTCACAGTTTTAAGCACGCAACATGTCTTCTCGAGAAAACACACAACCAAATTGCGAGCTTATTGTTGGCCACAAATGTAAATATACAAGTTGATTTAACAAACGGGTCGATTTAATATTTTCATTTCATTCTTCGCTCGACCCCCGCCAACAATTTGCAGTTACATTTCAATCACATAAAACACATGGAATGTTTATGACCGAGCAACGCGGTTACATAACTAGATTGTACAGTATTTTGGTTTCCGGTTTACCACGAGGGCGGGAAAACACAATTTCTTGTCCGTCTGATTCAGTGACTACACTTAGGCAATTTCAGTGACGTCTGAAATGGACAAATTTCGCGCACTGAGACTCGCAAGGTGTTCGCTTGTTAATTCCGATCCGGGTCTCTAATTGGCGTAAACAAGCGTGTCTACATGCATTGCCATGCTGTTATTGTTATGCCACGTGACACCTGAAACATAATTTTTTTGAATAATTCAATCATTTGTAATGAACAAATATACATTATAATCATAAGAGTAAAAATCGTGACATTACTTATAACATACGCTATACATATGGTATTGAAGTTCTTCGCACGCAAGCAATTGCAAAGATATTCATTCACATTGTAAGATTGCTGATTTGTCACTGCCTCGTAGGAGCTTGGAAATATTTTAATACCTATCAGGCAGCTCTTGCTCCGAATGTTCCAACCGTTTCGGCATACAGAAACATTGTTTTACATTTGCAGCTCACTAAGGCATATAAAACAGAGCAGTATTGTCCGTGCCGTGCCATTATCAACTCGATTAACTACGCGAATTCTAGACATTTGCCTGACTCGAACTGGGGAGGGACAATTAGAGGCCTTCACTGATCCCCTGCGTCCTGTCATTAACCCAGCCCTATATGTTCATGCAGCCAGACGAGTGAGCCCTCAACTCTACCTTCACTGTCCCTTCGATTCCCTCCCACATCCTGCGCCCTGCCCTAACCCTCTACTCCTCTTGCCCTTTAGTCACGAGAAGTACCAATTAAGATCGTCCACAAATAACGGGGGTACACTTCAACATCGCGCTTCGTAAAGGGACAAGTTGCGGGTGTTGCCATGTTATGCCGCGATGAGTTGACTTTTCAATGACTGAACGCATTTGTCTGAATATGCCACATGAATATAGTCCGGCCGAAGGGATAGCCATAAATGGTATGGCTCGCGGGAATATATGGGAGGTAGGGGCTGAAGGGGTTATCTTAGAAACGTCTTCATCTCAAATAAAGACTTCTTCCTCCCTCTGGGGCATTGGCAATTAGTCATTGGCTTCCATTCACAAGATATCTGCAAAATGTAATAACGGTCGCTAATCCTGGAATTTGGGGAATAACCCAGAGTTGTGATTTTTTCCCTTTTAAACGAGGATTCGATTTTCTTTCCGGTACAGCGTATTTTAAGCCTGTTCATACTGTTATCGATGCATCACTTTTCGTTGCATACAGTATAATAGGCTGCTTTAACATTGCTGGTATTTCATATAAATACAAAAAGCGTCTGCCCCATCTGTTTCATTTCATTATAATTTTTTGTTTCTCGTCGAAAACTCTTGCTCATACATATTCTTTTAATATTTGTATCTTCAACTGTTACAAGTTGCTGAATTCATAGTCAATTTACTTGAAATTCAACCAACCTGGACTTGGACTTCCGGAACTCAACGACGATGACGTCATAATAGTTTCACACAGAGACACACTGCTTCCAGTAGTAAGAGACACGAGGTTGTTGACGCGGTTATGAGTCGTCTGCTGATGTTTCTTTTGGCGCGCGCGGGAATTTTGAAACCAAACTTGGGTCACTCGTTTAGAGAGTCCTGTTATTTGTGCGATTCTTTCCAGATCTTGTCCGTCAGGATTACTGTCGAGCTGGAAATTCGCCTGCAGAACTTGGAGCTGTTCTTCGGTGAACGTTGTGCGGACCCTTTTTGTCTTCTGTTTTTGAGATGATCCCTCATCTGTAAACAAAATATATTATTAACATTTTTTTTATTAAACATGGTGTTAGGTTTCGAGAAATTCCCTCGCCTGTGGGTGAAAGGGCATGATCGGTTTATACATGATACAGGTGCTGTGAGGAATACACAATGTTCTGAGTATATGGTTGTTACATTTTCTCACGAAACCCAATTGTGTACAACAGTTATACATTCGTCGCAAGTACAGCATATGTACTTCAAGGAATGACATCGCATGTTACATGGTGACTTACAGCATAAAACAATCATTTTTAATTGTTCGCTTAAGCAGCGAAATATTTGCGCGGACTCAGTTTCTGTTACATTACTTATTGTGCCCTCATTCCCGCTGAATCAGGAACACGAAATCTCACTCAACCAGCAAGGCGACCCAGTCAGTGGCACAAGAAGCAGTCTAGCTTGCCCCGGGCATCGAGTCATGCCACGACCAGGAAATATGATTACTGATAAAATATCCAGAATGCATAGAGTCAATCATTGAGTGTTTGTACCCTGGGGTTGAGTAGAGCAAGGGTAGCTTCTGTCGTGTTAGAGAAGTAATCCAGATGTAACATGGGATAGCTGCCGCGAATCATGACTCCAGCATTCCCCTCTGAGCGAAGATTATTGAATTGGGCCTTGTTTAGGTAGCAGACGACGGCTGTGAGAGGCTCGCCAGCCAGAGAGCAAGGGCTTACAAGATGTGTCTCGTCCACTTTAAGCGTGCTTCAGAGGTGAAGATTTGAACAAGCGATAATAAGCGAGGTTCAGCGTGCCTTACCGTTGGTATCGTAGCGCCGGAATTTTGGCGAGACATCAGTGAGATAATTAACCCGGACCACATCAGTACCACCCCTCGTTCACATCCTCCCACCCACCCCCTCGACCTCCCCAGACATGCAGAGAGGACCAAGTACTTGACTGAGATGAGCCTAGATGGGGACCCTTGACTTGTGAGTTTCCTGGTATTTAACATGTCATAATGCTACTTGGTTTGCTTGGGTGGGGACTGGGCGACGGGGAAAGGGATTTGGTGGTGGGGCTTATTTCATTAAAACGCTCATTACGATTCGAGATCATTTTAATAAGCGTGGCGTTACTTTTGGGCTTGTGGCGTAGTGGGATCCTTTGGCAAGATACAGGGGACATTGAATATCTTTAAGTCTCATGGAAATACCATAACTAATCTATGATTTCAGTTGATTTTGTTCAGAGAGTAAAATACGTGGGGTGTGAGCGACGATGGTAAAGCGATTGAAGAGGCAAAGAGAGATTGAGAAAGAAGGATTTTACCAGTGCACCGTTTTACAGAGAGCCATCGATTGAACGTGCGATATATATGCACAAGCAATCTATTGGCTGTACTTTATATAGCTGCGCGGATGACTATTGATGTGGTAATCGGCAAGTGTTTACGTTAACATATATAAATGTGTTATGCGGGAAGTGTTATACCACGTTTTGTTGAAAAGATATGGCCAGATACCGCATGGGACACAGAAGCCCATGGAAGATGAAGCATTCTATTGCAATACATGACTGGGAACCCTGACAAAAATGGAGACTCAACGAACGACCACACTTTTGCACAGTTTTTTGTGTGTTTTTTATGGCGATAGTATTTACGGAACATCAGTTTATTATTCGTATGTCTCAATTTTGATTTTACATGTCGTTATTTGTAATCTATTAACAAATTAATTCTTTATGTTTTTCACTCCACAACAAAATAGCGCAGGATTGATGTAAAATTAAAACCTTATTTAAGTTATTCAGTTATTGTTATTGCAGTGTTATGCTATTGCTGTTTTCATTCCGTCTCACCCCGTAACAGTTTCTCGACAAACTGTGCCTCTTGAATCATAAAATTGACCCTACACACTCGATCGATCTAACCCTGCGACTCCCATCCACCTCAAATTACACGCCGCACACAAAAGGGGACGCAACCACGCATAATTCTTTCTTACAGCTTGCGAGGGGGCATTTACAAGTCAACGAATCGCTATCAGAATTTCCCGCATACAAGCTGACTCTCTCGGCAATCCAAAATTGGCCTGACACCAAACTCAATTACCTCACCCTACCCTCTCTAGACGCACAAACTATGTCCGGCGAATGCACAATCTGATATTGACGTTTAAAATCCGATTATTTGATTATCTGTCCCAGGAACCGGAAGTGGGGTTAGAATCAAAGATGGCGTGTTGACGTCCGAAGCGTGATGACAAGTTTCTGCCATCGGATATTGAGCGATATTCAGGTTCTTGAAGAAGCCTTAAGTTTTTGTGTACGTTTCGTGTGTCATGATTTTGTAAATAGAAACTTGCCACGGAATATGCTTGGAACAACTTTCGCAGTGCTTCGTAAGAGTGTAAAACGTCAATAAAATAATTTTTATGCTAATTACGTTTAACTGATAAAAAGTTAAGCTAAGATATAGACGTTGCTCGGAGCGAACGGATCGCGAATTCACACTGATACTGTTTCTTGTCGCTTTCAAGTACAATAGATCGCTGATGAGCATAATGCCAGCGAGTCAATTGAGAGCTCTTCCTCTCGTTGCTAGGGGCCTAAAAAATGATGGGTGATAAATGACGAATATACGAAGTCAGAAAGAGCATTCCACGCAACGCGCTTGCTTTTGACAGTGACACCATATTTTCTAAAGCTAGCAAAACAAAGTCTTCATTAGGGTTGCGTGTGAGTTTCGTGCGGCTTTATGTCAGTTCTTTAACTAGTCGCTATGTATTCGTGTCATTCTATTTTTAGGTCTATCGTGCAGACGCGAGGATAAGAATTCATTCGCGGCTAGTCGGTATGATAGTTTACGAATCGGGTTGCAAAAAGGAAGTTACTTAATCTAAATCGCAGTGTGTACATCCGTGTGTGCCAGTGGATGGGTGAGTGTATGTGCGTAAGGGGTGAGAGAAGGTTTGTTTGTGTGAGAGAAAGAGGAGGAATGGGGGTATATTCGAGGGCAACTGAAAGTCGAAAAAATAACAGATAAGATACTGACCACTCCCTGAGCCGCCCTCGACGGCTTCCACGTAGTGTGTTTTACACAGAAGTCGGTCCTCTTGCAGCGCGAACTCCTCTCCTGTCGATAGCTGACGTTTGCACGCGTCACAAGCAAAGCAGGCGAGATGGTACACATTTTCCCGCGCTCGCCTCACCCAATCTGTTGACTGTATATGTCGTCCACATTTGGCACATTTAGTTCCGAATTCCCTGTGGACAGCGAATTAAAATAAAGTTGTATTAAATCTTCGAATACATTGCATTTGAATTTAAAGAGTTTTAATTTTTTGAAAGAAAATAGGCCCTTGCGATCCGCTATTATGAATAGGAATGGGATATTCGCACGCCGCCATTCGAATAGTCTTTTCGTTATGAATACCATAAAGTAGCCGCGCACGACGGTAATATAAATATATACGTCAATAAGACGTCGTGCACGGCTAACCGTAAAGAACAGTATGATTCCGCCAAAAGGTAGAGATAATTAAAATGTACACGAAGTCACAATCTTAAAAACCATGTACAATTTATAAATACTTTATTAAGGCAGTGTCAGTCAGGGTGATTTCCATATTCAAAGCCTGCAGGGCCGTTACGAAAGTATGAACATAGTCATACTTCGAAACGCTGGACATTTCAAGACGGAAAGTTTGAGGTGAAAAGTTTATAGGTGTGTGAAGAATAATACTTAGGAGAGAGAGAGAGAGAGAGAGAGAGAGAGAGAGAGAGAGAGAGAGAGAGAGAGAGAGAGAGAGAGAGAGAAAGAGACAGACAGAGAGCAGAGATAGTGAGGAGAGAGATAGTGAGAGAGACAGACAGAGAGAGACAGAGCAGAGATAGTGAAGAGAGAGATAGTGAGAAAGAGAGAGACAGTGAGAGAGGTGGGGGGAGAGGGCGGCGATTGATTTTTCTTAAGTATTCTTATCAATGAGCGCATTCGCGCGGTCACCTCACCGATATGTCGACGCAACTGTGAAACTCCAGCTACCGATCACACTCGAGTTTACTGACACAAAGCGCGTGTAAAGCGCTAAGAGAGACTAAATGTACGTCGATAACTAAGAAAGATGGGCGAAGATCAATGAGAAAAATTAGCATTACGTCACTGAAAAAATTGATGCAATATCTGATATTTATTATCTAAAGCATTCTTATCAATGTGTCTGATATACACCGAAGATATTAAAAGGAAATTGAATCGATCCTCGGCACATTCGCGCAGTATATAACCTTACCGATCTGTCGATGTAACTGTGAAACTTAAGTCAACGATCACGCTTGAGTATATTAACGTGAAGCTCGTGTCAAGCGTTAAGAGTGACCAAATGTCACATTTCCAGCCACATACTCCTCCAGTTGTTTCATTATATCATTATTTTCTCACTTCCCGATGACGCCAACTACGAGGAAAGGACATAGTGTCGCTGGAACGAGAGGGTGTTTTCCCACGCCATATGGTACGCACATTGCATTAACGCTCCTCATAAATTCTCTCAACGCCCAAACATCCCTCCCTTACAACATATTTCAAGTCAACCCGATGCAGTTTGAACTACATTCAGACCAGCGTCGCCAAATCATTATACGTTTTGTTTTGCTGTAAAAAGGAACGCTGTGATTTCGTGCGGTGGTTTTTAAGAATACTTCCAAAATACGACACCGGCATTTTAAAACCATGATGGGCGTGGTGGAAGAGGGAGGGTTTCGTTAGCCGCGGTGCTAGGCGGGCAAGCGTTAGTAATCAACGGCTGGCGCTTAGGCGGTCAATTGGAGCGATTTCACAGCGGACTGGGCCAACATCGGGGACAAATCAAGACACTCCAAGGAATTATGGGGATTATTCATAACGCAAGATGAGTCCAGAATGGCCAAGGATGGGTCTGCAGAGTAAATCTCATTAGCATGGTTGGCCCAAGTCGTGTTGTGAGGGTACTAGAGTACGGAGGGATGGGGCCGGCTAATGAGAGGGGTAGGCACACTCACAAATGAGACCCTCCCTCTATTTGTAAAGCAAAATAGACGCTACTCTGACTGGACTCCCAAAAGACGACTCACAAGAAACAGCCTGATTTTATGGTAGTTTGAAACCATTCTCAGAAAATTTAAACATATGTTTAATATCGCGAGTACTGTCACAAATGCTGCCAGTAAAACCACACACGTTCATCGAGTGGTGTGATGCAACGAGAGGCACATTGCAAATACTATACGTTGAAATAAAAACAAACATAAAATTCCGCAGGATTCAGGGAGTATGCAGGTCATGTGTAAAACTAACCTTGCATAATCGAGTTTGCAGTAGACGTTTTCTTGTTTGATAAAACAGGAAGTGTGACGGTCGAGAGCAGTTTGACAGACGCAGCATCGTAGACAGGAGAGATGCCATGCCCTTCCGCTCACCTTGAGGAGGTAACGTTCTGTGATTCCATTTCCACACCCGAAACATACATCACCTTCAGCCTGTAGCCACATTAACACACATAAACTGACTGATCCAGCATCTCAATACACAAACAATATATAATGACACAGGTATATGTCAATACATACACACACATGTCTCTCTCTCTCTCTCTCTCTCTCTCTATATATTAAATATCTATATATATATATATATATATATATATATATATATATATATATATATATATATATATATATATATATATATATATATATATATATATATATATATATATATATATATTTCATTGTATCAATTATTTTGCAAAGAGCCTAAACATTTTAATGAGCTGATCGTTCGCCGCACGTCTCTTATTGTGTACGACGCCTTTCACTGAGCGTGTTTCGCTTTAAGCGCCACGAGGGAAAACACTCGGTGATGCAATCACTAAAAACCTACCTTGAGTCTAGAGAAATTCAATTCGACCGAAACTAGTTCTTCCATTGCACCAGGCG
Organism: Urechis unicinctus; assembly: GCA_034190875.2. NCBI lineage: Eukaryota > Metazoa > Annelida > Polychaeta > Xenopneusta > Urechidae > Urechis > Urechis unicinctus. Next base: position 44,794,450 of record CM067352.1, read on the forward strand.
ACTCACTATCACCCAGAAACAATTCGGTCAGCATATTCACCGGCCAATAAATATCCAACAGATAAGAATATTTCTCCGGTTTTATCAAAGCTTCAATGTCTTGTCGTTTCTAGAGATAGACTCGCGACCAGAGAGCACGACTCACGTGTGCTTTAATAACAAATAACGCTCCTCCCAACAAGGATTACTTCTCAAGAATGCAGTCGCTAATCCCAGTTTAAGTATTTCAGCTTAGTTGCAAGTTTTTATAATCCGCTGTCAGTAAAATTTGAAGCTCGGTTTTCGCCCAAACAGGTCCCGACAGCTATGTGCGCCGTATTGCGGTAGACGACTGTTACTTCTGCTCCACGAATTCAGGTCTCCTTGGGTCTTGATCAGTAGTTTTCAGTTGAGGTTTTAACAATCAAATGGGCGTCACTTGATTCTGATAAACAGTGAAATAAATAGGTGTTGTTCACCCCAACTTGATCGAATAGCCAATCATTGATCTTACGCCAATACACATTGGCGAAATGATGCTTCGATATTATATTCTTTTCAACCCCAGATCCATGAATCGCACAAAGCCACCGACCAAGTTTGACAGCGAAGCAATTCTACGATCGTTTATCTGCCCGAACAGACCGACTTCCGTTTCAATTTCACTGCAAACTTGGTTTTAAATCCGAGAAAAACCACATAAATGATGATGATAGAAGATCTCGTCTATCGAGTTCGAGACTTCAAAGATGGTATAAAGCAGCGGTAAGTTTTATCCCCTTCTTTTCTCAAAGGAAATTCTCTTGTGTCTTCCCTTCAAACTCACTACCACACGAGCTGGTTAAGCGGATCGAGTGACTGGATAATGGTTCCGATACATTGTTTATACCTATTGTGGTGGACGGGAAAATAACTTGTAATTTTGAAGTTTGGTGGAGAGGAGGATTTTAGCGATAAACAGAAGGGTTGAAGTATGATGCGCCGAACGGAACCCCCGCCGAACAGGCTGGAAACATTGCCCGCTTACCAACAGATCTTGACGCCCTTGCGCTTGGATCTCGCGTTGATGTGAAAGACATTGGTGGGATCAACTATTAAGTACACTTGACCCCCTGTGGTTTTGTGGATCGCCGCTACTCGCTGTGGTTCCCGCCTCGGTACTGCCGGCTGAAGATGTTGAAGGTAAATAACAAGCGCTTTACTTTTGATGGAATTTCGTGTTAAAAGGGTGCAGTACACAAGAGAAACAGTTGTCTCGCGGTCATTACATCAAAGACGGAATTCTTCTTACTGTCTGGGGAATTAGCGACTCTCGTTGACTGGGAAGAGAGACGCGTTTAGAAAAGTAGGCGCATTCCAAGATATGAACTGTCTTTGTAAGGAAAGTGGGAAAAGAAACTTCGGTCAGCAATGGAGTATTTTAATGATCGACGAACTCTGCGCAATTTTGAAGATTAGTGAGTATTTTGGAGCCTTAGAAATCCAATAAATACTGAACTAGTATATAAGATCAAGATTGACACGTCTGATAAACTACCATGTGGCAAATGTGGCTGTGACGGGCATAAATAATAGTTTAATGTTTGACTTGAAATTATTTTATGCATGAAAATATACGTCTCTGTGAGCGGCGTTTCCTCTTAATGCCAATCGCCATTCTCGCCTACATCTGCCGATTGAGTTGATCGCTGCTGTATGCAGCTTCTTAGTTCCTCTCTCCCTTATCTCAGCCTTTCACTTATCTCACCTCTAACTTTTCTCAGCCTCTCCCTTATCTCAGCCTCTCTCCCTTATCTCAGCCTCTCTCCCTTATCTCAGCCTCTCTCCCTTATCTCAGCCTCTCCCTTATCTCAGCCTCTCTCCCTTATCTCAGCCTCTCCTTTATCTCAGCCTCTCACTTTTCTCAGTCTCTCTCACTCCCTCCGCACTAATTTTTCCACCAGTCCTTCCCTTCTTTCCACCCCACCCCACCCCACCCCACCCCACCCCATCCCACTCTCACTCTTCTTTACTTTTTAATATCTTTCTAAATTACATATCTCTATCTCTCTGTTTTGTCTATTTCTCCCAGCCAATCTCTTTACATTTCTCCCCCGCCAAATCCCCCTCCCCTAGTCGACATAGCTTCCTCCTACCTCCCTGGACCTCTTCAACACGACCATCCTCACATCTCTAGCCTCCCCCCACCCCAACCCCACACCCTACTTCCTCTGCTGGTCCTGATTCCGCGTCCCTCCAGTAACCTCGTCAAAACAGAGCATTACACCCTGGTCTTTGTGGCGCACAATGTCCCGTCGCTTGTCACGAACGCTGGCTATTTGACGCTAATTTCCCGCTAATTCTCGGCAATAACCACTCGACAATAGCCAAATACAGCGGGCGGCTACCGCAGCAGTGCTCTGTAAATGCAGAGTTGCTCCATTATTGTAAGTACAACTTGGGATGAAGTCGGCGGGAGTATGCGGTTGTGATGAGGGTCGGGGAGGAAGGTTAACTGTGCAGGGAGGCTATATACAGTGAGGCAGGGAAAGGGTTGCATGGTTAAGGAAGCGCAGGGCGTTTCAGTAAATTCAAACATGCGGTCAGTATATAACATCATTATTTCATCAAATCATTGCAAGTTATTGCTATGTATTTTTCCAAATAAAAAAAATATGAATTATATTATCAATATTTCGGTTATGATAAACGGACATGTAACCTTTCCTTATGCTTTTAACGATATTTTTATATACAGTTTATAACATAATTATGTCACCAAGTATTTTTCCAAAATAAAAAAGCTCAATTATATCAACAATATGTTGTTTATGATAAGCGATATTTTTATAGACATACTGTTGAACTAATGTCGATAACTAATACTGATAACTAGACTACTGGGCAGTATTTTGGATGCCTATAAACTGATACTTCATTTCCCCATCACGATTAACTGCCTCCATTACTGGTTATGATTATTGCTTGTTATCAGGATAACCAGGCATCTCGTATGTTCGCACGAGTGTTGAACAAATCATTTTTAGTGCTTAGCAAGGCAGCTGCCACCGAACTCTCATATAAGTCTATTCTGGCGTTTCGGCGTCAACAATTGTTTAGACTTACGTCAGTACTGAGCTTGGTTGATAAATTCAGCAATTGTTCGCGCAATTTTGAACATCTGATTTTGTGGCTTCACGATTCCTTGATAGTAATTGCTCTGTGTCTGTGATGTCATTTCTTGCCTGGTGCCCCCTCCCCCATCAACCCTCTCCACCCCTACACCCGTCCCGCTCCCGAAATGACGCACCACGTTTCTCGATTCCAACTTCATCGCACATTCCTTTTCCCCTAGACCACTCCCGAGCAGGTCTTGGCTTCCCTACCCAATGCAATCTAGCCATCGGCATCATAAATCTTTCTGAATACCAGCAACAATAAGTCATCCATGTCTAAATCGAATTCGAGCTGATCTGACATAAGATCAAACCGAGGCCGGGGGTCCCATTCGCAGATCTCACATTTGTCGTGACTTTTGACAGCGAAAATAGCCTCGCTTCCTCGGTAACTGCATCTAGCTACGGTAGAACCAGCCTAAAAGCAACCCCCGACCTCAGCATTCAACCAAATGGGCTTTAGATTGGGAGGCACAAAAGTTTAGATGTGGGGACGAGACAAGAGAGAAAGTTTATATTAAAGCTGTCTGCTTTGAGGGATATATTGTTGCGGGCGCGACTTTTTCGATTATGCCAATTGCTTTTTGCTCCGGACCTGACCGCTGGCTAAGCAAATATTACAAATTTGACTTCGACATGATGAATTGCTTGTGACACAAAAAGTGTTCGCGATGGTTTTAATTACACAGCTATCCCACTTGGTATATTATACAACACAGAACACAGCTGCGAAGTGACAGCCGTTATCTGCGGAAGCCCCTCATATCGAATCTATTCATGGATAATCCACCTGTGAGACATCACCCACCCCCACGCCCCATCTCCCCCCCCACGTCACTCACCTCACGCTCAACACACTTCAACTTATATGCCCCATTGCGCGCGGTGACGTAGCCGATTTTGTCTTGATTTATAAAACCTTAGAAATAGCGACCTTAAGTTAAATAATAGCTTGGTCAGTTTAGTTTTAGGTAAAAAGGCGAATAGAAAGTGGGCGGGGGAATGGTCGTCTGGTTTGCAGTCATCATTGGTCTAGCCTGCGGTAACCTGTCACGTGAAATGAACATGAGTTGACAACAGCTCTCCGATGGTGATATACGCAAGTCAATACATGGCCCAGACTATTGTTGCAAAGCGTATGTGTACAATATAATTAAACACCGAATGGCTTCCTCGTGTTCACAATCGCCATATGTTTGCGCTTATAACAAAAGCCACCCTGTGTCATTTCACGGAGCAGGTGATATGAAAGGCAATTGGACATTTTCACCAACTCAACGATGTAGGGGTTTGAGAAAAAAAACTTTTTAGGTAGAAAACGGCAGATATATGTTTTTGCTCTGTGTGTGTGTAGATATAATATATATATATATATATATATATATATATATATATATATATATATATATATATATATATATATATATATATATATATATATAAATGAATATGTATATTTAGACTTACATTTCATTAAATATATTTGTATATATATGCACCTAAATTGGCCTTAATTATCATCATTACTATTATTGTTATTAATATATATATATATATATATATATATATATATATATATATATATTTATATATATATAAATATATATATGTAGAAATATGTATATATATATGTATATAGATATATATATATTACATATGTATATATATATGTATATATATATATATATTCATTTGGATGAATATTTATTTGTATTTGGATGATTCATTGTGTTTATATGCATATATGTACCCATATTCATGTGTGTAAATAATATATGCATGTATATATGTTATATATATATATATATATATATATATATATATATATATATATATACTTTTCATTTGATAAGAATATACATATATATACATTTATATATATTTCAGTATATTTATACTTTTCCTTTGATAGAAAAATATATATAAATATACGTCTAGGCCTTAATTACTCGACTAACAAATGCCTTTTTAAATGATACGATACGCGTATCACAATGCAAATCTAAATGGAAAATTAAATGTGCCAAAACGGAACTTCAAGAAATAATTCACCTTGAGGAGGGAAGTAAAGGGCGAGAGATCTTCGCAGTGGGATTCCGTTAGACTTTCCTCGTCGCTTGAAGCCATCCCATCCTCCTCCATTTTCATTATCCGGGGTTTTTTGTCGCGTTGACAAATCCAGAGACAAATAATATTCCTTGATTACAATGTTTTAATTCCACCGCAAATGTTTACTCTTGTGTAGCCGATACGGCAATAAGCATATTTGTTGGTTTCTAGCAGGCAGGTTATTTTGATCCCCTGTGCTCAGTGTGTTTGGAGTGATTGCGAATTATGGCTGCTTGCTACGACGACTGTGCTCACCCAAACCATACAATGTGCAGCTTGAGTTGACGATATTCTGATGGGGGATTATCTAGACAAACAGAAACCGCAGCTACACAACAGACATACGCTTTTAACCAGTCAATTGAAATAACTCCTAACCGAAGGAGTCTTCAAATTATCTTATACGATCAAACACTTCCAGTCAGGCAAATAATCTCAAGATGAATCAGGGATTATGATCGGAGACACCAGCCCGAGTTCCCTCAACAAGGTTTTGTCTATAAAAGGGAATCCCCTCGGGGCTATGAAGGTCTGTAGATCGACAACTTGCTCCTTTAAGAACACACTCAAGCTGCGGCATCTGATTTGAGGCAAGTAGTGTGTGTGATACTGGAGTTGACAATACGGAGCGACTGTAAATAGCCCGTGGGAGGTCTCTATTCCAGCGTTAATCCCGCCTTAATATCGATTTCCGGAAGACAAGAGCCAATCAGACCGTCCCTAGAAATCCAGCCGCTTTGGCACCGCGTTGTCTGCTTCGTCACAGAATCAGCGGATTTTAGAAGTGAGAAATATCAGTTATTGGGAAAAATCTCACGCTTTTGATAAGGCAGAACTAGTTCCGATAGCGCGTATCGACTTGTTTATGAAAAGCGTCATTGCGGAATTATTGGTCAAACATTGCTACCATATTTGGTAAAAATGCGCTGAAAGGGCTTTATGCAATTAACAGCATGCATTAATAAATACTTTATTGAAAAGCTTTCCCACAAACACATTCGTTGTCTTTTTGTAAGTGTCGAAATCGGGTCGGCACTAGCCTGTTATAAATATTACATCAACCATGATATTCATTCAGGGTTTCAAGACGAACCAGCCCCCGAAAAAAACACACACACGTAACAGAGAAAATGCATCGTGCTACATATTCCCGTGTACAAGCAAATCTTCCATAGCCACGTGGCCTAAAAGTAAACGCAGTTAATTCAAGTCAAGTAAGATCTTCGTGCTCAACGAGGATTCAACATTCAAACGACATGAATGCATGTAAGACTATGGATAGAATGCACAAACAAGCACAGTAAGCAAGCACAAACGACGCATGATACCAGTACGCTCACAAACGACGCGTGATACCAGTACGCTCACAAAGGACGTGTGATACTATTACGCACACAAACGACGCGTGATACCAGTACGCTCACAAAGGACGCGTGATACCAGTACGCACACAAACGACGCGTGATACCAGTACGCACACAAAGGACGCGTGACATCAGTAAGCACACATAAAGGACGCGTGATACCAGTAAGCACACACAAACGACGCGTGACATCAGTAAGCACACACAAACGACGCGTGACATCAGTAAGCACACACAAACGACGTGTTAGTACAGTACGCACACACAAAGGACGCGTGACATCAGTAAGCACACACAAAGGACGCGTGACATCAGTAAGCACACACAAAGGACGCGTGACATCAGTAAGCACACAGCAAGGGTGCGTGAAATCAGTTAGCCAAGCGCACGGAGAACGCACGACGTCAGTAAGCTAAACACACAGAGGACGCGTGACATCAGCAAGCTAAACACACAGTGGACGCGATACATAGTAAGCAAACACACAGCAGACGCGTCACATCAGTAAGCCAAAACAGACAGAAGACGCATTACATCTGTTAGTACAGACAGATGACGCATGAATTCAGTACATTTAACACACAGCAGACGCGTGACATCAGCAAGCTAAACACACAGCAGACGCGTCACATCAGTAAGCCAAAACAGACAGAAGACGCATTACATCTGTTAGTACAGACAGATGACGCATGACTTCAGCACACTTAACACACAGCAGACGCTAGACATCAGCAAGCTAAACACACAGCAGACGCGTGGCATCAGCAAGCTAAACACACAGCAGACGCGTGACATCAGCAAGCTAAACACACAGCAGACGCGTGACATCAGCAAGCTTAACACACAGCGGACGCGTGACATCAGCAAGCTTAACACACAGCGGACGCGTGACATCAGTAAGCCAAAACAGACAGAGCATTACATCTGTTGGTACAGACAGATGACGCATAACATAAGTAAGCACACAGACGAGATATGTGACACCAGTCCTCCGATACACAAAATACATGTGCTATCATAAGAATCACACGTAACAAAGGCAATAGTTTTACCCCTTCACCTTTATAACCGTTCAAAAACATTAATAATACGTATTATTAAAGTTCTGGTCTTCGTCATTACGGCGCGCGTTCGCTCATTATATGCACGAGTGTCTCCCAACTTATACCATGCAGGATAGCATGTAATTAGGCCAGCACATGTGATTATGCGATCAAGGGTTATGTAAGTGTGAGTTTGCGCGGAGGAAACAGGGTGAAAGGATGCTGATCGGTTGAGAGTGCCCCAACTACAGTGTTCTCTTGTGCCGGTTTGGTTTTCGGTGATTTTGTTTGCTATTTGAAGTACTGTCCAAAGTTTTCATGTGCAGTATTTGTAACTTATCGTATCTTAAATTACCTCCAGTGCCTGGGTTCGAAAGTCACAGCTCTCAGGTGAAATTCTCTATTTTTGATAAAGCAATAATTATCAGTACCATTGATGTTGGCTTTTTCGACGTATTTTGCCTCGATATGCATTATTTCAGCTGAAGAAGAATAATTCATAAATCATAATTTTCCACCCCGAGCACAATTTGGAGATTTGTGTTGTTTTGTCATTATATCTTGTTTGATGGTGAAGTTTCTGTCCAGATGGAAACGGGGGATAGCATGGATGTGCACAATATGGTTTAATGTAAATAATCAGATACAGTGAGAGCTGACTATTTCCTTGGCTTAATTCTTCCAAACAGTGCATGATCTATCTATCAAAAGGTGAAAGGCGTTTATTGATGCATCTTTATTTATAGCATACCAAAGGTACTCTGTAAATACATCTGAGATTGTACCAACGTTCGGCGCTGAGAACTCTGATACAAGGATCGGATCGCTCGTATTGGTATTTTCCCCACAGCCGGTGTTGGGTGCGCAAGCGCTGGGTTCCCCTTGTCTGCGCTCGGAAGCGGAACATCGGCAAGTGAGCATTTTGGTCCGCTACAATATCAGCAACACTCATTTCAGAGCAGAGTTTATTTCAATTTCGCCTTATTCACAAGATTGCTTTGACATATATCGATATATACACAAGCTATCAAGCTTTGATTTTTCACATAAATAGATAAGCAGCTGGTATTTATCAAACCACAAATGAAAACGGTCTCTGTCAAAACTGTATCTGGGCATGGGGAGCTCGTACCGTGAGGTTTTCCGTTGCACTAAGGCAACCAGTATGACACATAGCTTTATGTCTCACTTACATTGGAAGTAACCCCTCCACATTAAAAAAGACACATCCCCAGACAAGTAATACTTGGATAGATAGATAGATACACGATACATCAACGAAGCATTGCACACATCCCAATTTGGAACAAAGCATGACGTCATCAAAGGAACGCCGCGTTCACTCAATCAAAACTATTTCTCTTCATAGATAAATGAAAGATACATTCATATTCAATGGACTGGAGACCAGATTACATTTCTGTGCGGCGGGTACAAAGCTATTTTTGGCGGGTTTTTCTAACCCCGTATTTCTACTTCCAATTTTTAAAGTTTTGCCGGTGAACAATTTCAGATCTTAATAAATCCTGCACCTTTATTTCGATTTAACACGGCAGGAATCATCATACGCCAAGAGAATCATAATTTTCTAATAACAATAAACAGATAGCATTCATTTGATGTATTCAATTTCATTGCTTGATTCAAAGAGAAATCAAAGACTTTTAGACTGAAAAGCACAGTACCTCTTTCATGATCAGAAGTAAATTGATAAAATAATCTTAGGTAATCTTTATCACAGAACGTCAAAAATATACCTGCCACTATCCTGGAGTTGCTTATTTACAAACAAAACAGCAAATCATTGCATCCCAACTCACAATTGCAAATTGAACAAATTAACGGAACTACGACACTTGCAGCGACACCATCCGACAAACGACTTGTATGAGTTACAAAACAGAAGTACTCGCGAATGTTAAACAATGGATTCTTATACGCACCACACACATAGTAAATGTCGCTTGCCTGTACGACCCTCGGATGTTGGATTAGATATTTAGCACCTCATCCGACGAAAACCATATCAAATTGATAATGGAAGTAGATACAGTTTGATTGAACCCGTGCTGGTCTAATCTACGTCATCTTGTCAAACAATATATCTGCTCAGCTTGGCAACGGTAGGCTGTTGTAATGGGGACTTGAACTGCAACAAGGAAGTAGAATGCAAGTTTGCGGTAGGATGGGGGTTGCTTGTAACAGCAGGTGGGTGTGACAGCAGGTGGGATGTGACTTGTGTGACAGCAGGTGGGATGTGACTTGTGCGACAGCAGGTGGTAAGTGAATTGTGTGACAGCAGGTGGGTGTGACTTATGTGACAGCATGTGGATGTGACGTGTGTGACAGCAGGTGGGTGTGACTTGTGTGACAGCAGGTGGGTGTGACTTGTGTGACAGCAGGTGGGTGTGACTTATGTGACAGCAGGTGGGATGTGATATATGAGATAGCAGATGCAATATGACTAATATCTTGACAAGATTTTCATCGTTTTAAAGAGTGAGTATAGAGTTTAACGGCACACCAACACGTATGTGTTATATGGTGCCTATTGAGGAGTGATAGAGATGTACTCACAGAGTGGTCTGTTCGGCGCTAGCTGCGTCCGGAAACGTGTGCTGCTTTGTCTAAAATGATCTTCATATCTGTACTGGGGTAGTTCTGAAACACAAAAATCACACCCCTTACAAACACACCTTAAAACACACGGCATAAAACACTACTCTAGAGCTCAGCAGTCAGACCTGCCGAATAACCAGCCGTACTTCTCTGTGCGACCTCACCTATGAAGACCTCGAAGTCGCGGGTTCGAAACTCACGAGGGCATCTTATTTTGTTGGGCCTTATCTTCCTACAATTGTTACTGTTGGTTCATAGACACCATCACCATCATAGATCGTCTTCACGGTGATGATGACAATGCACTTTTGGGACATTATTTATTTAACGTCACTTTGATCCTGCTACTTAACTGATTCGCCATGAGACCCCCTCATTATAACGTACACACTACCAACGCTCATTATCATTGGCACAACGAAAATATTGATTTATTTCACAAAGCGTGTGCGATCGCGAATGTTCCGGTATGGCAAAGTGGCAAACGCATCTGATAAATCCGCGTGAGAAACCCGATAGAATATGTCCTATCTCATAGAAATAAATCCCAACCAAATCCCTCATCTCGACGTACGCCACCTACTAACGGTGACAGGTTGAAACATGCAAGGCTAGAAATATTGCCCATCGATTCCGATGCTGAATAGCTTAAGATCCCTGCGGACCTAGAAGGAATGTCACCGCTATTTTAATCCTGCAGTTTTGTCTCATGAAGTACTGTTCTAGGTTTCGACTCATGCCAGGTGGTAGTGTGTATAGGATGGTTGGACAATACCAAGGATGATTGTGGTTTCATGGCGGTACTTATATCGTATAAATCCCGGAATGATCAGTAAATCCCTGCGAATAATACCTCCGTGATCACCGTACGTATCCAATTTCTCGAGGACCAATATTTACCCGGAGTAGAAATGGACATATAAATACACACACACACACACACACACACACACACACACATATATATATATACATATAGAAATATGACACATTGCGTTAATTTCAATGGCCGTATTTCCTTACACCATCACCACCTAGAAATATAAACGATTTCAAAGGGGCTATTTGCACGGAACGCGTCCTATAAAGTCCACAAACGGCCCAGTTTCCCCAACAACAAGCAGACGCCGTGTCACACAACCACAGATGTCAACGTAAACTCAGTTCGCATTTCGCTCTGTTTTGACACGAGCGACTCCGCGCTGAATCTGGCGACAGGGTCAGGAAGTGACAAATTGCATTAGGAGGTCTCTGAATAGGGCAAGACTCAAGGGGAATGACAAGCAGAAGCCTAAATAGGAGAAGGGAGGGCGGCCTTAGAGGAGACGTGAGTCGCGGCTTGCTCTGATCTCCGGCGAACCTCACCATCGGACGATAGACGCGTGCCGAATAAAGCGTATGGTAGGGAGCATCGGTTATGTGAAGTAGCCAATGGGGAGTGGGGCGTGGAGTACGGAAGCAGGATGGGTGGTGAATGCCACAGGGAGGCATGACATCGGGGAATAATGGCTAGTGGGTGGAGGAGAGAGGGGTGGGGGTCATTTCAGCATATGGCGGACCATAACAAATAATACATACGTTTCTTCTACATGCATTAATTTACATTGTTAAAGAAATCAGGTTACGGATTTCTACTTCCCAGATATAAAATCTGATCACGTGACTTTTAATGTCAAATGGGAGGTCATGTCGAAGCAAAGGTCAAGATAAAAACGCCAACTGGAGACGAGGACTTCTATGTGAGTATCACCACAGGCGCTAGGATCTCAATAGTAATATTCCACGCGTAGCTTAGCTTAACGCGTTGCTATAGCTATATTTGGCCAAAAAATATTCTGATGTGAAAAAAACTTCACTGACCGATTCCCTAATACATTTTGGAATTATATGATATGTCCAATCGGTGGCCGCGGGACATATTCATGCTTCGGATATTCAATTTTGCGGCTGGTGAGCGGCGTATTTTCAAGGGACATGATTTGTAAATTAAATATGGCAAGTGATAGTCGCTTGTATACATCCAAAGCCGGAAAACGCAGCAGAGTCCGAGATAATAACAACAAATGATGGATTCGCATATGCGTGGCTAATCAACCGGGTCCTTACTCATTTGTGTACTCTTGTAAACAGTATTCAGAGGCTTTTTTCAAAGCGCCGATGTCGATAAATTATCGGAGAGTTGATATTCCGAGTCATTTTAGCGAAAACGGAAACAAACGAAATATTGCACAAAATCACCGAAAACTATAAACTATCAATGATCCATCCGCCTGTGGTCAAAGTGCTACGAGAATATCAGTTAGTGTCAGCGTCGAGAGATATGTGACGTTAATTCCAATTGAGAAATAATCTTGTTGAGTTCATTCTGAATTTGTTCAATCCCTTTGTCAGGTGTTCCGGTGCTCGGATTCCTAAGTCAGACTCCGAACACAGCGTGGCTATAGATCCGTATATAACTTCAGGTCCGGGTGACGCTCGGAAACCGAAATTCGCGATTCGAGCGCCTGAGATTAATCATTGTATGCGGTTACTGATAGAACTGACGGATGCCAAGTAGCACTGATTTTCTACCACACTGCATACGCCCGAGGTCATCCGAAGCGGACATCAGCTTATGACGGGGATAATGACGACCACAGAATATTACCGCAGTTGTCTGCCATTTAATGTCATGGAGGATCTTAGTCAACGAATAAAGGACCCCGCCCGATTCACCACCACCCCCGATTCATCTTAAAACAAACCCTCTCTTTCTCAACCCACATCCCGTATAGCGAGCCTGTTTCCGGATCAATTCAGATTGCGGCCCCCAAAAGAACGTAACGGTATTTCGAATTGTCGCTTAACCATATGAATTCAATTTTAATCAATGATGACCCGAGCTGAGCTGGTTCATATATAAATCACTGCCACTCAAACTAGGACTGGTCGGTGTTCAGCACGCTTGCCATACAGCGTGTTGGTCTGGCCCGGGGGTACAGAATAAATGGACGCGGTCAAGTCCTACGCGTCTGTAGGTTGTTTCCTATGAAATACAGATCATGGAAACGTAAGGCGCACATCAGGACCATGTAGCAATTGTGGGTGTTTCGAGACTCGAGTACCTCTGAGAAAGACGTGTTTCTAATGAAGCCTGTTGTCATTATGTTCATGCATACGAAAACTCGAGTCTCGAGACACCGGCCCTTGATACATCAACCTGATGTGTATATGTTTGACGTAAGCGCATGGGGCTACATTCACAGGCGTTCGGTTTGCGATAATAGGCTTCCGAGCTTCGAGCAGCTAGAACTATAATAATATATATAGATATATGTATATATATATATATATATATATATATATATATATATATATATATATATATATATATATATATATATATATATATATATATATATATATATATATATATATATATATATATATATATATATATATATATATATATATATATATGTATATATATATATATATAAATATACACACACACACTTACAGGTTTGGCCTATTTAGAGTTGGCACAAGCGCCAACGGCATGTCTTCCTACGGCAAGCCTGGACGGACCAGCAATACGGTACCAACAATATAACACAAACGATATTATCTCTAAACAAAAATATATGATGAATATATATATAGAGAGAGATATATATAGAGATATATATATATATATATATATAGATAGAGATATATATATCTATAGAGATATATATATATATATATATATATATATGATATATGTATTTAGGGACATATTTATTTTTATATATTTATATATAGTGTAGATATGTATATATATATATATATGTATATATATATATATATATATGTCTGTATATATGTATAGAGTCTATCTATGTATGTCTATATATATATATCTATATATTCTCTCTCTTTATTTATATATCTCTCTATCTATATATGTCTATTTCTATCTATATCTATATCTCTATATATATATATATATGTATATATACCCTCTATGTGTATCTATATCTATATATATACATATCTCTCTCTATATACATATCTGTGTATCTCTCTATCTCTCTCTCTATATCTCTATATCTATATCTCTATATATATATATATATATATATATATATCTACGTATATAAACACACACACTTATAAATATACACACATATATGCTATTTATAGATAGCTGCTCGGCGCTCGGAAGCTTGGCATCGAAAACCGTGTGTATACATATATATGTGTGCGTGTATGCGTGTTTGTGTATATATACCCGCTTTGATTGCACCGGGACATCCAGTGCACACTATCGCTGAGACATATAGACAGTATATACACGGACCGAGAAGAGCTGGTAACGCGCACTATTATAAGATCACAAGCTGCTGCCGCTTAGATGTTTTGACATGACCCCTAAACCAAGTCAATACACGGCGAAACGATGAATTCCGCTGATTGATTATGTAAGGTTTTGCCTGTTTTGACATGACCCCTTAAAGCCAGCCAAGGTAAGCGATGAATGGCTCTGGTCGATTACGTAAGGTTTGGCCTACTTATACACAAACTGCAGATAACCTGCTGCGAAGCTGCTGCAGTAGAAAACATTCAAACTAAACGTCCTTTTTAATGTTTTCTTTTACTGTGAATGCTTAAAATACTGTTACAATCATTATCACGAGGCCAAGTTCTAATTACTGACAAAATTTCATGTCCGTAAATACAGCCGTTTCAGAGATATCAGCGAGGAGAGAACTCGTAGCAAAAATCGCGATAGGTACTCTAAAATACATGTCATTATACGAAGTACAAAAGGTGAAAATAAGTATTTTTTTCGCATATTCCATGCTACGATAATTGCTTGTTACAACCATATAATTCATATGTTCGTAACTGCAGTAGTTATGGAGGAGATAGTAACAGAAAATGGGGGGAAAAATCGACGAAAAATCGATCCAATAAGCCTCCAACACTGCGCATGCGCGTCAAACTGGATCGACAGTTGTGTCCCGACTTGATCTATCATTCCCCAAAATTTCATGTTGATATGTTTAACCGTTCCGGAGAAAAGCCCGAAAAACTTGACTGGAGAAGGAAAAAAAAAAAAAAAAAAAAAAAAAAAAAAAATTCAGGCTAAACCAATATGTTTTCCAACTGTCGTTGGAAGACATAATGACTAGGCGCTCGGAAGCCTGACATCGGGAACCGGGAACTATCTACAAATCGAGGAGCAGAGCCCGAAACAATCAGATGGTGACGTAATATTCCTGTCAAACAAGGATACCACGAAATGCTTACGTCAAGATTTAATTACGGCCCAGAAGGACTCCTGATTCAATTCGCGAATCGGTTCAGAACCAAACAGCAATTACGTGTAATTTAATGCTCGCGTCCACAACGAGAACAAGCGGGAAATGGTGTGATTATGTGAAGTCATTATAGCTGAGATTGTAATTATATTCCGTTGCATTCGTTATCGTCTCGAAATTGTCCTCACCAATGCCACGAGAAGGCGCTTGGGGAGCGATCATTATTAATCTGCCACGGAAACAGCAACACACCGACACAAGCATGATATTACACTTTAAAAAGATAACAAATCCGATGTTTTTTTTGTGGTAGGGTTTGAAAAAGACTGCCTCTACTTGCATGCAGGGTATTTTTTCAAAAATAGCTTTCAAGGGGACGCAAGAAAAACAATTTGACCTCTAAAATGTTTGATTATCCGGTCCCCCACTGGAAAAAATATTCATGAACGGTCCATAAAAGTCGGTATCCACCGTTACCAAGCTATCCATGAACGTGGCAGCGACGCCAAGGGCGCTTGGCGGTGGTTTTTACAAATTTGATCGTTCCAGGATGGCCCAATTTGTGGGCCTCTCCATCTGCGATATGTGTGTATTGTCAAAAATGCCTTCGTTCCGCACTGGTTACTGTCCAATGACAGGGTGACAAAAGAAACACAATGCATTGTCTGCGTAGATCACAGGCACTGAAGTCAGTAAAACGCCTCTTACTATCGACGCGTATTTAGACTCGAGTGCCATGGACTGAATCGCAACTCGATGATGCATCGATTTACAAGACCACCCCCGAAGATAAACGTTAGTGTCTGAGAGTATACTATTTGACTGCCTTGTTGCGCTCTTGTTACTCTCGGGTACCAATGAGTTGAATACTTGGAATAATGCTACAATGATTCCGCGCTAATCTTGGGTGGCGGTGTTCTAAAGAAACTCTGAGGAATGTTTTGGGGGTTAGCAACTTGGAATGAGTCAGGTTTGACCCACAGCCATGCTCACACGAGGGGAGGCAAACGAAATGATGTAATGGGCTTTGACGTAACTTTTAAAAACAAGATGATACCATGACGCGGATGGATGAGGATGATTGTGATGCTTCGGTATCGCCCACTTGATACAAGCCCGGCGCTCAGACCGGCCAGAAAAACCCCACGCCGCTGGACGCGATATCATTAAGCCATCGGATCGGCAACATCCCCTTCCCGTGATGGGCCAGCGATTAACATTTTTATCCGAGTCACGAGTTACCGGTCAGATTGTCACACTTGGGGTCGGAATATGGCAGCTCGGCGCTCGGAAGCCACACATCGGAAACCGAGTGGCAGCAGACAAATGCCGCTGTTGGTTAAAATAGATTGTAATGATAGTTTGAACGCCTTCGATGTGCTGACATCTCCCTATTGGCTGTGGTACGAAAAGACGACAAGATATCGAAAATCGCGTACGTACACATTATGATCGATACATTATCATAGAACACTCCGTTAGTAAATAACATTATGACTACAATAAATGCGCGTTATGATCGGGGTGAAATTGGCCAAAGATATTACCTGAATTTGTTTCATGTTGGAAGGGAAGTCTCCTGTGAGCAAATCGTCTCGGATTAAACTGGAAAAAAGTAGAAAATAGTCTAATTGGGTAGTAAAATATATTGATGAGGGAAACTTGAGGAGGAATTCACAGATGTGATGTGCTCAAACAAACCACCTTCTTGTCAAAACAACTTAGCTCATATATATGTGTGCATATATATATAAACATATATATATATATATATATATATATATATATATATATATATATATATATATATATATATATATATATATATAACAATGTGTGTGTGTGTTTGTTATGTGGTAACATATCACTGGTTCACTTACATGAGCATGGCACAGCATACATTGATAACAAAGTCTATTCGCGATGACTTGGTCAGCAAACTGTCCCATAATCGGATGACATCTGATGCATGAACAGGTTTATTGCAATAAAGCCAATAACTAATAAGAGCGATTTACTGCAAACGAGTATGTAGGAGGTTGATATGGCTATTTATATGGGTTGATTTACCAGGAAGAGGAAATTCCTGAGACAGAAGCAACGTGATCCATCGGAAGGCGTAGAACTGAGGCTTGAGGTCCTGATCTTTGAGGCGCAACCAGAGGGTCATGTCTTTCTCCTCCAACAGACTCATCAAGCGATTCATCAAGTTGCCTTCACATTGACACACATAGAGCAAAGTCTCACCATCAAATTATACAATGACATCATGGAATTTCTATGGCAAGAAGATGTTGACTATAAAACAGATTTTATGATTTGTGTTAAGATTCAAACAACAAAAAGGAAGAAAACAACCATTCAAGAAATAAAGGATTTCTAATTTTTCAATTATAAAAACATATTGACTCTTAGGGTAAGTGCAATGTTTGCAGTCTACTGACACAAACCATTCCACGCAAAAAGGTAAAGATTGAAAATTAAAGAAAACGGCCAGAGAAAAACGTTGTATTCTTATTCTTGGCCTTAAACCTTGGCACCAACTTACCAATGCCACACTCTGTGAAATCCAAGTGTTTGATAAAGTTGTCCCTGATTTCAGACATGAGGTTAGTGAAACACCAGAAGGCATCGGCTTCTCCATGTTCTGTGAAATACACGAGGGATGAAAATATCAGAGGGGTCAATGAGGGCAAAAGGTTGGTGCCCAGTTGGGTGGGGGGTGGGGTGAGGGTTGGGGGGTTGATACATAAGAGGTGCTGTCCAACATTCACAATCCTCCTCATCCATCACTGCCACTTGATTACCATTTAATGAAAGCCACGAGATTACAGATACGTTAGGTTTTTGTTTACCATGGTTGGTAAAAACTCCAATCTCACAAAGCTTTTGTTTAAAAAGCTATTTCCGTTTAATCTGTAAATTTGGTTAAGTTAACAAATATTAATAAGCAAAAACCAGATAGGATTTGATTTGGAGTTACCCTGTGTTTCAGGATCCAAGTCTGAGACCATGGTGTAATAGATGGGGCCCAGAATTTCATTCATACCCTAGAGCCACACAAACGTCATATATACACATGTTGGATGCTACAAAAAATAAAAACATTTCATTGTGTTAGCATGGCTTTTCCCTGTGGATATCATGTTTAGATCTTGTGTCAAGTTTTCACAATCAGAATGCCACAGGCAAAAGGTAACTATACACTCTCCAGCTTATTCTAAGTGCAAAGATTCCATATTCAAATAAATATGAGCACACTCATATGTTACTGAAAAACGGATCATAATGGCATACATCAAGAGCCAACAACCAAAAAGCATGTTATCAATGAATTGCAAATGACTTATACTGTTATTTAAATCACACATCTTTCAAACAAATTATTCATCTCTAATCAATGAACTGTGAAAATCAATTGAGAATTAAAAAAACCCCACCAATTAACATAAAATACCAATGAACTTACTCCACTCAACACAGTTTGCATCCTGTCTCAATGACGTAGGCATTCACAAAAAACAACCTCCAAATATAAACCAACAAACATGTCTTAACTGATAACAAGGAGCACGCTGCAAATTTCCTGCAAGCTACTTACTTAGTGAAAACCATGGCGATTGTGGGTGTCATTATGTTAAGAGTTGTGTGTTTAAGTGCACATAGACAAGCAAGTGGAGGATGAACAGAGGCTGTCGACTCCAGTTATTGCAAACAACCATAAGTCAGGAAGATGGAAATAATTGCATAATCTATTTTTGTTGTTTTGACATCATGCTATATAAGTTTATTCAATGGAATTGTGTTGGCCGGCATGATGGAATGCTTTACTGTGACAGCCCATGTGCAATTAAGGCTATGAAAAATGAATAACAAATTTGTTGTACCAAATATTTCCACTAGGCTGCATCCAATTTGTTAATCACAAGAAATTGGAAGATTTTATGTCAGGCTATTTACTTTGCCTTTAGTTTGTATAAACATGACTTAACATTAATACATCTCATGAAATTTGACGGGTAAAATTGCTTTTTCTTTCAATGTGCCACTGTTACAGCCACAGCTTTTTGCAGAAATGTGTATATATTACTGAGCATTTACTGTCAAGACCTTCTGTTAAATAGCTCTTTTGTCTTTCCTTGCTCCCTCTCACAGCAGCCCAGTTTGCAACCGATTTTGGGCAACAAGTTAGTGCTAAGTGGGTGATGGTTTTTCAGCAGAGATGTCTGGGCATTACGATCCCCCTCATCCCTCACCGATGCTATATCACGTTTAACTTGCCAGCAACATATACCCCAGTGCACTATTCTATAGGTTTCAAAGCAACAAAGACCAGAATTCATAGGCACTTAGGGTATTCCATTATGATTCTACCATCATGGTTGCATGGTGTTCCTTCCATATATTACCGCATTATACGAACGACCATGACGGTGCCTGCAACAGAGCTGACCTGTACATAGCCTTGTCCTGGGTTGAGTTTGGCGTAGATGAATAAGATCCTTTCTGCCACCTCCCAGTGTGCCTCCTGCCCCTCTGGTAAGGTCACATAGTCCTCATATTGAGTCTTCCTGACCCTCTTTGTCTGTTACACACAGGGGTCAAGGTTGAATGTGGGGTTTAGGCCAAACGAAGAAGATGACGAGGAAGATGTTTGTCGGTGATGGAGACGATGATGAAGTTGATTATCATGAATCATGATGATGATGATGATGATATCACTGAAGATGATGATGATGATGATCACTGATTATGCAAGGCCCTTTTAACTCATGAGGTCAGATGCAGACACGGGCGCTCCGTACCGATAGTCAGGCTGCCGAACGCCAAGATCTGCTTTTAAGTGCTCGGAAACTTAACATCGGGAACCGAGCGCCTTAGATAACAGACTCGCAACTCCCTGAGCATAAAACACAGAAACCTCCCACTTCAACTTGAATACTATACTTGCGGCACAGCTCACTCATACATTCTATCATTCTTACCGACTCCCTTGCACATCAACTCGTTCACTGGCTTTGTTCAACCAAGCATTTGAGCTGATATATAGTGTGCAAAACGAATAAAAAAATAAACCAGAAAAGAGTGATGGCAAAGTTTGGAGTTTAACATTCCTTTTATAGCCCGAATACAATTAGAGAAAGTGTATAAGTGAATTACGGTGACAAACGAATTGCAAGTCAAGTGCAATTTTTGGTTGAAAGACTCGTCTGTCAAGTCGATAGGATACTTACCGCGTCAAATGGGCAAGTTCGGGGATGTGAAAACAAAGCGGTACTCGCCATAACTCATGTCGGCCGAGTACCTCGTTTCTTATTATCCTACCAGGGTTCCGATTAACGAGTCCGGTTTTAAGGCAAGCGCTGCATATACATTTATATACGTAATTACTTCATCCAGGCCCAGTAAGAAGTCGTTCGGAAACATTAATTGTACAGATTCCATGGTTAAGAATCCTGGCTTCGTGATCCTTACGTCCAAGACTCCAGGGTTCGGATTCTGATGTTTTTTTAATACAGAAATTTTTGCATCGTAATACGAGCGTAAGAGGACCCAGCGTTCGGAATCTTTGCATAGCGATCCGAGCGCTTTCAATTCAGTGCTCAAAATCTTGGCATCGTGATATACATCTATTCCGTGGTACACATCAGACTGGATCTCTTCACAGTTAGTGAGATTAAATTGGATAATATAGCCAAAATGATTCCCAATCGATGCACTTATGTGGTGGGCCTGTTTGATGGATGCCTCCACCCCCACTTACCATCAAACGCATACATACACGCATATATTTACGAACACATGCACCCAGCACCTCTCCATCCCTCTATCACAGCCAGACCCTCATACATTTCACAAGACTCTCAGGACCTCTAAATTCACGTCATATACACTAATCCCTTTGAAACAAACAGAACTTATTTCGATCTAGCCATAGCCCTCACACAATTAACATTCCAAGCTATCAACTTCAAACCCCTTTTACTCCCGAAACGTATCAGAATTACAGGTAATTAACACCAGGCCCTTTGATCTCAACTTTAAACCTTATCAATATTCAACCTTAATCCCTTTCATGTTTAGTCAGTAATTGCGGCAATGTCCAGTGCGGGCAGATGCCAGTGGACATCCAATCAGAATGCGCCACCTATGTCCAGCCCACAATTTTGCCCTATAAATACAACGACAAACCTCATATATCAGACTTGGAAATATATATCGTGCACATCTACAACTTCGAACATCTCAACATCACAGTTGTAGTAAAGACCATCCAAACATCCCCAGAGCGTGCCGATCTACAATTTCGTAAATAAAGGATTACATCTACAGTTCGCCCCATAATCAATTACTCGCTACACCTCTCGCAAGCCATCGTCGAATCCCCGACGGTCACAGTTGGTGGAGAATCCGGGTATTTGGCATTAAAAGCTGACCAGCCTAAAGGGCGTGCCAGTCAGCGGAGACAAATAGAGATACATACACATCTCGAGTATCTTACTACAAGCGTCTACGAATATCTACAGTGCCAGAGTCAACCAGACTTGTCTCTCATCACATCCCCCGACATAACCACAGCGACCCCAGGTCATAGATGCATGCATATATTATGTTTATCATCAACTAACACCCTAGTAAGTAATCTTCAAAGACTCCATCAGTAGTTTCGAATCACCTGACTGGAACGCACCAAAATTGACCAGAGACTTTTAACCTACAGTTCATTGCATAACATTTATGTCTCGTGGCATGGAATCTTACTTCGACGCTCAAACTTTATTGCTCAAATACCAGTCAATGTGGTATGTTAAAGAAGTCGAGATACCCTGGATGGTAGATATTTTTTTAAACCTGCCGGATTGAATTAATCTTGAAGTTTTCTCTACCCTACACCATGTAACCATGGGACCGTTGGTTTCCAAGACCACCTCAAATACCGGAATCTACAAAGGTCTGAGAATCGTAGTAAGTTCGAGATGAAAACACAAAAAGTGCTAGAAAAGCTGATGAGACGGCAGTTCAGTGATAGGTTTAGTCGGTGCGAACACATGTAGATATTCCACACTCTCACACGAGAACATCGAGGGAAAGGCTTTTCCGCGTAAAGCAGCTAGCAGACGACTTCCTAGCAATAATGACGTCACGGAATATTATTAGCTGGCTTTTCAGGAATACATGATGCTCTAGACATTGAACGATTCAGGATTCGGGCTTCTCGGGTTCGCTGGGAAGAGAATGGTGCGGCTCTGTGGGAAATGCGGGGTAACGGTGCCTACACGCATGCATGGATAAACATTTGGGATTTTTTGCAATACCAGGAAAAGTACTCCGTTTGAGGAGAAAACAGATGTTAGGCGCGCGCGTAAGGTTGAATGTTGTGACAGCTATATGGATATGAGCATGGTAAAACATTGTGGGTTTTTAACCAGATTTTTACCTCAGTCTGTATATATATGAATGGAAACGAGCGGACGCTATCAGAAAAGTGTTCGGACAACTGCAGCAGCGAGCTAGTTTACAATTAACGTTATTAATAATCCAACATCATAAAGGGACGATAAAAAGTGTCTATTACACATTGGAAGCCAAATATTGCCACAGAAAGCGCCCATGATTGACAAGACATTTATTACTAAGGTAAGGGAGCGATTCTTGATTGGTTTTCAACAATTCATTCCATATAAATCATCATACACTTTACAATCCATGTTATAAATCCAGACCTCTTGAGCTGTAATGTAACAGGCTAAGAAACCATTAGTTCCTCATTCCTTCCCTATCATTTATATCTATAACATACACACATATCATCGCAAATTTGAACTCGCAAAATTGGGTTTCATTATTGACAGTGACACATACTGCAGGTCTATTTCAGTCTATGGAACACATACTGCAGGTCTATTTCAGTCTATTTAACACATACTGCAGGTCTATTTTCAACACACATACTGCAGGTCTATTTCAGTTTCAGTCTATCGACACATACTGCAGGTCTATTTCAGTCTATTTAACACATACTACTGCAGGTCTTTCAGTTTCACATACTGTCAGTCTATTCAACACATACTGCAGGTCTATTTCAGTCTATTCAACACATACTGCAGGTCTATTTCAGTCTATTGAACACATACTGCAGATCTTTCAGTCTATTCAACACATACTGCAGGTCTATTTCAGTCTATTCAACACATACTGCAGGTCTATTTCAGTCTATTGAACACATTCATCATTCACTTACAGGAAATGGCGCCAACTCAAGCAGATGAAGCGGGAATTGACTGTTTAAAACGGGAAGCAGACGACTTCCGTAGCTTTCAAAGCCAGGCACAAACCGGAGACGCTGATCAAAGAACAGAACAACCCACATCAATGGAAAACACCCCAACCAATTCACCGGTGATGAAGCGCAGTAAATCGTTTAAACAATGGCTACGTCGGAAGCTGAAGTCAGTTAAAAATCAAAACTCGTTCTCATCTTCATTTGACAGTTACTCGGATACGGATTCGCTCTCTGGGAGAAGTTCAGCAAGCAGAGGACATTCGAGGTCACCACAAATGCCGAGAACACTACAGAGATTTCCGAAGACAACTTTCAAACTTGAAGCTAGTAGTGACAGTCCACCCCTGGCGAGTAGTAGTACCAGTGAAGTGGCTGAAAACGGCGTAGAACCAGAAACACCAGAGGATTTGTGGGATCATGAACCATCATTCCAAGACGAATCAGACGACGATGAAGGCAATTGTCGCGAGGACGAAATGGTGGGGGACGTTTGGAGACGCTTGCGGAAGAACCGCGATCTCCATGTAATGCATCGAAGTATTCTCAAAATGTGAGAAAAAAACATGTGCATTGCCTGACATTCCATCAGTGATATTTGGCAGAGCAGCCGGGTCGATATATTAGTTCTATTTCAGACGCTCGGATCCTAATGTTAAGATTCCGACCGGTCGTCAATGCGGAAGTTATAGTGCCCGTGGCAAGGACTTGAGCAAGATGGCGCGAATTAAGAGCTACGATTACATCCATTAAGACGCTCTTCTACCAGCACTACAAATTGATTCAATTACAGATAAAAAAAGTCCACCCGAAGTCTGTCTCACGACAACAAGGGACACGATTGCCAGCCCGCCGCAATGCTAAACTACATCGCAACCTTCCGATGGACCAATTTGCATTTACTTCTTGTGTCAATATGTGTTAAAAACGTTACAATGAATGCTGATAAAAAATAGGGCCGTGACTACACGGGCAAGCAAGTTCACTAGTCAACAGAACCAATTAATGATTTCATTATTTGCTAAGCATGAATAAAATATTTGTGAGAAAAACACATTCTTCATATCAATCATTGCGCAACCACAGAGGCTCGCATTTCGATGAAACATACTATTAGAACGTCTAGTAGTATGTTTGTTTCAATGTCGGGTCGCCTGGCGCTGGTCAGCAGGTTTTGAATATTCATATTGGATCGGAAACCAAAGAGTATATATTGCACAATAATCGCACCAGCCAGGCGTTCGGAAATCAAACTTCGCATTGCAAGCACATCAACATCAGAATGACCCCACCAGCTAGGGGCTCGGAAACATTAGATCGATTTCCGAATGCACCAATTAGTTGTACTATAATCCCACTAGCAAGGAGCTCGGAAATCTATCCACAAGATCCGAGCACATAAGTTAAGTGATACCTGGGAGGTGAGAAATCAAACCTCGAGTTCCGGGCGCCTATTTTCACAAGAAACGGACTACCAATGTGTTTGGCAGGTTATCACAACAAGCGATTAGTCTGGTGAATAAAGCGCTGGGAAATGAATTGACAGGACGGTCTGTAGCTGTCTAAATGAGATGTAGGGAGGCGAGCAGAAGGCAGATGTCTCAATCGCTGAGTCAGATACCAGGAAATGAACTAGATTGACTTATAGGTCACAGATGGTTGAATCTTGAAGTGGGTGGATATATTATATATATATATATATATATATATATATATATATATATATATATATATATATATATATATATATATATATATATATATATATATATATATATATATATATATATATATATATATATATATATATATATATATATATATATATATATATATATATATATATATAATATAATATATCCCCCACTTCAAGATTCAACCATCTGTGACCTACAAGTCAATCTAGTCAATATATATATATATATATATATATATATATATATATATATATATATATATATATATATATATATATATATATATATATTATATATATATATATATTTTACACCTCAATGTACCTCAATTACTCATACATAACGGTGGTTGTTGACTATCAAATGGTGTAAGCCAAGTAAAGCTATGGTCTCATAAGATACTACGAAACTGGTCAAAAACAAAGGTTACCTTAATACAGTTTTGCGTGGGTACAATATACTAAACACAGCATACAAGACAAAACATCATGCATATGTCATTACATGACAACATATATAAAACATGCACTGATGTACCCACCAACAGAAAGGTGGTGTTCATAACTCACCTTCTATGTGGTCCAAGCATTAATAACACAATGTCAAACCCACATTGCAGTCTTATAATAATGGGGGAACAAGAATATATATCTATTCACTCGTGAACATATCATATATGATGGTTGCATGTTGCTTACTGATGTGTATAGTGGAAGACATCAATTAAAAGGTAGTGTTTAATGTACTTCTTATCTAACAACACATCTGGGGGAGTGGGGTGTGGTGGTGGTGGTGGTGGTGGTGGTGGGTGGGGTGGGGGGGGTGGTGGGGGTGTGGTGGGGCAGTGGGGTGTGGTGGGGGTGTGGTGGGGTGGGGTGGGAGTGGGGTGGGGTGGTTGGGGGGAGTGGGGTGTGTGGTGGTGGGTGTGGGTGGGGTGTGTGGGAGTTGGGGGAGTGGTGGTGGGGGGTGTGGGGATGTGGGGGGTGGGGGGCAGTGGGGTGTGGTGGGGAGTGGGGAGTGGGGGGGGGAGCAGTGGGGTGTGGGGATGGGGGGAGGGGGTGGGGTGGTGGTGGGGGGTGTGGGGTGGTGGTGGGGGAGTGGGGTGTGGTGGTGGGGGTGGGGGGTGTGGGGGGGAGTGGGTGGGGGAGTGGGGTGGGGGGAGTGGGGTGTGGTGGTGGGGGAGTGGGGTGTGGGGGTGGGGTGGTGGTGAGTGGGGTGTGGTGGTGGTGGGGGTGGGGTGGTGGTGGTGGGGGTGTGGTGGTGGTGGAGTGGGGTGTGGGGTGGTGGGTGGGGGTGTGGTGGTGGGGAGTGGGGTGTGTGGTGGTGGTGGGTGGGGTGTGGGTGGTGGGGGTGGGGTGGTGGGGGGGTGGGGTGTGGTGGGGGGGGGGTGGGGGTGGTTGTGTGGGGTGGGGTGGTGGTGGTGGGTTGTTGGTGGTGTGGGGGTGGTGGGGGGGGGAGTGGTGTTGGTGGTGGGGGGTGTGGTGGGTGGTGGAGTGGGGGGTGTGGTGGTGGGGTGGGGTGGTGGTTGGGAGTGGGGTGGGGGTGGGGGGGGGGGGTGGTGGAGTGGGGTGGAGTGGTGGTGGTGGAGTGGGGTGGGTTGGTTAAGGAGTGGGGGGTGGTGGTGGTGGGGAGTGTGGTGGGGGTGGGGTGGGGTGTGGGGTGGGGGGGTGGGGGTGTGATGGGGGTGGGGTGTGGGGTGGTGGGGGTGTGGGGGGTGTGGTGGTGGTGGTGTGGGGTGTGGTGGTGTGGTGGTGTGTGGTGTGGTGGGTAAGGAGTGGGGTGGTGGTGGCTGGGGGGGGGTGGGGTGTGGTGGGGGGGGGTGGGGTGGGGGGTGTGGTGGTGGGGGAGTGGGGTGTGGTAGGGGAGTGTGGGAGTGAGAAGACAGATTTCTATATAATTATATTGACATGGTTGGTGAGCGGATAGAGTGGGGACATGGGGATGGGAGGGACAATAAATCTTTCCATAAGATCTCCACTAATTCCAGCCTGGTGCATCATCTACACCCCACCATATCAAACTTCACAGCATTATTCACTTAGAACTGTCATCTAGTGTTACATAAAAAAATGGAAAAGAATTCAAACTCTATCCTACATCCTACGTCCCTGCAATAAAAACCCCAACCCATATATATATATGTATATACAAATATACATACAAATATACATCTATATACAATATTTATATATATATATATATATATATATATATATATATATATATATATATATATATATATATATATATATATATATATATATATATATATATGTACTTATATCAGACTGGAATATGCATATTACAGCATCATCCTATATCATTGGTAACCTGACAAAACCTCCAGATCAGCACTCACATCGGCTCGGGAGATGCCTTGCCAGTTTTTGCTCACTTCCTGGGACTTGAGCACCGATTGCTCAACTCGTTTGCGGAGGTTATCAACCCTCGCTCCCTGACAAACCAGAGGGAAGTTTGTGGCACTCTGGAAGAAGGCCAGGTCTGGGCACAATCGTCTGAAATTCAGAGCATCAGATTACTTTAAAGTCAGAAAGGAGTTAACAAGTATGATATTAAAATCAACATACATTCATGTTATGGTCTCAATCTCCCGTTTTTCATCCATCTAAACTTATCTACATGGCAACATGTTATATTTTTACATTGTAAACAGAAAAAGCTACACCACTCTTAACCCGTCCCCACACACCACCCCCACACACCATCCCCCCCACACCC
This sequence comes from Urechis unicinctus, assembly GCA_034190875.2. Taxonomy (NCBI): domain Eukaryota; kingdom Metazoa; phylum Annelida; class Polychaeta; order Xenopneusta; family Urechidae; genus Urechis; species Urechis unicinctus. The sequence goes on from CM067352.1 coordinate 44,822,721, forward strand.
CCACACACTACCCCCACACACACTCCAACACACCACCCCCCAGACACCACCTTAACACACCACCCCCACACACCACCCCAACACACCCACCCCCCCCCACACACCATCCTCACCTGTTACATGCACAATTTACATTCACAACCAAAGTAGATAAATATCCATGACTTCTTTGAAAGACAACAGTGCAGTTAACGCCACTGTTTTTCTATTGCTTGGTAACGTTATTGAGAACCTACCTGCAATCCTTGTCAATTTGAACCAGCATCTCATTATCTTTAAAATACTGACTCCACTGGCTGTCTGGGTTGGGGTTCAATGGCTGAAAGTCAAATGATCACATCTCACAGAATATTCTGTGAATAATGACCTGGTCTACAGAAAATATCACATAAATAATGACTCAATAAGAGTAAATATCTAGAACTGGGGGCCCTGACCTACAAAAATTGTCTTGGGCCTCCTGAGACCCAGTAGGCCACCACATGCTCAACCCCACAAACAGTCGATTATAAGGTAATCAACGATTATGAGATAACACTATTTCTAGTAAACACTGCACCTATAGTGGGGAATTTACTTCATGAATTCCTGTCATGATTATTTTATGGGCTACCAAATCATTCTTCTGGCCACTAGCTTTCATGGGCTCAAAATAAGTTGAGTTTGAACCTGACTAATATATAAGGAACCAATTGATTAATTTATCTATACATTTCTATTTGTCTCACGTGATCTTCCAATGTCACATCTGTTCTGTAGCCGTCATACTGTTTGGATCCAGGTTTCACAATCATTTCATCCACAAACTGTTTATATACTTGCCTGATGACAAAAAACCCAAGTTTAAAAACACCAAACCAAGATCCCAGTCTCTGATGTAATGTATACATACAGGGCACGAAATTGACTATTTCTAGTCGGCGCGCGCCGACTAAATGTTTATTCCGCCGACTCATTTGTCAAAGTTGTTGGTCCGCCAGGCCGATAACTATTCTGTTACCATACTCAACGTCAAAAGATAAACATGTTGACAATCGCGCCATCGTTTGAAATTGTGAACTGAACAAATTGACTTGACCTCAGCTTTCATCCAGAGTACTTCGGTTATTTCCGTATTGACGAAAGCACACGATTATCAATGAGATCGTATAACTCGTTTTTATTGGTCAGTCTATGTCACGTGCACAATGTCGTTACATGTCTCCTATGCATCGCTTATTTGATACTTCGCGCATATTTTTTTGTCCAGTTTAACAATGGACAAGTTTGTCAAACGTTTACCTAAATGCAACGGTGATGAATTAGAAAAAAAGCCCACCTTCACTCAGCTTTTTCATTTAAACTTTCGGCATTGTGAATAACAAGACCATTGAGAGGACCAGTTAAATACTGGCAGGGCCAGTTTATTTTGTTGAAGGGCCAGTTGAAACAAAATGAAGGGCCAATTCACATATTTGCCAATTTCGTGCCCTGACATACATAATCACCCAAACGAAATTGAGATCAGTCACTCTGTCATCAAATCAGGGATTCATCCACCTCTGTTTATGCAAGTGTGCTTTCCATTCCTTTTTTTGTAAAGGCAAGTAGCTCAGCAAAATCTGGATGTAATTCAGAAAACAGAATAAGTAGGTTTTCATACTTGTAGCATAAATAGATTGACTAATTTGGTTATATACGAATTAAGGTACTGATGTCCTACCTTCCAGCATCTTGATCGAATACTTTTTTCATGTGGACAACCATCTTCAAGTACAAAGAAACAGTAATATATGTCCATTATATTAATAAGTACAAAGCATAGTAATTGACTCATAGTCATAGGAAAATGGACTTGTGTTTTTAATTTTATTGTAAGCTCAGATGGCAATATAAGCAGAGTAAACCCTTGGGTTTATAGGCAAACAGAGTTGACAGTCACACTTTTCACGCCCTGTCTGTTGTTCTACCCACTCTCTACAGTGCTACACTCTCAAATCTTCCATCAAGAATTAACATAGAATGCTGAACCCGATCTTCATTGGACATCGAGTCTCTTGACAATGTCAATCCACGGTGACGAAATAAAAGTCATAGATTACAAACACATGGCATAGAATTAAGGGTCGCATGATCAGGTAAGTAGGCGTTCCCCGATAAGATTATGACGCCCAACATGGAATTTAACTCTCCAAATTACTACTTACTGTTGGCACAAAGTTTCCGAAGAATTTCGATATCAATCACATCTTTGTCCAGTAGTTGTTCAAACTCAGCAACCCTGGAAACCAGATTACACCAGTAATTATTTCGAATTTACCGTTTAACTGGAATTGTGAAAGATGTACAATAATATAAACAAACCTGTTCCTGTAAGTCGCCATTTTGTAAATCAAGCCAGCTCATGTCACGCGGATTACTTGCCGTTATGATTGATAATGGTAATGGTAAGCATACGGTTTAATGGCATTTATTATTTATTATTTCTTTATTTCAGGCACAACAACAAAGAATAACTTTATATGCGGTCCATAGCAAATAAAAATCTAAACTTATATTTACACATAGATACAAACATACATAGAAAGAAAAAAAGATGGCCTAGACTCGACGACTTGTGGGAAAGCAAGCGATACGCTACTGATCTGGACTTGGGATTATCTCGACGTATGCGCATACCAGCTACAGAAATGGATGCTCCAAGAGTTGAAGACCAGCCGACAGGCGACACCGCCTAACCACACAGCTGATCGTGATGATGATGATGATGATGATGATGATGATGAGCATGAATTATTAGGTCACATGATTAAAGTGAACATAGAGTAATCTCATCCAGTGAGTTCGTATTCTTGATTTCCATTTGATATCAGATCTAAGAACAGATTGACAATTGTGTTGGGTGATATATCAGCCCTTAGCATAAAACTGAAAATGAGATTTCTAATTATAGCATGGGAGCTACGAACATTATTATAGGCAAACATTCCACTAGCACTACAGTGGCGAGGCAGTCTCAGCAACATCCTAAATGCATTATTATAAGCAGTACGTAATTTAGTGATAGCAGATTTTCTGTAGTTCCACCAGAGCTGACATGTATAAAAAGGAGAACAATAAGAGTGAAACAGAGCAATTTTTACATTGTTTGAGCACATACGCGCAAGCAAATTTCCTTGTGCATACAATTGACGGCACTGCCTATAAATGTCTTTGTCATCACGGAGATCATTACATATAAAATGACCCAAATACTTAACACTATCTACCTCAGCTATTATATCACCATTGATTGAGAAATTCGGAAATACCACTTTTTAAGTGAAAGAGTTGCGGCATATCAACACAGCACTCTTCTTGGAGTTGTATTTTATATCATGTTTGATACCATATGATTCACAGGATTTTAATAACTGCATTAGACCATTAGCTGATGGGCTAAATACAACCAGGTCATCTGCATACATCAGATGGTTTACAATTTGATCACCAACCGTGGAACAGTTACTAAGATCATAACTCAGGTCATCCATGTAGACATTAAACAAATAAGGGGAGAGAATCCCTCCTTGCCGAACACCATTTGATACAGTAAATTTTGCTGATAGTGTTCCACCCCATCTTACATACATAGTTTGATTAGAGTACCAAAACATTAAAAGCCTAACTATATATATACAGGAGCACCACGTTTTAACAGCTTTGAAAAAAGGACGGAGTGTTTGATTCTTTAGATGCATCAAGAAAGCACATAAACATACAACCATTCAACTTTCTATAGTTATCAATCAACTCTTTGAGTACATAGATACACATATCAGTACCAAGCTTGCGTTTAAAACCGAACTGATTACACTTAGTAGTGAGGGAATCAGATAATCTATCAAGAAGTATTCTCTCTACAACTTTAGACAGGATACTTGCCAAGGCAATGGGTCTATAATTATCCATACTATTGATGTTACCAGCTTTGTTTTTAATTATAGGTATAAGTACAACTGATATCATAGAGTCAGGTAAGTGACCATGGACAAAAAGGCCAGTCAAACACATTGCCAGGAGTGGCAATATTCTGCTGCTGCATTCTTTTAAGTGTTCTGCACACAGTCCGTCCAGTCCACAAGACTTATTTGACTCTAATTTTTTAATAGCATCCTGAATATCCGTCACAGTAACAGGGATGTCATTTGAAAATTCAGTTTCACATTTCAGTGACCTCAAATCGTCATGAACACCGTTAAAGAGATCCATAAAATGCTCTCTCCACTTAGCTGCAATGTCCTCCTTACCAGTTACCCCATCAATAGTATTAGGAAGTGGTGTTTTAGCATGGTTCATGATCCTTTCCAGAAGTCGACCGACTTATTCTGAGAAAGTTTCTTAGCAAGAGAGTCACTGCGCGTAGTATTTTCATGCTGTTTGATAAACCTTAAGGCATATTTAAACTTATATTTTGCTTGCACCATATGAGCAAACAAGTGCCCTTACCTTGGCTTGCCAGCTTCCCTCCACTTAATGTAAAGTTCCCTAGCACATTTATAGTGACCTTCAACATAGTCAGTCCACCCAGGTCTACAATTCAAGTTTTTAACCTTTTTAAAAGAACCAATAGACTGAGAGCTTGCATCCATCAAATGCCTCAGTTAAACAATTATAAAACTTGTTCAGTTTAGCAACATGCGTCTTGTCTTGACAATTCACATCCTTACAACAAATAACATCAGTTGGTACATCAATATTTTTCAACAGATTATCAGAATGTAACAAATATTGTTCAACATCACATTTACTCTAGGTGTTATATCATTATCAAAGTCTTCAAGTATAGGAATACAGTTAATATCAATATCTGCACAAACAGGAATATGATCTCCCATACTGGTGGAGTGGTCTATCCAAGAGGTTGTGCGCCAACTATCACTCACAAAAGTGTAAGAGGGGGAGTTTTTGTTGAGTAGATAATACAAGTCCATTGTCACTACAGAACTCAAGCATAAGGTTTCCAAACTGATGTGATCCCTTGTTTATGTCAGCATTCCAATCACCAAATATAGATATACAAGTACATGGCAATTCTTCAATAACAGTGGACAGAACACTTAAGTTTTCGAGATATCGATCCTCTTGTCCCGGCATATTGTTCAGACATGGCATGTAGACACAGAGCACAACATATGTTTTGTTGCTGTTACAGATGGACAGCCCCACTAACCAGTCCTGTTCAAAACGTATCGGGGTAATAAAGCTGTCATATTGTTTGCGCCACATGATTGCAACACCACCAGAAGGGTGACCACTATACAGTTTGTCTCTATAATCCGCTGTAGCAGTACCTGTACCAGCAAACTCTTTATGTAGGTTGTTGAGCTTATGGAGGTTTTGGAGACTGCTCCAGGTTTCTTGTAGGCAAACTATATCAATGTTAGTATCATTTAATAGATGTGTCAGAGTAGGCCTCTCATAGAGTTTGTCAGAATGGCTTGGGAGTCCCCGGCAGTTGTAGCTGACCACTTTCATGATTGGTTAGAGGTGTTGTCATTAACTGGTATCACTTGGCCAACCCATTAGTGGGTTTAAATTGATTTGGTTGAATTCAGTTGAAATAATGTCAAAGTTGAATTGAATTAAAATCTGTAGAATGGACCTGTTTGTCTGATATATTCAATGATTGTTTAAGGATTTACTGTGTCAAAGAGTTCTTTTATATCTCTCACATTGTAATATCTTTGCCGTATATGGTTAAAATCTACGCAATTTACTAAGAGGTGTTTTACTGTAAAAGGTTTATTGCAAGATATGCATTGTGGCATGGCTTCATTTTTTAGCAGATATCCATGCGTTAAGTAAGTATGGCCTATTCGTGCCGTTATGATTGGTATAATCTGACAATGAATGACAAATATACCTTTTAATTAAGGGCTGATGAGATTTTGCTTAAATGACTCGTTGTTTTCGGAAATTGACCAGCATTTGATGAATATATCGGGGAAGACAGTGTCCCCCTTTTGATTGATACAACCGAATGTGTTTTTTATGTATTGGATTGAGTATTCATGAAACCCAACTAAACATTTCAACGAAAGGGCTATGCCTGAGTTGCGGAAAATATTACGAGTTACATGCTATAGAAAACAGAGTAAATCAACAGAAAATAGAGGAGGTAAACAGACATGCTCAGGTGACCGTTATGATGATCCCCATAACTTCATTATGATCTGCCTATCAGTGAAAGGTGATTATAACCAGCGGAATCATAATGATTCAGAGAATGTTTGTAACAAGCTCAAACACCATTTAAAGTGCGTGCATAACACAAGTTCAACGGGGTTCAATCATAATGTACTCCAAGTACATTACCTGACCAATCAGTTCGCATCAAATATTTCTCTGAATAAGATGAGTCTACTATTTCAATGGGACTAAATTTGCCATCAATATAGCAATAAATCATAGCAGTTCTCTTATTGTACATACATTAATTATTGTTGACCTCCGAAAAATGCTTAAGAATCAATTTAACTCTCCTAATCCCCAAATAAATAGAAACGAAAATTGTATTAAGATGGTAATTTATTAAGTTGATCTCATTAACATAATTAATATAATGCTCATTTCATGTCCTATATTACATGAAAGAAACTGTGAGCAAGCTATTAAACATTTCACACCATTTTTGTTAAATGTATTGCAAAAAAACAGGCTTTTTCTCTCCAATTCTACTTTAGCTGTGGCATCTTCTCTCATTTAACGTAGACTATTTTACTAGCATAAGATAGTTCACAGGAAATGGAGCATGATATGAAAAATATCATGACACCACCAAAATTACCTACAATGCGAAATTGTCATATCATGCATACATCTATATCAGTAAAACCAACCTAACCAAAAACTATGCACACGCAGTTTTCAGAATAATAAAACCCAGTGAGACAAAAGAGAATATAGTATTCAATACACAATCTTGTTACCATAATGCACAACTATGGCTGTGACTTGTTGATTATTTGGAGGCCAACAGGAGACTGAATGACAAAGACACTGTCAAGAACACCATCAGAACAGAAGATCTGCAGAAGTGATTCACATAAATCCTCATCAGCCGTTTCACTGGTTGCGGAGACTGAATGCTAAACAGAACCAGCACAGAGTTTATGATTTACATCCCTCTGCTTACCAATTATGGAAAGGTCCTCTAATTTTAATATATATACTATATATTATATATAAATTGTATTCTTTTTTATAGAAAATAATACATGGCAAATGAAGTAAGAGAGGTATGAACCAAGTTAATGTGCAACTTAATTCAGCCTCTTCCAAATAGTGTACAAAAGAAAACCAAGGCACACACAATTTTAAAATATATATAATGTTTAATATATGTAACAATGTATGTAGCATATATATATTCTGTATATTGTATATACATGAAATATCCTATATATATGTAAAGGAATATATATATATATATATATATTATATATATATATATATATATATATTACCATAAACCACACTTATAAATATACACATATATATGCTATTTATAGATAGCGGCTCGGCGCTCGGAAGCTTGGCATCGGAAACCGTGTGTATACATATATATATATGTGTGCGTGTATGCGTGTTTGTGTATATATACCCGCTTTGATTGCACCGGGACATCCAGTGCACACTGTCGCTGAGACATAAAGACAATATAAACACGGACCGAGAAGAGCTGGTAACGTGCACTATTATAAGATCACAAGCTGCTGCCGCTTAGATGTTTTGACATGACCCCTAAACCAAGTCAATACACCGTGGAAGCGATGAATGCCACTGATTGATTATGTAAAGTTTGGCCTGTTTTGACATGACCCCTTAAAGCCAACCAAGGTAAGCGATGAATGGCTCTGGTCGATTACGTAAGGTTTGGCCTACTTAACACGAACTGCAGATAGCCTGCTGCTAAGCTGCTGCAGTAGAAAACATTCAAACTAAACGTCCTTTTTAATGTTTTCTTTTACTGTGAATACTTAAAATACTGTTACAATCATTATCACGAGGCCAAGTTCTAATTACTGACAAAATTTCATGTCCGTAAATACAGCCGTTTCAGAGATATCAGCGAGGAGAGAATTCGTAGCAAAAATCGCGATAGGTACTCTAAAATACATGCCATTATACATAGTACAAAAGGTGAAAACAAGTATTTTTTTTCGCCTATTCCATGCTATGATAATTGCTTGTTACAACCATATAATTCATATGTTCGTAACTGCAGTAGTTATGGAGGAGATAGTTACAGAAAATGGGGGAAAAAATCTACGAAAAATCGATCCCATAAGCCTCCAACACTGCGCATGCGCGTCAATTGGATCGGCATTTGTGTTCCAAGTTGATCTATCATTCCCCAAAATTTCATGTTGATATGTTTAACCGTTCCGGAGAAAAGCCCGAAAAACCTTGACTGGAGAGAGAAAAAAAAAAATTCTGGCTAAACCAATATGTCTTCCAACTATCGTTGGCTTACCTATTACCCTACACCTTAAACACCACTTGCAGTCAAAATAGGATATTAATGCTTTCAGAAAAGTGCATAAATAATACTTATACCTTGTACATAAATACATGCATAAAAAAACCTGGTTCAACAAATCTCTCGTGGCTAACCTGAAGCCAGTGGAGTAGACTTAAGCCCTGACGTGGGTTGTTCCATGTCTGGCATTTCTGAGATGTCAGGGGATGGAGGGCGCTGATTCTTGATGGTCTCAGGATGGTCAAAGTCTCCTGGTTGAGGAGGGATACTGGCCAAGAGGAACTGTTCTGAAGGGTACTCAAAGGTCGAAGTGGCTATCTCCTCACCAAATTGGATCCTCATCTGTTACACACACCATATTTACCAGTCAATTATACATTCAAAAGTTCATCAATTTTAGAAACAACCAAAACATTTAAAAAAACTTGTAGACCTATAGTTATAAAGGCCAATTAAAAATCTTGAAGAAAAGCCAAAAAAACTGAAGCCTTAGTTGACACACATCAATCATAATAAAAGTCAATCAAACAAATTCATTAACAAATGTAAACATTGAGAAAAACCATCTGAATATTTTGTTCAACATTCCACAGATCATAAGTCTTTCTATTACAGTCTACCAATGACATAATGGTTCAGACACCGACAGATTTTTAAAAGCGGCGGAAAATACAATTTCCAAAAATGCAGTCCAAGCTCCCTCCACAAAGACCCGGATATTACACCCACAATCAACACCAACCCACTTAAAGTGAAACTGGAGATCCTCAATCTGAGCCATGCAATCAGTTTTAATGGAGAGCATCTTCACTTCCACAAAATGCCCTGCACACTAGCTGGTAATTTGAGGATCAGCTCTAGGATGAAGTTAGAAATTCCTGACTTTTTTTCCATTTGACAAAATGACAGTCCACAGCAGTAGCGGATGCGACACAAATTCGGAATAGTTCCCGTTTTCAGTGAACAAAACATGACCTTGTAAGCATTCAAGTTGTAATAAAGTATTGGGTCCGATCATTTGCCTGCCAACCAAACAATTCCAATCAGTTCCATACAGTTACTGAAACAAGAGTCCTAACAGGTGATAATGTATCTTAATAAATAGGGAAAATGGGTAGCTTCACCAGAATGAAAGAACTTTTGGTTAAGCATGATACTATTATCTGGCATGACAGGGATCAAAAGAGGTAATATGTTGGGGAAGATGGGTTTAAAGAGATGATACAGTATACAGTAATGGAATGGAATGAAGGAACTTGATATTGTGAGGCTGTTCAGTATTCAATGGCGAAGGAAAATGTTTTCTTGTAGATCATTTTGAATGTTTTATCAACACGGTAAACTCGAGTGTCTGTGGCTGTATCCAGCCCTTAAGTGGCATCAAGACTCATAATGAATGATTGCAGAGAGTGAAACCCACCAGTCTGATCAATGAGTGGGCTCACACAGCGACAACCACAAGATGACTGATTCATGAAAATGGAAATCCATCCTAACACGGTGAGATTTTGGTGTAATAGAATCATTAAAAATGTAACCATCGAGAGAATTTGGCAGGGAAGGAGTTTGATGAGACTCAAAGAGACAACAGATGGTTCATTGAAGGGGGAGAAAGTTACAACACACTTCATTGCTCCATTGATTTTAATGCCCTCTTAAAGCCTAAACCTTGATCTTTAATTAATAACTCTGTATGCATCATTCATTAGGTAGGGGTAAGGGTTCAGGGGTTGAAATGTGAATCAGTTTCAAATGAGCACCATATGCCAGGGTAATACCCTTGCTAACAAGCAGTACTTAACATGAGAGCAAATACAGGAACTCCAAAACCACAGGTGCTTATCAGCCGTGAAAGTCTAGTTGTTGACTCTACAGGCACTCGAGTCTTGTTCAACCGCTTTCCCAATGTGGTGACTCAATTGTATCTTGTTTGACTACAATCTAAGTGGCAGGGTTGCAACCTGATGCAGGAGACTGGATTGTGCCAAGTTAGCATTGTCCAAGAATCATCATCATTATTGTGATATCACAGCGTTATTGAAAGCAATGCCAAACGAAGGTTTTAAATTAATTTCAACTATATGTCTCCTGGTATTTATGTGATGACTTTATGTACTGAAGTCTATTGGCAAAGGGTGCTTCAAGAATGTAGTGTATGAGTTTGCCACTATATGAAAATGATCAAGCACCTGTATATAAGGTCATAGTAGGTGTAGGTATATAGTGCTTACAAGCACCTGTATATAAGGTCATAGTAGGTGTAGGTATATAGTGCTTACAAGTCTAGGGGTATACATACATTCATTTACCTGCCACAGCCAAAATACCAGTGCCTCAAACCAAACAGCTGCAATATATATATATATATGTCCCCTTAATTATGGACAATAAAACACTGAATCTGTACTATTAAGTTAAAGACACCCACTCCTTAACATATACCTTTAACTGTTGTTTTTTATCCATAACACAGACACAGTGAGACATGAAAGATGTTTCATTTTTTGTTTGTATGGTGGAAATACATTCATTCCAAGGTGAGGTTTCCGGTGAGAGATATTGGCCTTCGTGATTACAATACATCACAACGACCCTGATTGAGGAACAGCAGCGTGAACGAGACAGCCTTGTGACGTGTGATGGGAATGGTGACTCAAGTCACACCAACAAGTGACCACGCCTACTGTAGCGTGCGCGAGGGTAATCATTTCATCGAGATACATCGCACACTGCTTGGAGGAGTCCCGTGTGAAAAGTTGAGGATGGGGAGAAAAATGAATTCGAACTCTGATTGAGGTAACAAAACTTGCAAACCTCCGATGGAATGTGCTCTGCTTGTGTCATCGCATGACAGCAGGGGAGTGAGTTAATGGATGAAATTAATAAACTGAATTTGTTATATTTCATAATGATCATGAGTATGTGAGTGCCTGATTTTTTAATAAATGAAACAAAAATAATAAAGTGGGAACTTTGAACAGGCAGTTACCATCGGCATCGGAGTTCATCGTTAATCGGCGCAAGTAAACTATTGCATTTAAAAGTGGCAATCAAGTTTGGCCAGAGAGCATATATCATGTATTATTTCCAATATGAAACTATAACGACGAGGAGCTCGACTTGTTCTACGAAGGTAAAAGTATGTCAAGATTCCATCCTCGGTCAGGTACGTACAAAGTGATAACCATTTGTAAGATAAACGGATAGCGGTGAGCCTCAGAAATACAACGCACCCCCAACCCCACGTATCGCTGCATCCTCTCACATTACCATGGACCCCGAAAAGAATCCACAGTTTTCGACAGCCCAGATTAAGAGACCGTATTCTGCCTATGACATAAGTTTCTCCTCCCATTCTCCTCCCCACCACCACCCGACATCCTTACAACTACCACCTCTACCCCACGGCCCCCTAGCAAGAAAGCAGTGGTATTTGACAAACTGACTCAATATACAGGTCGACCAGAATTGAGTCAACCACCACTCAAGGATTTGCATAAGTCATTATCAGCTCGGCGTTATCGCATGCCGACCTGATAAGCTTCGGTGACAAGTTCACACCAACATGCTACTGCCCGAATGATTTATGATCAGAGCGAGCTGTACATGATGACTTCTGCAAAAAAGAGTCATCTCATTTCTTATGATACACACTGACCATATAGCGATATACACTAAAGACATCCCTCCATGAGATAATCTAAGTCATGCTATAAACTTGAACATGCCATAACAGTGTTTAGACAAATGAATATTCAATGAGTCAGAAAACCTTTGGTATGGTATATTTGGTTTTAACTCAGAGTGGAGATCAGAAAATCGAGGACAGCTGGCTATGTTATCCAGTTTTGAGTCAATGCACTCAAATTAGTTATGGGTGTTAAGTTAAAAGTGGGTGCACACCCAAGATCCTCTGAATCGTAGGTGCATGAGGTCAACCAATATGAACATACATCAAGTTGTCTGTAGAATTGCATATTGTATCATACAATTCATCAGGATAACAAATGGGTGCCTTATATGTCTATGTTCCTAATATATACTTTGCAACTTCTTTCATAATAGAAATCTAATACATTAAATCACTACACATAATAACAGTAGTGACATATTTTTCACATTGGCACCTTCTCTAGAGAAATGCATTCCTTTGGGGAATGAATGCCTAGACTGCAAAGAATGTGCGAGATTACTACACAGAACATAAGGAGGGAACGACTTGGCAGCAAGCTGAAACAAAATAATATCAAGGCCACTTCACATCAGTAACACCCTACTTAAAAAAGATCAAGAAGTAACTTACCGTTTTATGACCATGGGACTTGGACAGCGAAGATTTCCCTACAGTGACTCCTGCACCAACAAAATCCCACTTGGACGACCGGCTTGCTTTGTGGTGTGCGGCATCCCCTTCACGAGGACTCAAATCGTCAATATGTGACGATGGTACTAGACAATCATCAATGTTAGTGATTGGAATTTCATCTATATCTTCCTCCTCACTGTCCGAGTAAGTGTCATAATAACCGGGGCGCTTCTTGGCGGGAGCAAACTCTCCAGTCTTGACATCGTTATATCTCGTCAGCTGCAAATTCTCAGTTTTGGTTGCACCTACAACTAAGTTCGAGGCAGGCCTGATGAGTAGACTCCCGGGTCCTTTCGGTTCAGCTTTTTTTGTTGCAACCTTGTTCTTTTGTTTGGGATAATTGACGACATTCTTCTGGGGAGATGGAGCCGATGTCTTTACAACTTGGTGATCTATTTTGGCATTAATCTTCTCCGACTTTTTTGCTGACAGGTTATCTAAATTGAGGTTAAGACGGTTTGGATCCGGTTTACGTGATTCTTGAGTTGAGTCAACCTCTTGACTAGAAGGCCTGTCGGGTTTTCTGTTTTTCTGGGGAGATGCTGCAGGTCTTGCAATTACATGATTGGGCTTCGGCTTGGAGTCAGGAGCATCAATGTTTTCTTTTGAAAAAGAATTCACCTTTTCGTGGACTTTCTCAGTTTTAGCCGAGCTGTAGGTAGTGGTTTTCTCAATGATATTGCTATTTGAATTTTCTTGATCCTCAATTCTCCCAGAATTGTGAATGGTCTCAGTTTTCTCAATTTTCTTGTTTTTAACATTGACAGGCAATTGTTTACCTGATATGGTAGGCTCATTGAGGTTTTGGGCAGACATAATGGAGTTGGATTTAGCGTAATTAGCATTCTGGTCCCCATTTTCCAGTCTCGTCATAGGAGCAACATTGGCATTGGTTTTAGGTACTGAATCATTTCCTGAGAAAAACCAAGACTTTCCAGCAGTCTTGATCTTGTGTACTGATTCCTCTATTTCACCACTGTCTCGTGAATCAACCAATTTATGTTCATTGACAACAGGTCTTTCAATCTGAGAATCCTTGACATTCTCCTTGGGTGTTGTATGTGGCATTTTGTTCACAGAATCATTGGAAGCAGAAGCACCAGAGACTATTGGTTTTTGATAATGCTTGTTTTCAGGGGTGGCAGATTTGCTCAGAGCATTTGTTATTGATATAGGCGATGAAATACTTTCAAACACATCTCTGGTCATTGAGACAATGCGTGGCCTTGGCATTTCGTTCTCAGCCACTGGTTCAGCAGTGTGCTGCACGTCCACATCATCTTCGAAAGAATAACCTAGCATTTCACTGTTTAAATTTTCTAGTGAATGTGAACTGTTCATGGGTTTGTATTCACTTAATATAACTCCATCGCTATTTTGACTATCCATGTGAATGTTTTCCATACTCTGTGCCTTCTTTGTAAGAGTGGATGAAGGTTTCTGAAGAGAATGTCTGTGTGAAATGATCTTGGTCTTTGGGGTGATGATTTTTTGTAGCTTGTATCCAATGCTGTGTCTGCACTTGCGAGTCTTTTTGTACTAGGAGATAGAGATTTCCTTGTGAGCGTATTCACTGTCACATCCGACTGTGATGTTATATTTTTGAATTTTTGTAGCAGTTTATGAACAAAGCCCCTTCCATATGCCATTTCCCCTTCCTCAGAAAACACATCATCGTCGGCGGCAACCTTCACGTAATCCGACTTGCTATCTGTCTCATCCGACCAGCTATGCATTTGTTTGTGTGGAGACTCACGTGCAACTGGAGAATCTTGATTGTCAACATGTTTGTCTTGAATATTGCTGACAGACAAATTGTGTTTCTTTACCGAGTTAGATTTCAACCATGGATTTTGCTGGATTGGAATAATACGGTCTTCCCTGTGGCTTTCCTCGGATACTGAATCGAAATCATATTCCGCAGTCGGACAGAGAGGAGACAACTGCCTCTCAGAGGGCGCCCTCACTTGCACTGGTGAGGGTGATAATACGGGTTCGGAAGAAACTACCACAGTCAGTGGGGTATTGGAATTCGCAACACCTACGGATCCTTCAGAATCCTTCTTATGAGGTTGTTCGGCCGCTCTCGACCTCGCAGTTTTGTTTTGTTTCTTAAGTAAAATTTCCCTTTTCCAGCTCGGCATTTGAGCCAAGCGGACACTTTCATCGTCCGTTCGTTGTTTATCATCTTCTTCTTGTTTTCTCTTACGTTCTAAAATTGCCTGTTTCCAAGGCGGTACAGAGGTGACTTCAACAGACATGGTTCACAACATTAAACGGTTATTTTCCGTGCACAAGCCGATTTAAAGAAGATAATTTGACCGTTCTGATCACGAAAGATGACAGCAACACTTGCACTTCCTGGGATTGACGTCACGGGTTATGCTGTTGGATTGTGGGTAAATCAATTTTCAACAGTGAAAGATCGTTCCGTTCTCCGGGAAAGTAAGCGCTGAGTGAATCATTTGCTGTCTTCGCACGCCGAGTTGTGACTAACGTACACGGCACATTGTATTTGTACATTCCACAGGAGGAAATCACAAGGCAGTTTACGTACAAGATTTATGCTTACTTCATTTATGTCATCGGCTCTGTGATTGGTGTAGATGTGTATTGAGCCAGCCAATCAACAGCTCCGTTTGAAATTCACTGACCTGGAAGTATTAACTTAGGTCGTTTCCATGAGCGACCGCATGGCCGACTTGACGCTGTCAACATTGAAGGTTGGTGCATTACTAGGAGAGGCCTGCGTCTGTTGCCCGCGAGTCACTCGGTACAGAACAGATAATAAAACACTTGATTATCAGGACATTCAAAAGGTCTCTCAGTAGTAATATACCAGCCATGGCGTCCAAGTCATTTACACTCGGCAATGCCACTATAGGACCAGCGACTTGGAGAAATAGCACTCTGAAAGAAATAAAACTGTCTCAAAATGTTATCCAGCGCAGCGACAAGGCTTGTGATCTGGGCCGGTCGTTGGATCCGTTGCCACATCTCAGAGACGTTGTGGGACAATTGAGCAACGAAGAAGCGCACAGATATTTCAGACAGACGAGAGCTGTGGTGTGTTTACTTCGAGAAAGCGTCATCGACACTAATGAAGAAATCAAATCATTGACGAGAGGAAAAGAAGCTCTGGACAAAGCATTGGAGCACATCAGAAAAGATCTACATCTCAACAACGAATCTCAAGTTAAAAGAAAATCCAGGCCTCAGAGAGAAAAGGTAACCTATTCTATTTACTTTCAAAATGTATCAGTTTATTCCAAGGAAATTATTCGAAACAAATTTGTAGCTGATACAAATACTGATGTAACATGTATAGCCATTATCATAGGGAAGTTGCTTCACCCCTGATGGTTGACGATCTGATATCCGATATAATATAGTTTTTTTCGCATTATTCAAATATAGCTTCACGACTCGATACAAACACTTGTGAGTTATACACTTATGCAAGCTGATGTGACTCCCATTACAGATATACCTGGGACCAATAAATTTGATGATGAATGTAATGTCATTTTCCTGATACAATGGGTATCATGCTTTTTTCTTTGAAGTTATAAGTAATATTAAATTGCAATATTCATTTCTGGCCCATGTTTCTGATGGTTGATTGTTTGACTATGTTAGAGAAAAAAATCTCCGGGGCAAAACATGGATCATTTCCAAAACAAATCATGTTTACTCCTTTGCTAAGTCTCCCATATAACACATACGTGTTGATATGCTGTTAAAAGCTATACTTACTTACTTAAAACAGAACTTGATTGATTTGAAGGGGTTGAAACGTTCAAGCACTACTCATCTGAGTTCAATATTGATTTAACCCCTGGTTTTGCAGACAGCTTAATTACTCAGAAGCCAATAACGCTCATCTATGACCTATGAATCTCCTTTCAGACACACTGACAGAATCCCTTTCCAAAGTCATTAAGTTCAGCTCCATTTATTTGCCAAATTGTTGTCAAATCATTGCTAACAGATTAGTTGAATATATCATTGCTAACAGATTGGTTGAACATATCATTGCTAACAGATTGATTGAACATATCATTGCTAACAGATTGGTTGAACATATCATTGCTAACAGATTGGTTGAACATATCATTGCTAACAGATTGGTTGAACATATCACTGCTAACAGATTGGTTGAACATATCATTGCTAACAGAATCATATGCATTACATGTAGGGACTGTATTCATGTAATGGATCTTATGGAGTAACTAGGAATTGAACTTGCTGATTACAGTATGTGTAACCCTACTTTGAGTGACGGTGTATAGAAATTCACTTGTAAGAACCGTGAAACTTGATATCTCACACGAGCACCCATCACAACCACTACTCTCACATTTCCTTGCAGTTAATCCCTTCACCTGCTTCACCTCATAAAAGTTGCTGCTGGAAATGAATCATATTACCAATGTCACATTACAGCTTCAACACTATGACAATATCTTTTTTTCCTGCACACATCGACAGGTTTGACCAACGATTAAAACCCTGAGTTGGTGGATTTCCCTCAATTACATTTCCTTCTACTGTACTGCATGAGACTGGGAGGCAACTCTAGCTTTACATCTGAGCTGAATGAAAATTTACCTCTCATGCTACCTTGATTGAGGCTTCAATGCATTAATCATGCAATCAGTGCTCTGTTGGCGCCATCTGGTGCCAATGTTGTGATAAAACCAATGTAATTAATGATCAATGCTACTGAAAGACGATATGCGTATGTGCAAAATGTCTTGTGCTACATTCTCCTTGCTGACTGACATTCATCTTTGCGCCAAACAATAGGAGAAAGGAGGATTATCATTTGTTCTTTCATGATTGAGTCTGTCCTGTTAGCATGGCATTGTTTACTTGGCATTGTTCACTGTATCTCTGTGTTGTTTCATGGCTACAAAGCAATGTATTGCCTTGGCAATAGCTCAACAATGGCTACTAGGGACAGTCTGATATCTCCATCGGTGTCATTCCATGTCAAATCAACTAAATTATAGGAAATTGTGTCTGGACAATTTTTTTCCTATTTTCCAAGTAGAAAATATCAACATTCAAGAGTAAAATAATCAATATATTAACTATGGGCAATCTTGTAGTACCCTTAAATTGCCAAAAATCACTAGTGAAGATTCTCATTTTGACCAATAAAGTACAAAACTGGGGAAACTTTGAGCTTCCTTCATCATTTTAGGCATATCTTCCACTGAAAATTTCGACCCACAGGCTGTGGGTTCGGCTCCAAGGTGTAACAACCTGACTGGTTACTCGTGACTCGGATGATCACGTAAAAATGGCGGTCCCATCTCTGAAAGGGGATGTAAAAGATCCTCTGAGGACGAGGTGCTCTGTGGCAGTGACCACCCTCAGAGATACACTCACTGCTAGTCGTACATAGCCTATGTTGCTAAAAACGACTACAAAATCGAATAAACAATCCACTGGAAGTTTTCAAACTATTGGGTGGGAAGCTCTGGTTGAGTTGACATGGAATGACCCACCATTCACCTCCATTGCAGTTCATATATATATATATATATATATATATATATATATATATATATATATATATATATATATATATATATATATATATATATATATATATATATCATATGTATACATATATCATGAGACCCTGAATTGGGACGGAGACGTTACACTCACTAAATCGGCACACATGCTATTTCACAATACCTAGTTGACTGCACAGCTCTGTGGGGGGCTGACTGAATCATGACTAATCTTATCCCTAAGTGGATTTACTGCAGTCGCTCATAAATTTCTAAATGATGGCGCTAAGTTACAGCATCATTTGCTGCTCCAGTCCTGCTTGGTGATTTATTGTTTGAATTGGCACAGTCACAATCCCTACTTATGCAATAGAATAGCAAGTTAAAACAACATGTTGGACTTAGTAACAAATACTGTATAAACTACATTAGCATTGATATAGCCATCTGATCTAAGTAACTTTAACATACCCTTGTTGGTAGCTTGCTTAATGACCAGGGTTACTTGGGGTTAAACCTATTTTTTTCAGGTAAAAGTTGTTGTCCAAAGAATTGTTTACTGTACTACTGAATAAAAATAGAAAAACTTGCATTATCAACAATTTTTTTGTTTGTAAATATGTATTGCAATTGTATACACCTATTGCATCAACCATTGATCCAATTCAAGGCAGCCATCTTTTGTTTGTCACTCTCCTCATGAATATCAGACTATAAACATTCAATTTTCACCTGTTCTTTTTCTCATCATTTGTAGAAAATTATTCTTTACCCTTGAGGGTCCCTGAAGATATCACAGTTTTAATACTGATAGAACAAAATAGAATTATCATTTGTTATTAACACCATTATCCTCAATTCTCCCTTTTATTTCTGGCTGATTAATCAGCATGGGTCCCTAACTCACTTGTATCTTGCCAGATCAGGATGGAACTGTAAAAACATTTCAGGTGCTACAGGTCCCTTACTAACAGCTATTCATTACTGTAGGAATCTATGAATGATATCAACCCTAAATGCTGACACATTTCATCCCCTTTTGCTGTGTACTTAGGATAATGATGGAGCCGATGATCTCCTCCAAG
This sequence comes from Urechis unicinctus, assembly GCA_034190875.2. Classification (NCBI taxonomy): domain Eukaryota; kingdom Metazoa; phylum Annelida; class Polychaeta; order Xenopneusta; family Urechidae; genus Urechis; species Urechis unicinctus. The sequence goes on from CM067352.1 coordinate 44,842,206, forward strand.
CCGAGCGACTCCACCTGCTCGGAATCAAGCGCTCACTCGAAGCCCAGCTCCTCCTCGTGCAGCAGCAGCTTCACACACTTGACGATGCACGCCGCCGCCTCTCAGCTTGCCTCCAAGAGCGATCCCGTGTCATGGACCTCGTCTGTGCTGCTCTACCCAGCGGGGTATCCCAGAGTTCCTACTCATTCCGCTCCATGAATGGAATGGGATCTCGCGTCAACCGTAGCGCTGACTCGACCAGAAGCGATGCTATCCCCAGCATTGACCCCCTGGGACCATACACACCAGAAGCTGACCAAGCTCTGCAACAAGCCGCAGATGCTCGCAGCCGATCTTCTCTGCTTCGGAGGGATCTGGCCTCGACCATTGTCCGGGCTGATAAGGCACAGAAACAGGCCCATAAATCTGTTAATGATGGATTGACCCAGAAATGTTCAGAAACAACAGAACTGAAGGTAATTTGAAATAAAAAACACCAAACACTTTCTGGAATGTAGATGTATTATTATATTAATTAATCTAAGTGTAAAGGATGCCTTTTTAATGCATTGTCAAAGTCCAAAAGTAATCTCGGCCAATTCCAAGAAATGTCACAGCTTAAATATATATTGCTATCTGGCATACCATTCGACGCCATTCACAAGTACTGATTTAGCTATCATTCAACGTTTATTATCATGGCATTCATTTTTCTTGCTTATGTTGCATGTTTACCTTTATTAGAGCTTCAGTTAAAGTCTATATGTATTCAATCAATTTAGTATGATGTCGTTTTCAGCAACATCTGGAGGTAGCTAGTGGAGAGAACCGACATGGTCTGCATCGCGCTCAGCGTTGGTATGACTCCACAGAGAAAGCCTGGGGATACTCAAAGGTAAACAAGTATGGGCTGATGTTTACAATAAACTCCACTTACTTTGGATATAAAGAAGATGTTGTAGAAAAGATCAATCATCAACCATTACTTTACTGTAAATGAAGGGAATTCTAAAGAAGGACACATTGTTTGTGCATTCAAGGAAAATCGTAAATGCATGAAAGTCGGGCACCTAGTTTGTGTGTTATGTTGTATCAGATGGGATAATTCTAAGGTGTGTGAACGGCGAGAATGTTTCACAAATATTCAGCCTTTCCCATGTTCTTTGTTTCAGGGCCCAGTGGCCAGTTCAGATCTCACATGCAGGGAAAAACTCAACAGACCCATTGTCAATGTCTTCCAGAGACACCCTGGCACAAATTTACCTGAGGCTCAGGAAATTGTTAAGGTTTGTACAATACTTTGCCTAATACCCGGGGCACAGTTAAGTTATTACCTGTAGTGAAAAACTAAGATGCCATACTTTGTCCTACTTTAATTACCACTTTTTTTCAGCAATTTCCCTTTGATTATGTTTAGTTGGGTTGTAATGTCATATCTGGTTGGATTGACTACGGAGAAGCTTAAAATATCTGAACCATGTTGCACATTCGAAGTTACATGCAACATTGTGTATTAGACACTTATTATGTTTGCACATAAACAATGGGATATTAAATGCAGCAAGTCCTGCTTCATCTTGAGCTAAGACATTTGTTTGGTGTCCCACAGGGAGGTGATGGACTCCTACAATCTCTCCAGGCCACCAGTCGTAACATCGGTCTTCTTAAGTTTGCTCAACTCAAACTCAAGGATGACATTCGCGACAAGAAAGGAGCTGTCGACGTGGACAGCAGTGTGGTCCGTTTGCGACGCCGCAAAGGAAACCACCGCTGGGTTGTCGGCGCAGCATTCTAAAATGCCCCGTATTTAGAAGGCCAATTTGAGGGCAGAGCCATTATACAGTTGATTATTTTACCCTTAAAAAAGACTTCATGTTTTCCAAACTTGGTTTGTAAATGAGCTACCTGTGATTGATTAGCTTCTTGTTACACCTGACCCCCGGCAGAGAAGCTGATCCCGAAGCTCGTGTTGTTAACCTCACTTGTGCCTATTTCCTCACTTGACTTTTGATGTATCCATCACGAGTTTTGCACACTGACCAATACCGATGCATCTACATGAAAATCCATTTCTGGTGTCCGTTTTTGTTGATTTCTTTAGGGACAACTTCATGGGTAAATGCTCATCAGGGTCATGTCAGAACTATTGCTCCGAGTAAGTGTGTCAGATTTCACTTTAGCAATTTTTTTTCGCAAATCTGAACTGCTTTGTTTTGTTTGTTTAAGTGACTTTCTGAATGTCATTGATTGAAGAGTGTAGCCTTGTGTAGGACCTTGGAGGTCACACCATCAAGGTCATGAAAAGCTGTGATCATTTTGTTTCTTGCATTTTGTTGTGGTATTAAAATATCAGTATTATAGGCAAATATTCTAGCTTAGACGTTTGAATGTTTTATTACCACTTGGCAGTATTAAATGCATGTTTCAGTCATGTTTTTCTGTCAAAATACCCAATAGATCTGCTGAGTTTTTTTTTACTAGTTATTAGCTGTGCATCATCTGTGATTAATCGAAAGAAGCGATATTGTTGTTTATACATAACTTGTAAACTACATATCAAATAAAAATATTGACTGCAGCTGAAAAGCTCAAATTAATTTCTGATTATTGATGTCAATTGCAACATCTGTTCTGGGTGAAATGAAGTGCAGAACAGTCTTAACATATTGCTTTGTCGACGCATTTGTAGATTACCTTAAATAGTATTGTACATTTTTTCTATTTTTCATATTTGTTTGGAAAAAAAGCCATTCCTAATTGGGAATTAATATACGTTTGTTGTGCTGTGGAATGTTGCAGTATTATTTACCAAATTTTATCAGAATTGCAATACATATAGTGACATACATTGTGTACGTTGAAGTTCCAACATTATACATCCCAAGTTTACTAGGGTCATTTTGGTTATGATTTTTAAATATTTCACCTACAACTTGTATCAAAGTACAAGCTTATAGCAATATTCTATATCATTCACTGTTCAATAAAACTGATGATTGTTGTTTAAACAGTTTTCTTTTCATCATCTCATTTCAAGGGTCATTTCAGTGGCCTAGTTAACACTGATCATTCACTATTTGTCTTCAGAGAAATAAATTAATTCCAAACCAGTATAAATTTTATTGTCATTGTCACATAGATCCAAGGATTGTGCAAAGGAATGTTAATGACGCAATCATACTTAGTAAGTTGTGCCACACTTCTACAGTCCAGAAAGTTCAATCATTACCAAAGATAGTGAACATTTTCAAAAGACAAGGTGTACGCAAACACAGCCAAGTGAAACACAAAGAAGTCAGACTAAGATGTATTTTTGAACTCGGACATTGGCAAAGTAGGTTTAACAATAATACATGTAACACTTATTTTTTTCCAAGAACAAAATGTGACAATATCATTTTACAAAAACATTTGGAATAAGAATATTTCGTCCCTGAAATTAATTCAACATTTCTGTAGTTCTGCAAAAAAAATACTGCTGGTATGATGCCAAAACCAAAATCATAAGAATCTTTAACATAGGTGATCATAATGTTTAATCGATCATAATGTGATTCACACTAGAGATATAGACACATTCATTCAGAATTGTTGAAGGTGGATCAAATTCATATAAATTTTGTGATAGATAGCAGTTAAACATTCCACTCAGTGGAACTATAAAGGAAATGTTTATATATTCCACATTCCCAAATCTGTCAAGATGAGCTGTCATATAATGATATTGACAAGATGCCACTTTAAAGCATTTCCCCCCTGGTAATGATGAAATTAAGGGCTGATGGAATCTTCAATACATCTTAACCAGACTTCTCTTGTTCAATAGCTGCAACAGAATTGACACCGAATTATTTCTGAGACTCTGATAACATCCAAACCATCGGTGACCCTGGATATCTATATGGCCTTTTAAAATTCAATTTCTTATTTTTGAAGCAAATGTGAAATCTAAATCAAACATAATACAGAAGAGATGCTACAATACATTCCAAGCTACAAACTGGTATTTAATTATACTAACTTTCTTTTGTTGGCAAGGGGTTCTTTTCCTGTGTCTCAGTCTTTTTCAACTTGGACTTGTCGAACTTCTGAACCTCAGAGATATCTACAGCATCAAATACATCCACACAGGTCAGAAGGATTTCAATCTACTTATTGCAGCATGAACATTAACAACATCAACATATATGTGAACTGTAAAGAAGGAGGGGGGGGAGGTGGAGGGGGTGAAGAGTGGGGGGGGATCCACCCTATTTGATATCGATTTGAATGCTAAATAAGCAAATTTGCGAAGAGCAGCTGCCTAGAAAATACATAATACAACTTTAATTAAATCCCTTTGTCCACCACATCTCAAACAATAAAGCTATCAACACATCACACACCCCAAAACGCTCATTAGAAAAGTTCACAGCGAGTGGTGAATACGACAGACTAGCATATATGGAACTACATCACAGAGTAATCCCACAGCAAGCTTGCAAACAATGAGTGTTACTGTTAGGATAACACTCGTTGGCTGTTATTAATTTGCCATGAATGGTGTCACAAGGGAAGTAAACATGGCATTTAGTCAAAAGAGGAACTATTATTGTCTGTGTTCCTTGGCCCTTGGCGCTGGCTCTTCTCAGTCACAATTATCAGAGGGTGAAAAGTTGCAGAGGCGAGTGTGTGCGTGCGTTGGTGGTACCAATTATCTAACTTCACCAAGCCCATGTCAAAATTACGACACTAAATTATAAACCAAATATGGGGAGTACCCTCACCGCTACAGAAACAGCCGAGAGAAGCCGCGGGGTGTGGCGTCATGTCAAGTTTCGATAAAATGCAAGACTTATGTTGTCATTCGTTACAACTAACCCAATAGTTTCAAAGTTGAATGAGATGTCATAAAATCGTAACATGCACTTGCATGCATTACGCCACCATTTATCAGTGTTTATCGTGCGTATTGCCATATACAACCAACAGGCAAACTCATAAAGGCTAGTCTCCACACTACACACCCAAAGGCAAGTTCAATCTCGATAGCAGACTCATTGAATATAAGGACTTAAAAATCACTATGATACCCCAAACCCTTGTTCGGTAGATAAACTGTTTAAATTGCCGTATCATTCACTATCTCTCAACCCCATATCACAACTACTCATCGCGTTGGCAAATGATTATATAGCCATAGATAACATGTCTACACGAGAAATATAATGCGGAGTCGGTATCTAGCTTACAACGGACGCACGTGTTGAAGGCAAGCACGAACCTTATTCTCTTGCAGGCGAATTCCATGAGAATTTTCCAACGTATAATAAGCCCGAGAACGGTTGGGACCGGAGAGATTGATTCACTGAATTTTTAAACTCGCCATTGGAATATGAGGAGTGAATGACGGGGAGACAACGAAGAGAGACGTGGAGTGAGTGTGCGGAGACATGGAGTGAGTGTGCAGAGACATGGAGTGAGTGGGGAGACATGAAGTGTGTGGGGGTAGACATGTAGTGTGCATGGGGAGACATGGGATGAGTGCGGAGACATGTGGTGTGTGTGGGGAGACATGGGGTGAGTTTGTGGAGACATGGGGTAAGCTTACGACTTCGTCGAACTTGCGACGTATTATACCGAAAAAAGCTCTCGCTTCATTTCAGTTTCCATCCTTCGTGAGTGAAATCAACAGTGTGGCTTTACACTTTGTTGCACACGGGACCAGGATGTCCAACCAACTTCGATACCATGTCCTGTAACCAAACAGTATTGTATGCCGAGTGCACACTTACTCAACCACTCGAACTAGGAACCAGCTACATGACAGCGGGTTAAGTTACACACCAAGCTCATGTTCACCCATTTTAAAGGGTGCACGCGCCACGAAGCCACATAAATATCGGTCGAATAAACGCGATACTATTTAGTTTCCTAGAGAGAACGACATGTGACATAAGTCTGTCTTATAACTGACCATTGTAAAAGGTCAAGATAGCACATATTTCAACATCTAAGGTCATATTGAGATGATCCAGGGCCTCAATTGTGATCAAGTGTGATCGCTCACATGATATCATCTCGGGTTCGAACACTGGTCGTTGCCTACACAGAAGCATAGCGGTATACCAAAGTGGTCAAAAGACAATACTGTACACCAAAACCAGGCCAATACAAATTGATCAAATATAATTCCCCACAATTCAAAAACGTAAAGTGTGGTCAATGTATTGACTAGATTGCAACAGCGTGGTTTGACATGAACAATCGATGAAGTAGTGAACAAGCCCACGGAAGACCGTCTGATCATGCAGCAAAACTATCTAGAAGAAAATGCAGCTGTGCTTCATTCAGATATATTTGCAGTACCGACATGAACATCGATAGTTTAATCTTTACCCGCGTACTACATTAACCACAGACCAGACTTTGTGCTGGTGATATTTGTTAAATATAGAAAACAGCAATGGGTCCAGGAAGCGAAGATTTAATTAAGTAATTGGATCCAGGGTTAATTTATCAGGATTATTTACAAGGAAGAAATTCTTTTACCATTGCCATGTTTAGTCATGTTTAACATGGGCTCAATGGGGTGGAATCATATACAATGAGCATCAAAACAACATTGACAGTGCACAGGGACAGAATACCCACAGGTTGGAATGAAATTAACCACCTCACTTACGCAGAAAACTGGCATCGTGTCCCTTATAGAACACTTGTAAAGATCCACTTAGTATTCAACTTATATTCGCTCTATCGATTTTATTTTACCAGTCGTTCCAGTTACGGTCCAGGGAATTTGTTTGGTATTTCTAAGAATTTTTGTCCGAAAGTATGTAATGGACGTTAGCAGTGGTATTCATTCGTTTGTTGAAGTAGGCCATTCATCGAATCATAAACCTAAACACGGTATCAGCTTGGCCATGGTTAATAGGTCACGTCTTTCTAACGCATGGTTCAAATCGGGTCAGACAAGGTCTAGCAGGTCAAAAAGAGTCCAGAAGCGTTCCGTCACATAAATCTCTTTTGTGACACGGGCTACTTAAAAAGGAGACATTGGGTTTGAATTACGACAGCTAGACTACAAACATTCGCAGATAAGTCCAATAGCCCAGTTTGGATGAACCCCTTCGATTGTGGTTTTCTGTAAATGAATGGTTATGTGCATGCATCACAATCTAATGAGTTGACTTAGTTTTCTAGTTTTGAATCTAGCAGTAAATTCATGGCCAACTTGAAGAATATAAAATTCGGTTCAATATGCTTGTTTGTAAGCTCACACAGAGTGAGGGGAACTTCACAGCACAGTAGAAATTACTGAGCCATTTTAACTCAACCATACAGCTCAGCTGAGTGTTATCTTCAAGAGATTATTGATAACGACTGCAAGTGGGAACTTAGGTGATTTTAACAAAGTTTAGCTTCCTGGTGCATATACACCCAACTCAAGCCCTCCCCCCCACTTACATCCACCCCACCCCCCTACATCCCGCCCATGCACACGCTACCACTTCCAGTCTACGCGTATTCGTCAGTTTCTTGTCAGAGAGCAAACTTCCCGATTTCACTGCTGCTACCGATTGACATATGGCAGGAAGTGATCGTTGACAAATTGCCACATGCTTAGTTTCACAAGTACTGTCAAATATTATTCAAGCGTAACATTTCACCACGCACTCACAACAAATAGTTTTGCCAACTCTAGCCCTACAAGACGTCTGAGTAGGTATATATTCATATTACCATTCGACCGGAGCTATGTCAACTCTTGTAGATACATAAGCGGCCGTGCCTTCACAGTGCTCGGCAAACTTAACACCTGTAGAATCGTGTCAAACGAAAAAACCCGCAATATTTTATGCACAAAGCGATAGGCGGTTTTCTTGAAAAACATTTATATGTACATACAATCGAGGATGTATAGTTTAGTTATTCTTATGTAAGAGACGATCCGAAAACCCGGATCCGACATTTGCGGAATGATCCGTAACGCGCGAGTTGCTTTGGCAAATTCATTTTAATGTAGCCCTTCAAACGCCCTCCACTACGTTGGACTAAAACTCAACGTGCATACAAAAGCTATCAATATCCATTGTTTTTTTCAACACAAGCATTTTTTCAATTACTGACTTCTTACAGCGATTTAAAAGATTCAAGGCTGGTATCGTAATATATGTGTCCCAATGATAATGGACGAATGTTGATGCATATTAATCACGGACAATAAACGATCGCGTCGCTTGCTGTCACCGGCTTGATACATTCAAAGTTGGACTTCATTGAGGTTTAAAAACACCACACATCACGCCACAATGGAACCTTGATTTATTAAATGGCGAAACAGTTAAGTGGCTTGATAATAATAAATCAGGATGTAAACGAATTCACCCGAGCATTGCGTGTGGTATAATGCAAATTCTGCAGGGTCGATCTTTTTGCAAGCAGAGTAGCATTTCCGTTTGGTACGACTGTATTGCATGACAAGACAATGGGAGAACTTCGCCGGTGTAACATATCATTTCACAGAATGTTGGTAACACATTGGACAAGAATGTGATACCGATGTTGAATGAAAAATTCTTTTCACTAATACCCCCACCGGATAACGACTACAGCAGGGAAAGAAACAGATTGAAAACCGCACAGTCGGAAGCCTATAATTGAATCAGAAATGGTGCTACAACGACAAACACAGACATTGTTTATCATGTCAAGATATGAATGCAGCAGTGGAGCAAATGCGGAACGCTGCATACCACAGGCACTCGAGTCGTTAAACGTCTACTACAAGACGACTTCATATATTAGCAGCCAAGGGGAGGGGCGTTTTGCGAATCGAGACGGCATGCGAATCGAGACGACAAAGAGACCGTCTATCGCTCGCCAACCGCAGACCGACCTGACCGACTAGCTCCCTGCGCAGCCCCCACCTAGCCCAACAGACCTACAGTCGATCGAGTACTACGTTGTAATGTACAAGCTCCCCTTGGTTCAACGAGCTTCCCTCACCCCTTCAATCAAACCACACAAGCCTTCAAGCGCAAAGCCGAGGTTATGACCTATTACGATGCTCTCCACACCGAAGCAATTTATGATTCTAGCTCCCAATATTGAGCGTCCACAGCCATAGCCTTACTTCTGAAAAAAAGAAAGAAGAAAACTCTCCCCGGTGCGGAACACATTCCACGCCAGACAACCCGTAGTGATTCATACATTGACTCATATACGACCTGTGACAAATCCACATTAACAAAACTCGCAGACAACTCATGTGCAATCCCTAACAGACCAACATAATTCAAACGCACAACCCTTAAATAACAGCACTGTAACGCGGTAGACGCGAGAATATCACTCGAATCCAAAATGGCTAAATAATTCATGAGGCTGTGTTTACAACCGGACCAAATGTCAACCTACTCAAATAGCCGAATCTATAACACGTTCCGGCCATAAAGAATTAAGAGAAGCAGCCAGACCACGCCTTTATGAAAATCCGCTTTTCGCCCCAAATGATAATATATTACAACTATTCCGCTAATCATTGTGACATATGGGATTTCGCCACGCCCTTTGCGTAACGATGGGGGAGTGCGGGTGTGGTCGTGGCGCCCAGGGCGAGTGGGGAGACTGGTGCGAGCAGCCAAACAATACACGCCGAATTGACGCGAAGGTGCCGGCAGCCAACCCGGATACAAGCCACGAAAGCAACAGCAATCCAACGGCCACAGATTTAATCAAATATTGATGTATACCTTGTTTTAATATGAAATTATTTACTCGTCATTTTGCTGATAGGAAGTGTTTCCCCATTCATCATTCCAAACACCGGTTGGTTTTCGCACTCAGTGATGCGACGCATCCCATGCGCCTGACACGATAGGAGGAACTTTTCCACATTACATCAACGGGTTGATAATTAATATTTCAATTAATCATAAGTCGTTATGCACATGTGAATCGAAGAAAATCGACGAGGCGTTTATAGGAAGGTATGCGAAAGATGTTTTATAAACCTGGTGTGGTGAATTTCAGAGACAAAGGGTGAGGTACCAACCTGGTTTATCACTCATGACTGTTGTGTGATTCACGTTATCTTGTCGAGATGAACAGGATCTGTGATGCCCCAAGTGCGGCGGAGCTGTCTATTATAATCCAGGTCCAGCCGGGAGGGGGCAGCACGTGACTCATAGCCGGCGTCTCGGGTCAGTTTGACAGGCAGCGAGAATGCGGCTGTTCGCTTGTGGGGGTTACTCTACTTAGTAAGCATGCAATTGGTGCTGCAAATAATTGTTTCGCATTTTCTTATATCTGAATTTTATGGAATTAAATTCAACATTTTTTTCTTGATTTTGTTGGGTTCAAACCCGGGTTCAAAATATACCTCTGTGTTTGGGAAATGATGATGATGATGATGAAGATGATGATGATGATGATGATGATGATGATTATGATGATGAATAATTCTAATAGGCGGCGCATTAAGCGAGGGCCATGTGCGAAATAACCCGAAGTTCCTTTTATATACATCGTACCGACACGGATGGACACAGGTGTATCACCACACCTCGAACCCAGAGTGTGGCAAGCAATTAGAGGCACCACACTCACTAACGCCACGAGGACACGACCTGCTACAATATCCGGAAATACCCCGACGAATATAGAAGAATGGTTGCTACCAAAAAAATGAAAGCGTGATTTGAGTTTGGAATGGCTTCGGGCATCTTCCGTGGCCATATTGAAATAACCTAATTTCCCACCGTTTTGTTCGAATTCTAATGCATTATATATCTTCTGTGAGAACATTTGTTGTCATGCAGTAAAATGTTTATTTTCGAAAGATAAACTGTAGTTAATTGTCCATCAAGATACGTTCTTGGACTAATTTCAATTGGTGGACAACGCAATAAGACCCCTTTACTCATGCAGTGGAACCTTACGTAAGCAACGGTGGTAGTTATAGCAAGGCATGCAGTCGCCTAACTGGGGTTTATCTTACATATAAAGCATAGGGAATTCCAAAAATATCTAGTCATGTTAAATATACTACGCGTACTTTAAACCTTCATTATGATCATACTCTTGTGATGTTTGCAAAAGAACTTTGTGAGTGGGTTTTCTAACTATTAGCTACACCCTTGAGACGTCAGTGTCTTATTTCTAGCAGGCGAACAATCACCATTCACACTTGTTAATCAACATGTATGTTGCCCCCAGCAAAAGGCGTTCTTGTTATCTTACGATTCGCTAAGAGAAAAAAATATATTCACCAACCCGGATCACTTCCTCGTGAACACGCGTGGCTTTCAGTTGCAGTTGTTCTATTATAACATTGTGTGGCTCCATAACACAATGCTGTAAGTGTGCATTTGCTGATAAGGTTATGAAGGCCAACGGTTGTACAGAATGAATTCACACACACACACAACACAAACACACACACTCGCACAAACATACATATATGTGCATATATATATATATATATATATATATATATATATATATATATATATATATATATATATATATATATATATATATATATATATATATATATATATATATATATATATATATATATATATATATATATATATATATATATATGTGTGTGTGTGTGTGTGTGTGTATGTGTGCTCTAATCGCGGGTTACTTGTGGGGTAAATACATCGCCCATTACTGACTTGTAGGGCTACGAAATTTTGTGGGACATCCCACAATATTTATTGTCTTAAACGGCTCTGTCGATAGTTGTGGGCGTTCTCACAAAGTTTGGTCAGTTGGCCCACAAGTCATGTGTGTGAACGAGTGTGTGTGTGAATTTGGAGTGTTAATGATATAAATTCACACTCCACCAGCAGGTGCTGCCGCCTAGTGACTATTTAACCTTCCCGACAGCGTTGCTGTCTAATTGTGTCTTCACCATGGCAACGTCGCGGCCATCTCTGTGATTGTCGTGTGACTGACTGTTGGCGTTGCTATGAACCATCAAGTCCGTACAGCTATCGTCGGTGTTAGCTCGGCCTTATTTATGTGCAATTATAAGTTGAGTTAGATTTAGGATTACCCTGTTATTGTCAGTGATGCATTTGACTTACGTTATATAACAGGTGACCAACTCCTGGTTTAGTATTATTTATTTACGTGCCGATGTAAGAAGCCTTGACTTGACCCACAAGTATTTTTCTCAGCTACACCCATTAACATTTTTATAACCCAATAGTTAGTCGTAATTATGTGGACATTATAGTTGCATCATCCTATGAGTAAGTTATCTGATGGAAGGTGTAAAAACTACATTGTACCTTACTGCCACAAAGAAACTTGGTCTTGTCCCATAAGTCTATATTGTACGCACACCGATATCATTGTATGCGTCAATATTTCATCGTGCGTTCTCGTGGGTCCCACATCACAGTAACGTACAGAAATAGTTCAAATTGACCGCACATTGCTATTAATAAATTTTTGTTCCCAGGACATCCTTTCACTCGTGTGACGTCAGGCGCATAATAAAGTTATTTGTGTAGTTTGTATGTATGATTCGGGCAAGTCTTGCGTTGATGGATACAGTGTTGCACCAGAAGTGTGGAGTATGTTCTAGTGGTGCACATGACAATGCTGGTAGTGCAGCGTTCGCTTTCGATTAATTTATTCATGAGTAGGAATGTATCTAAGTTTGTTATGTCGATTACTAATTTATTGCAACAAAACCCTGCGCTGGGTAACTCTGACAGCTCCGGTGTAGACCGTTATGTACTATATTATGATATCATAAGACATGCGTACCTCAAATTAGTCTCTTGACAATTGTGTCAAAGATAGTATATATATCCACTGTATGTACAATGTCTGACACAAATGCCACACAATGATCACACAAAAATGCCGTTTACCGCGTGACTACAAAGGATGTTGAATGACAAACAATCGTGGTGTTACTATGACGAGGGATGGATAATTCCATCTTCAGATCCTTGAAATGACCATTTCAGCGTCTCGGCTGCTTTTACAGCAAAAACGCATGTATGGTATATGGTGGCTGGGTGGGGGGGGCGGTTGGTGGTTGAGCACTTATGCCCCGTAATGGTAGATTCATGAACATAGGGTGGTGTGAGGGTGTAAGGCCCATTAAGGAATGTCGGTCTCGGAGTCAGGGTCAGGCCCCAGGGTCGGGGTCGAACTAGTATAGCAATGACGTCGTGCTTGTCTGAAACCATCATGCGACGTGATAGCAGTGGAAAGTTTTATCCTCCCCCACGAACAACTCGGGTACTGAAATTATTGCTTTTATACTTTATTCTAATTGCTCTTTGGTTGCTGCTGCTAGCAAGTATCAAGAAGGGACAATATTTGAAAATAGAACAGTCGTACTACGGTACCTGTCATTGGGTCATTAATGGGCACCTGTACTCATTTGAAATACGTTCAAGTCGATTCGACGGCACATTCAAATCATCAGTTGTATCGGGAAATAGAAAGGTTGTTTTCACACCGATTATGACATGACGTTTACATCGCCATTGTTGCACCAGCTGAACCCAGCAAAAGTTAACTTGATGTTTATAGGGAATGCTATACATCCATATGCGTAGGATTCCCGTTTATGGTCACCTGTATCCATCGCTTGAAGTCGCACGATCGGTTATAAGTGATTTTCCAGCTAGTCTTCCAACGGTAGTTTGCATTGAGTTGGCGTTAACCTGATTTTTACACAACAATGTCCCTAGGTTGACCTTTACCATATTTTAAGGTCAGTGAAAAATAGCCAATTGTTGACTCTAAATAATTTGAGAATGTCAACAGCTTTTCTGTCCATATTGATATCATTGATGGATCATTAGCTTGCGGTTTAATAGTTGACATTGACCAAATTGTCAACTTAAAAGGCTCCTACAATGATTACTTTCTGATGCAATATTTCGACAAATACAGCCGCTATGGTGACCCCATTTAATCAACTGATGGAGCCTACAAAAGAAGAAGCTAGTAAACCCATGCCATGTTTTTTTTCCACCTTGACCTCATTTTCAAGGTCACAAAGGTCAACTAATTTTGAATTTTCACTGATCTTCCAATCGTTGGCTGGGCGTATGTGTTAGCTATTGCATGGTCGCGTGGTTGATATGCAATAAGTGGCTAACCGCAATGGCACCTACCTGCGATTATCTAGTGCAAGATCATACCTAGGTGTTATTTGCAGCTTATAATTAAAGTAAATGAAAATGATACATTGTTCTCATCTAGACCCCAATGAGGATTCGTTATGTGCTTCATTAGTGCTCCAGTATCAGACGTGGTGGGTTCACCTTCTAGGATACTTAATCGGTACTCGTGAAATATCTCACAACTTTAACTAACACATAAAACGTATAAATAGCCCCAAAAGTATCATTCTAGCACTGTGCACACGTGAACACAGGTTGAGGGTTGAAAATATTGAATACACCTGTTATTTCCGCAAACGCCAGCGGCTATTATGAACAAACACTGGTGAAATGGCAACATAAATGCCATTTCAAATTGTGATATTTCAAAAACAGTGGAATTATGAAACAATGATTTTAAATGTGATTTAAAACCTGTATCGGGGTACTTGTGAAATATCTCACAAGTTACAAACTTAAACGCAGAACACAGCAATAATCCCACAAGTTTACTCTTGCTACTCACACGCGAACGCAGGTGGAGTGTTCATAACATCGCGATTATTTACTTGTCTCCCATATCCTTTTATGGACTTGCCTCAAGAACTTTTGGATGTGCAACATACATGTCCGCTCAAATGTGGGAATTAAAAGAAAGGTTCAAGTATAAAATATTAAATATTTCACCAGACATAACATTATACTACTATTACGGTACTCATGAAGTAGCTCATACGTTTCGCACATACACACGCATCTTACGAATAACCCCTAGGGTATTATTCATTCAGTTGGCGGACACAAACACGTATTAAGTTTTAAATACATCGCGATTATCTTTTTTTTCTGAAAATAATTTCACACACTTGCCAACAAGCATTTATGAAGAGCAAACATAAATATCTGTTCGTCTTTTAGAATTTAAAAGATCCGGATTAGGTGTTAAATATTGTCAATCATATGGGAAAAAAGTACCCGCATCACGGTACATGTGAAGCATCTCACAAGTTTCCCACTTACACTCAACTTATGAATAATCCCACAAGTACCATTCTTTTAGTATGCGCACACGAACACATGTTGAGCGCTGAAAATATTGGGTTTTTTTTGTGTTATTTCTTTGAATGCTTTGTTGCTCTTGGCAGCATTTATTTGTGAAAAGGCCACACATATGTCGCGTAAATTTAAGAAATTTAAGAGTGGTAAAGTATCAAAGATTGATCCTAAACATAGTATAAAACCCATATCAGGATACTGGTGAAATATCTCTCAAGTTTAATACTCACGAACGTTTTATGAATGACTTAATTACACTTTGCCCCACAAGTGGCAAGAGGGCGATGTGCATTGTCACGCATTCATTGTATCCATTGACTGACTACCAACACGAGGAAGGTGTGAACAAAAGAAACAAAGTATGACATAATTAACTAAAACATAACATATATACCCGTGTAACGGGAAGTGAAATATCTAGCATATTTGCCACTCATACACAGCTTATGAATAACCCCACATGTCTCATTCTATCTGCAGGCACACACGAAGACAAGCTTAAGAAGGAGAAAAATATATCTTAGACGCCCAAAACATTGCCATTAAAATTAGGAATTTACAACTGATTAAGTATGAAATACTCATCTTACATATCAATAATGGCGGCACCACAAGTGTCACACTCACTGACACATCCACCTTAATTAAAGATAACATTATATCAATATGCGACAGCCAACACCGGTTGTGTGCAACAAACGTTGCCTTTATATGTTCTTCTTACTCATCCTTTTATGCACATGCCAACATCAATTGATGCAGCAACACCAAAACTATCTGTTCAGGTTTTGAAAATTTAAAGACGAGACGAGATCAAGTATTGAATATAATTTCTAAAAACCCGCATCACGGTTCTTGTGAAATATCTCACAAGTTTCACAAACACACACAAGGTATAAATAGCCCAAAACGTTTAATTCTATCTGTATGCGCACACGAACACGGGATGAGGGTTGAAAATATTGCATACAGGTACTATTTACGCTAATTCTTTGTGAACAGACATTGGTGAAATGGCAACATAAATGCCATTTCAATGTGAGATATTTTAAAAACAGTGTAATTTGGAAAAAATAATTTTAAATATAACATAAAACCTGTATCGGGGTACTTGCAAAATATCTCACAAGTTACAATCATAAACACAGAACGCAGCAATAATCCCACAAGTATGACACCCTTGCTACTCACACACAAACGCAGGTGGAGTGTTGAAAACATCACGATTATCTACTTTTATCACAATTATCCTTTTAAGGACTTTCCAACAAGAACTAATGGATGTGCAACATATATGTCCGTTCAACTGTCGGAATTAAAAGAAAGGTTAAAGTATACAATATCAAATATTTCACCAAACTTAGTATAATACTAGCAATAGGGTACTCATGAATTAGCTCCCAAGTTTCACCCTTACACACACAAACAACGAATAACCCCACGAGTATCATTCCATCAGTAGGCGCACATAAACACAGGTGGAGTTTTGAAAACATCGCGATAATCTGTATATATTCTAAACATCATTGTATGCATTAGTCAACAAGCATTGATGAAGAGCAAACACAAATATCTGTTCAGCTTTCGGTATTTAAAAAATACTGGATTTAGCGATAAATATTTTTTAAACGCATGACAAAATTCCCACATCACATTACATGTGAAGCATCTCACAAGTTTCACACTCACACACCCAACTTATGAATAATCCCACAAGTATCATTCTATTAGTATGCGCACACAAACATATGTTGAGTATTGAAAAGATTGGTTTTTTGGGTTATATCCTTGCATGCTTCGTTGCTCTTGGCAACAGATGTTTTTGAAAAGGGCACATATATATGGTATAACTTTTAGAAATTTAAACACAAGTTTCACACTCACACACCCAACTTAATCCCACAAGTATCACTCACGCACATTGTATGAATGACCTCATTACGCTTTGCCCCACACTGTGGCAAGGGGGCGATGTGCAGTTTAGGTATGTAATATCAAATATTTCAACAATACATAGCATAATACTAGCACTACGGTACTCATGAAGTAGCTCACAAGTTTTGCACTTACACACACAACTTACGAATAACCCCAATAGTATCATTCTATCTGTAGGCGCACACCAACCATCGCAATTTTATGTATAGTATAAAGCAAACACAAGTAGAAGAGCAAACACAAGAATCTGTTCATCTTTCGGTATTTAAAAAATACTGGATTTAGTGATAAATATTATCAAACCCATGAAAAAAATTCCCACATCACGGTACATGTGAAACATCTCATAAGTTTCACACTCACACACCCGACTTATGAATAATCCCACAAGTATCATTCTATGAGTGTGCACACACGAACATATCTTGAGTGTTGAAAATATTGGTTTTTAGGGTTATTTTCTTGCATGGTTTGTTGCTCTTGGCAGCAGATATTTCTGAAAAGGCCACATATATGCTGTATAACTTTTAGAAATAAAAAAAACGGTTGAAGTACCAAAAATTGATCCTGAACATAGTATAAAACCCGTATAAGGATACCTGTGAAATATCTCACAAGTTTAACACTCACACACCCAACTTATGAATTACCCCACAAGTATCATTATATAAGTATGCGCACACGAACACATGTTGAGCGTTGAAAATATTGTTTCTTTGTGCTATTGTCGTGATTGCTTTGTTGCTCTTTGCCGCATATGTTTGTGAAAAGGCCACGTATATGTCGTGTAAATTTTAGAAAATCAAAAACAGTAGCAGTACCAAAGAATGATCCTAAACATACTTTAAAACCCTGTTCAGGATACTTGTAAAATTTCTCACAAGTTCAACACTGGCACAAATTTTATGAGTGACCTCACAAGTACCTTATTATACTTTGCCCCATAAGTTGCAACGGGGCGATGTGCATTGTCCCACAAATCTGTTGGCCCATAAGTGTTCGAAGAGTGGTATGTGTGTGTGTGTGTGTGTGTGTGTGTTCGTGTGTGTATGTATATATACGAACGTGAATCGTATCTGCGCTGTAGGCTCTGTCTATCTGCTCAATATTGCTGACTAATAGCCAAGTACTCTCTATTGGCTCAGTGCTGCCTATCAAGTACCACATGTTGGATAGGTACTGCTTATTGGATGAACACTGCCGATTAGACCAGTACTACCATTATTTGACAGGAGTCAATCATATAATTTCAAGCGCGCCAAGCTCATCATCCTGATTAGATCCTCGGCAACAATCACCTGACCACACCTATTTAACGTTGTCACGGGACAGGTGATAATTACCTCAACAGCGGAAAGGGATATGGAACCAGCGTAGTACAAATGGCGGAGCTGTTGAAACGGCCTTAATGAAGCGCATAAACTGCCCACTGCGTCCGTTTATAAGCTTACGTGGCACTAGGCAAGGCAACTCGCCCCTGGTGTTTTGATGATCTGATGACTTAGGCTACAGCTCGGATGTGAGAGATCGAAAGTAGTAAACAGTGCGGAGCTGTCAGAGGCGGGGTTTCTTTGCCTATAGTGGCGCTCGCTTCTCAATATCAGACTTCCGAGCGACGGGCACTTATACTCTCTAGCCTCTGATGCAATAAATTTGTGTCTTTCATAGGCTGTGGACAAGGGGCATTTTACGACCCGAGTGCCTGTGTACACGCATATTAAAAAAACATGTTATATTCTATACAGCATAAGTCAAGCGTCTGTCAGACGTGGGACGTGTGGTCAGAAGTTGCCGGGGCCAAGTTTAGCGATTAGCCATCGAGTGGTCCGTTCCAATGTCGTATACTAAACTCATAGCTCCCCATTTCAAATGTTTAATTGGTCATCCATCCATGATGAAGTACCAGACTGACCCCTTGCTCTCTGGGTCAAATAAGCTACTTGTGGCCGTTGACTATACCAATGTACGTACATCTTCAGGCTCTTCATTTAGCCCCATTAATAATCCCACTAAGGATGGAACCACTTTTAACACTATCACAAATTGTCAACTCCTGTGATCGTTCCTTTGTTTACTTTCACCGTAGACGTCGGCACTGTTTATGGTCGCAGTGATGAAGATGAGACGTCAATTGAATGGTAACTAGAAAAAGGAGATTTATTTCTGAATGATGGGGTACGGATTCCGTATCCCGCAAGTCCGTACGACGTTGACGGTATCGTTGCCCCAATACTGAATGTGTTTTTAACTTCTGGGAAGGAGGTATTTATACAAATGTGTAGCGTCGTCAGCAAGCGTGGAGGTACATTCACTTTTAGCTTTAATAGAGATCAAACGGTCTGATGTTAATTGTTATGGGAATTGACGGGTTGGGAATTTTTACTTCAAAGGGCTCTACTTGCTACACCGGGACTATTTAATTTGGATAGTGGCCGTTTACTTCAGATATCACGGTTAGGTATTTAAGGGGGGGGGGGGGGGGGGGGGGGGGGGGTTGCATTATGACTCCACACTGGTTGACGACGCTTTCTGCAGTTATTACATAATATCTAATTGATAAGGACGGTCACATTACCCCACTTATTCCGCCCTGCCATGCATAACGTACCTACACGAGGCTCTCTGGAGGACACAAGAGGCTCGTAATGGTGGTGACAAGTTCTATTTTTCATATTTTATAGAATTTACAGGAAGATTGAATTTGTTCAATATAACCGTTGTTCATTTGTGACACGCTTCATCTTTCCTCAAGACCTTCTCGTTGCGTCGTTAGGGTTGTAGCCCTCAATGTCGGCAGCTATATGTTTGCAATCAGTAACAGATTGAAGTCTGTGTCTGCATTCAAACTTCTCCAAACGTACCTTCTTCAGTTGGCTCAACGCACCTTCTTCAGTAATACCATCTTAAGTTATGCAGGACGGCTGGTATAGTAGTTGTGTGGGGTTCAGCAGCAGCTTGAGAGTTTATGCGTTGGGCTGGCTGCTTGTACTTTCTAGCTCCATGGCGATGATCACTTTTCACCAGCCATCAATGGCGAGGCCATTGGGTTGCCAACTGCTTTCTGTGCCAATTCTATTGTGTTATCTTGGACATAACTTTCAAATCCTCGTTTTGTAGGGCCCTCCTCTCTAGTTTCTTATATATAAAGACATTTATAAATGCCAGAGGGTGTGTCTCTTCACAATGTACATGTATCCGCTTCATGCTGTTGCACCTTCTGGGTGCTACTGGCGTTAGCATCCTGGTCGGGTAATTCGACCCATGGCCACTCATTTGCATATTTTTATTAAAAAAATTTGCAGGCTGTTTTAAAAGCTCCAATATCGATAAATTATCAATGATTTGCTGTTCCAGATATTTAGAAAAGATGACAACCGAGTCACCTTAACAAATAGACAAAAACGGAAACTAATTAAAATTGAACCTGGCACCGAAACAAATGCATATTGAAGCCGGGTGCAATTAATCCGAGGCAGTTTCTCTCTCTGTTTGTTGTTTGTATAGACCTCCATTTCAACCAGATACTTTTATGACGAGATTGTTGAGCAACCTGGGAGATGGAAGTGGAGGTATCGACCTCGTCAGAGTCTCGGCGTTTGTACAGTGTTGTAGTAGTCTGACGCCCTGTGTGGATACTTTGATATTTTGGGTGCAGACATGATAGTCTTGTAATAACAATAAACTTGATCTGATACTCATATTTGAATGTAGGACTGACTATGTGTCTGAATGTCTGAATGTCTGTTTATTCTCAAGAACGTCAATGTGGAGCCCTCTACAAATGTCTCAAGAGTATTTGACAACTGAGGACATATGACGTCACTGGAGAACAATCTGAGGCCAACTTTTTTTTGGTGATAATGAAAACCATTACTTTGATACCTTATTTGAGCAAAGTATGTTGGAACCCCAATGAAGCATTATCATGATAAAATACGGGTATATAGAAATGTGTGTTTGAATCCTTAGTATATATATTCTACTGAATCCACTCTTTAGACGGCCGAACTCATGAATCAGGTGTTTGCTGGGTTCCCGAGGTACTAAAATCTTCCAACGCCCCTATATATATGTACATATTCATATACGCTGATATGTACATGCACACTTTCTTTTCTAATTTCACCAGCAAGCGTCTTTGGCTCTTTGCAGCTGGCCTCGGTATGTATCTCGGCGATCCATACGTTATTTGAACTGTGCACATCCTTGATGGTCTTATCGACTTGATATGGACCGGACACAGCACTCAATAATATGTGTACTAATTACTGCCTATTTGCATACAGCTTGCCTACTAGCTCAGTACTGTATATTGGCTTAGTACTGCATATTGGCTTAGTATTGCATATTGCTTTAGTACTGTATATTGGCTTAGTACTTTATATTGGCTTAGTAGTCCATGTTAGAATAGTACTGCATATTGGCTTAGTATTCCTTATTGGCTTAGTACTCTATATTGGCTTAGTACTCTATATTGGATTAGTACTCCATATTGGCTTAGTACTCCATATTGTCTTAGTACTCCATATTAGCTTAGTAGTCCATATTGGCTTAGTACTCCATATTGGCTTAGTACTCCATATTGGCTTAGTACTCTATGTTGGCTTAGTACTCTATGTTGGTTTAGTACTCTATGTTGGTTTAGAGCTGCATGTAGGCTTAGTACTGCATATTGGATTAGTACTCCGACTACTGCATGTTGGCTAGGTGCTCGATATTGCATATTGGCCTAGTACTGCATATTGGCTTGGTTCTGCATTATGGCTAGGTTCTTGATATTGGTAAGGTTCTGGAGCTAGGTACAGCATTTGGCCAGGTACTTCCCAAGATTAACATATTTCAATCGCAGGATATCCCCCTCGCGATTTTAACCTTAGCAGCAATCGATCTCAGCCCGACGATGAGACAGATGATAGGTAGAGGCACTCTTCTCTTGCGCTTAATTTGTCAAGATTCTGAATATGATAGCGTCGTATCTCAATCTGTGGTGTGGTGATGTGCGACACGCGCTTGAGGATGTTGATGAATGAACACGAACTTCAGGCGTAGGGTTTAGAAGAAACTTAAACTTCATTGATTACTATGAATTCAGAATCTAAGAGGGAGCTTTGCCTAAAAGATGGAGAGAGAAGTGTTGAACTCGGAGGCCAGGGCAGAACTGATTTTTTAAAGGTTATAGTGATTCCCTCAACGACAGTAGCCTGGTCAGAGGATGGGCGTGGCTCATGGGCATGACTGAGAGGGGCTTGCTATGATGATGGACAAGGTAATGGTATTATGTACTTTTGACACTCAACAGTAGCCTATGCTGTCGAGCATTGGCGTGTCAAAGCTGTGCACAGACGCTAGGGGTTAACAAGCGCGTTATCACCAACAAGATTGCATACTGTACAGAAGCAGCGTGTTAGCTCCGGTCGAACGGTAATATAAATATATACCGTTCTGCTTCGATATTTTGGGCGCGCATTAAAACATGCGTTCGACTATGTCGCTGGGTTTGGCTTCTAGAAAACAACATATATCAAGAGCCTGTAATAAAAAATATGTCCCATCACACCAAAAGCTTACCACCGATCGATGCGATACTTGACGAAATGCCATCTTTATATCATTTCCGAAAAATCGCGATTCGATGACCGCCATTTTGGAAAATATTGGGTTGCATGATTTCCCGTGATTTCCCGCCGCCTCATCCGCATTGCCTCCCTGCTAAGCTTGCGAAGCACATTGACGCACTTTGAATACAATCTGCTGTAACTTATCGAGTTCAGACGCAAGAAGCAAAAGTCGTCGATGGGTCAAATAGTTCTGAGCATGCGCGATGTACGTGGGCTTGAACTTGAAAACAAACATGGTGCTGTGTTTCGGACTTTCTACCGCTTCCAAATTTATCGAACTATAA
This sequence comes from Urechis unicinctus, assembly GCA_034190875.2. NCBI lineage: Eukaryota > Metazoa > Annelida > Polychaeta > Xenopneusta > Urechidae > Urechis > Urechis unicinctus. Next base: position 44,865,213 of record CM067352.1, read on the forward strand.
CTGATTACCATGGATGAAAGGGATAAAATTGTCAGTGAACATCATTGCATTTTAAAACTTCATCACTTAGGTATGTTTGGTGTATGGTAGTTGTCTGAATCGATCTCAAAATTTATAACATTGCGTCGTTTTCAAACATAGTAAGACGTCTACTCAGACGTCTGGTGGGCTAGCAGCATGGATGCCATCTACGGAGGTGATGCGATATTCCGCTAAATTTAGGGGAAAGTTCGTGGGTGATAACGGAGTGTATAGTAGTTTGCATTTCTGCTATAATTTGGCGAATAATTGTCAATTTGCTTCATGACCGGTGATCTAATTTAGGTTTAATTTCTCGGATATGTTATGCTAAAGTGACTTATCGCATGGCACCCTCCTCTCAGCCAATCAGAGCTCGAGAAAAAAACTCAAGCTCGCAGCCAGCCGTGCGATAGATGCGACCGCGTCGTTATATCCCCTAGCTGCATCCAGATTTGAGAAGGTCCCTCACAAAGCACCACAGGTCTAACATGGCAACACAATGGAGGTACTTGATATCAGGCACGCCTTGCAAGTGTCATAACGGGGTTTGCTCAAAAGTTATTTACTTGCCAGTCGTTAATCTGGATGCGTGTCGCTCATGGGGAAGTCGCGGTATTATCCCATCTCCCCGAAATCAAGCTGAGGCGAGAATCTAACACCTGGAAACCCAGAAAACACCGCTAGGTTGCACGGTCTAAGCAAGCAGTTATAACCAACCGAGATCGCCACAGATCTGTGTCTCGCTCACACTTCAGTTCGGCTAGTTGAGGCGTTAGCTGCTGTGCGAGAAACTACATTTTCTTTTTCGAAAACTTCCACCAGTATCACGAAACCTGATGGATTTGCCCGACGAGGTAATTGTTTATGTATCGATAAACACGCTGATTTCCTTTTGGGGGTAATCAGTATGTTTTATTCGATTAAAGTTTGCAAGTGTTGATTCCGCTTCGAAACGCCATATTTTCGGCTTGGAATTTGGAACATATATTTTAATTCTTTTGAAATTGTGAATTATTTGCATAAAAATAATCTTGGTATTTGTTGATTAAACAAAGACAAATCCGGTGGTCACGTTTAAAAAGCTGTTAAATGCATACTTTTTACTGTATTGGGCTAAAAGCTTGAGCTATAATACCTTCAATTCGAAAAATTCGTCGAATCGCATACTTCCAGAATTTTGAAAATTTATCAAAAACTATGTGATATAGTCAGACCAGATAGCGACACAAAAATCTTAACCAATAACCTTAGCTAACAGTGGGCAGGAAAAGGTCCAGTAAGTCTGAGTATCACTACAAGACATCAGCTGACAGAAGGAGGAAATGTTCAGGGTGATGTGAATATCAATGTCGACAATACGCCACTTCTATGAAGAAATTTCGGTTACTAGTGGATTGTGCTGTTTGGTGTAACCTTGTTCTGTATTATATCAGTGTTATTCTGTTTTATATGTTTGTTATATTAAAGTACAAATAAATCATTCTTAACATAACATAACATATAAGGCATTTGTATAGCGCCTGTTTCCAGGAAATAATCCTGCTCAAAGGCGCTTAATAAATCATTCTTACCTTATCTCATTGTTTACATAAACTTACAGCCACTTCTGTTTTAGCCAGAAGAAACATGACATCAGTATGTGGTTGTGACGTGAATATGCAATATTTCACAACCAGAAAATAACTCAGTTTATAAATATTTGATAAAAAAATATGACAGACTAGCGGACAATGTGTATAAATAGTGTTACTAGAATTTAAAAGCTGGAAAACAATGCTTAGCCAACATTAGCATACATCACAATCAATCATCACAGTACTAAGAGTGGTACATTCATTGAAAATTGAATATTTCATGGACAATTTCTCGTGCCTTTCGTGCCGTGTCTTTTCCACAAGTTAGCCATGGCATGTCTTCACTAAACGTTCCTTTGGACGGAAGAACTGAAGTCGCTCCAGAACTGAAGTCGCGCGACAGATTTGCGTCGCGCGTCATCGAAACGCACTCTTGGCCTTAGCATGCCAACGCGTTTCGTGGTGCCTCATCTTTGGAAGTTGTGGCAGCAAATTCATGCGCAAGTACTGATATTTTACTTCAGACAATTTGATGACAAGGCATGTATAGGACATCATTAATGACTTTGTGTAATCGAGTACACCGCCTGCTGTTGTTAACTCGTCTTTTGACACATGCAAAGTTACCCATGCCATTTCGCCAATGTTCCCCGTGAGGTAACATATGATGTTTGTGTTAAAGGTTCACGAAGAATCAATTGATAGTTGTTAAAGCGCTTCAGCTCCCAACAAGCCGCAGTCTTATCCGATCTCACGTTAAACTGTGAAAACCGTCGTACAGTGTGGAGATCGCACCTGCACAAAGCTAGTGTGAGTGTGAGTGTCATATCCCGTATTAGTCACATCTCCGACCCAAGAACAACAACTTCTGTCGATATTGCCGTTACATTTCGTCGTTGACTACGAAGTGTGCCTTTTCTCGCTATCATTCTACTCATATCTGCGAGGCAATATCTCGGTGACTATAAATAGAATAAGTAAGTCTGCTGTGGTCAATCACTCGCCCAGACAGGGATAGCCACTCCTGTTGAAAGTGAAACTGCCTTAACTTTTTGTCATTGACTGAGTGAAAATGTCTAATGCAAAGAAATATTGGGGAGCTTTCTTTGTTGTGTTAGGATAATGTTTTCTTGTTTACTTTCTTAACAACGGAAAGAAGGAATCATTTGACTACAAAGAGATTTCGGAGCAGAACGAAGGACTAAGTCAATCGCGTCATGTGAAGAACTCAAAGCCGATAAAGCCAGTATCTTCATGCTTAAGTAAATGCTCCCACGAAGACCGATTGCGTCAGCTGCGAGAGAAATGTAAGAAATACCCAGCACTTCAGAGGCCACCAAACGAAATACCAAACCGAAGACTCATGGTTGATGACAAGCATAAAGTGATATATTGTCAACTGTCGAAAGCAGGAAGTACATCTTTTATCAACCTCCTCTATTATGCCGTGACGGGAATAAGCGGGACAACCAATCATCGCCCCCAAGTAAGAAGTAATGGCTTGACCAGTTTCCTGAGGATGAACAAGCACGGAAGCTGAGGGACTACTATAAGATACTCGCTGTACGACATCCGTTTGATCGCTTGGAGTCTTGCTACAATGGAAAATTTACTCACCCCAAACGCGAGGCGACATGGACCGACCATGGACCAGCTATGATCGATATGTTTCGTAAGCCGTCAGACGGGGGTAATATGGAACAGGAATATCGCAAAGGAGCCACATGGAAAGAATTCGTAAAATATGTTAGTTACCTAGAGGGCCAATCACCGGAAAAGCATAATCACCATTGGAACAAAATTATCAACGAATGTTTCCCCTGCTCCATAGATTATGACATTGTAGTGAAGGTCGAGACACTGGAGGACGATGTAGCCCCGATTTTATCCCGTCTCAACGTCACTGAGTTTCCGTCATTGAACGTTCGTCGACATGATATCCAAAACAATGAACCGTCGGCTGAGAGGGTGAACAAAAATTTGGGTAATTACGCCCGACTCGCTCCCCATTTAATCCAGAGCCTTCAAACGATGTATGAAGTGGATATGGATATATTTGGCTATTCCTTCAACTCAACGACGATGATGGCCCGTTGTGGCTCATCCGACTGTACGTCACCCTCATGTTGCTGACAATGCAGTTTTGCCAACCTGATTTTAGTTTAACGATATAGCGTCAGTCAGTTAAAGTTTGCTTCCATAAAATTCCGTTTATTATGCTGCATCACTTAGTCCGTGAAATAATTAGATGAAATTAAATCAACCTATTTACTGTTGCTAATTGACATCAGGTGATCTGTTGTCACTGTTACACACCTGTCGTATTCATCGTTTCACTGTACTAATACTAATGCGTTTTATGAATCCCTCCTCATTGAAAGTGTACATGCAAGACAAAAGTCAGTTAAAACCTGGATTACTCCTGCTATGAAAACATCTATTAAACATACAAATGAATTATATATTATGTTTAGAAATAAGTGAACGGAGTATAATGAGATGACATATAAATGGTAAAGAAATAAATTACATCAAACAATAAAAGCAGCACAAAAAAAAGGACAGTAACAAAGATTATAAGATTAAAAACTCATGGAACATATCAAAGGATATTATAGAAACCAAAGGCACTGAGGTAATAAACAGTGAATTCATAGTAATAATGAAACTGCTAATGACCCTAATATTATAGCTTATACTTTAAGTGATTTATTTGTGAACATTGGTTCATCACTTGCATAAAATATTCCTTCTGTGAATATGCAGCCAACTGTAGTCTGCGTCCCAGACTGCAGGGGTTACGCTACGCTTCTCGCCCTAGAGTCTAGGACAAGACAAGATCTAAAACTGGCGCGTCCGAATATTCATTAGACACGTTCGTAAATCTTCGTGACCAATCAACGCAAAGGTTGTGACCCGTATTGACCTTAGTTGCGCGCGTCTGGCTCATGAAACTGGCTTGTGATACGCACCCTCGGTTTTATGTGACGTCATTGTTGTGGTCTGCGTCCAATGAGAACACATTGAATGTCTTCTGAAATTATGGGGCGTCTCAAAAGTTCAAATTGGCACAACAACAAGCACTTTAATCGCTTAGCTGCATGATAGTATGTTTACGTAATAGTCAGTTTAAAAAAACCGGTTGTGTGTCTGCTTCTCTCGCCGACTGTGTGATTAACGGTGCCACTCAGCGTGAAATAACAAATCGGGGTGTTGTAGGATGTGTGCCCGGCCGGTTGAATAAGTTGACTTGGCAAGTCACTTGTCCGACATGACAAATCACTTGTCCCGGCAAGCGGACAACCATTGGTGTCGAACCCTGACCCATTCCAAGCATTGCATCGAGAGCAGTAGCTAACAACGTGTAGCAAAATGTTTCCCCGTCCCAGCAGCCACATTCACAAAACAGTCACGACCCATCAAGCATCCGAGCGAACAAGTCTTTCAAACGGAGCTTACCAAAACAAATATGGCGCCGAATCTTCGGAAAATGTGACACTGACCAATGAGAGACAGTGACTCAAAAGTACCCGAGAGTGACCGAGAGACACGGCTGTGATTGAAGCATCCCAAATCTGGGATGCTGCACTAGTTCAAGACGGTACCCTATCCTAGACTGTTGGCGAGACTATTGAATATCATTAACATGTAAACAGGGCCCGCAGCCAACAGGCTAGGGGACCTTGACTAAGCCAACTGATTACCTAAATGGTTCATATGTAAACAGTTTCTTTATTGACCCAGTACAGAGCAGGGAGTTCAATTCATGCCTTCACATTCTCGGGTTTCCATCGCGGCCGCTAGGAGGGACAACGTCGCGCACAGCGATTTTTACCAGAACTGGGGGCATGTTTCTCTGCCTCTCAAGCTGTCAGCGCTTTGTTGCGCTTTACCAGTTGCTGTTTTAAGTTCCTGCGTTGTTGTTCGCATTCTTGTTGCCTGTTTCTATAGCTGTTAAGGACATCAAAGCGTATTCTGAACTTCTCTTGAGTTCATCTGAACGCTGTCACGTAGCAATGAGCACATTTGAAGCAGTTTTCAAACACACAGATTATCATAAAATAGTGATTCAAAATGTCACCACCTAATTTCATCTCCAGTCGTCTGGTAAGTATTCTGCAAGAACATCAGTACTAACTCGACATCTCTTCGAAGTTAGCGTGACTGTTGCTACACCATATCCTCACTGTCCCCTTTCTAAGCGGAAATTACCCCAGCTGAAAACTTTCCTCAAAGATAGGGGAATCCCTTGCTCGAGTTTTTAGATATCTGAGCTCGTAGAATTAGTAAGAAATGCCTGAAGTTGTAATTTATATAATTAGAATATTTAAAAAATGGACCCAAGTTGTAAAATATGACAATGTTACATCAGAACCAAGATTAATAGAATGTGGTGTGCCTCAGGGCTCTCAACTGTCTCCTATACATTGTTCACTACATTGTTTATACAAGGCACATGTATTGATAAGATTGAAGAAAGTATGAATAATGAAACAAAAATTCAATTTACAAATTGATGAACTTGACGACGAGCTACCTTTGGTTAAAACAAAATTACGTAACGATCACCATATTCAAAAGAAAGCCGGAACCTTTCGAAACCGGAAAATAACGTCATCAACCTCCATCAAATTTTACGATGCAACTAACGATGTCACTGACAACAGTCGACCCATTTTTTATTGCCATCAGAGGGTTATTGACGATTTTATATGCGATGGAGGTTTTGTTTTGTGAAATTTCTTAAAATTTTGACTGATACCACGATTTTTTGACCTTAGGCGCTCGGGAAAACCATTAATTATTAATCAAAACATGAATTCAGCAAAAGTTTGCAATTGAATTAAGCTACAATATGGTGTAAATTTTGGTGACAATTATTAACGGGTATATTCGGGATTCAAGATTTTCACATTTTCAATTATCTTTACCTTGCAAACAAACAGGGCCAAAATGCAACTATTACGAGTAACGACACCCCCAAATTCAGTACCACAAACAGTTCTTACAACAAGCAACGTTTATCCGACTAATCGGAATAAAACTAAGGCCTGAATCGTCCGACTTTCTCGGAGACCGACTTACTCGGGACTACTTAGATGGGCTCATGCCCCAGGTTAAATACAGTTAAAGTGGGTCACGTGACCACACTATAACAAATATAAAAGTTATTACAATGGAGACAATAGAACAAATTTGCAAAACACATTAAATAGCGAAATACATAAATAAAACCACCAATGAACATTTTCCATTAAAAATACATTAATCATTCAAACGCAGGTACAGCCGCAAAACGACCACCCTTATATGACAAAAACCGGGTGCGTCACAATAGATAGTAAAGGGACAGGACGACACGAGCGCAATACTATTGGATTTTGAATTTTGAATGATCCGAGTGCAGCTTGGACAAGCGCCAATATTGTTTTACATTGGCACATGTTCATAACAAAGATAAATAGCAGTAGTGGATTAGAGTAATGATGAGGTTATAATAATTTTACAAAAAGTTTTTTTCTAATTTCGTTAGCCATATATATGAATTGCGTAATAATTATACAAATAGGGTTATTCTATGTTCATTAGCCTTAATGGTGACATTTAACTTTTTGGGACATTCAGTTCGCAGTATTACTTCGCTCTAAAATCACATGGGAAAAAGCGATGAGCCTTTACTTAAAAATGGTGAAATGGTGAATAACCTAATGAAGCTAATTTAATAATTTTGAAAGAAATAAACTAATGTCACGGAAATTAATTGACACAAGAAGTTATTTACTTCATGGATTTGTTTGGGTGCTTCATGGAGATAAGATCTCTTAATGGCTGCTGTGGTGGGTTCGCCAAGTGTCGCTTGGTGTCGAGGGGCGATATATGTTATCCGACGCTTGCTTGAGCCGCTGGATAACTCGCTCGTCAAACGTTTATGGATATTTACCTGGATGTTTCGTTGCTTGCAGTAAGTGCTGTTCGTAGAATATTAGTAAAGCTGATGTCAAGCTAACAGCTACATAATCAAGGTTGGTGTAAACAACCAACGCCATGATGTGTCAAACAGGAAGCAACTTTATTACAAGGTCAAGGTCATTCCATCCGGTGGGTGCACAAACGATATCGTAACAGTTGGAACACTTATTCAATGTCACGCATTTATCGCCTTGCTTCTGACAATTCTCTGTTGCACAGGTTCTCTCAAATAACCGGCATCATTCCCTTAATGCACAAAACCACCAACCACGGTTCGCACTGGTCACCGTTTCGACATCTGTCCCGTCAACTCTCACATCACCTTCACGTCCCTTCCCTATGCATTGCCCTCTCGTTCTTTTTTTTCAAAACCCGATCACTCAAATTGGTTAAGCAAAAATTTCCCGCTTTCGAGTTGCAACATGGTGGATAAAAGGGGACTTGAACAAGCCATAATCGTGCCGCTCTTAAAAGAGATTGATCGATCGACAGCACACTATCACTAAAGCGCGCAGCGTGCATATAGACGTCTGTTGTCATACTACAACGACGGCTATGAAATATCCCCCGCACTATCATCCTAACTCTAGCGTTCGCTGTCTTTAAGACCCGTAAAGTATGCAAGAATAAATTTAATTTAATTATTAATTTCGCTAGAGCATCACTCTAACATGGACCCGACTTCCCAGAGCCCCACAAATGATACACAACACCAAGGTGGTACGAGCAGCTCCCCTACAACTGCTAGATATTCCACAGATAACTTAACAGCAATTCTGCAGCTCAAAGCCTAGAGAATCAGTAAATTATAATCGATGAGAAACTTTTTTGGAGTATCAGGTCGATACGGCACCTTGACCACTACGTCTCCTAGCCAGTACGGCACCTCACGGTTGCGGCACCTACCACTACGGCACCCGAGCGAGGGGAGAAATCGCACTCAGTAATTCAGGCCTGTAGCCAGGATTTGTTAACAGATCAAAGCCTATCATCTGCGGGCTCGGGAAGATACCAATCATTGCAATGTAATCAAATCATTTACAACACTAATGCACCTTACAAAAACCTGCGCATCGTAACCGATGTTAATAATCACAAACAGATATTATCACATGGCCATAGCAATCGTGTGTGACACCACCATTCCTGTTCAGGAAAAAAGGCACGAAACAAGTTTCTCTAATGTCAGGGAAAAGGAAGCGAGATTACAGCAAAGTCCTCAAAGGCATATGAGATTATCTCCAAACAGAGATTAAAGAGGTTCGTTCCGGGGGTTCGTTTATCTGTTATGTTACCTACGAATGGTGGTTGGGAATTTTTGCATAAATAAGTTCTCTGCATTGAAACCTGTCCTGCCCTGTCCGCACCACGTGGATCAATTCTACTGTTTGGCCACCGAGCAGCTGGTCGGGGTTTTTCCAGTCAGTTCGGACCAACACTGATCTAGAGGGTTGGCATCGTGGACTAAATCTGAAGGCGAACCGAGCACAAGTGTACAAGAACCTAGAGTCCAAGCTTTTCACATATTGGGAGGAATTCGTTGCCGGAGAAAGATCCTCCAGAAGACTTCTTCGTGCCTGCAACCACCTCAATGGTCCATCTGAGGTTCAATCAATTGCATAATCTGTCAGTCAAGGATTCATGGTTTACATTTGTTATTTCATGTCTATGGCATACGATGATGATTTGATGAATTGTTGTTCTGATGTCCCGCGACCATTAATCTTTTGTGAATAAGATAAAACACTGATTTGTAAAGGTGTTGTTAGGACTGTAAGAATCATGTGTACATCTGAGATTGGATAATCGTGTTGTTGTTGGTGGTGTTGAAATAGAAAGTGATGCAGACATGTATGAGAAAGCCAGAATCGTAAGGCTGCAGCTAACACTGCTTTTACAGTATATTGAGACACGAGCACTCTCCAATATATACAGCTGTGTTACAGAGCTGATTGTGGCAAATGGTTACTAAAAGCCAAAGGACGTGTAAGAAAGGTTGCTGTTATTTAATTTTGTTAGAGTACAGTAGGAGTTCATGCATGCCGCTTAGCCAGTTAGCAGAACGCCTGAAAAACCCACGTTGTTTAGATTAAAGAGGCTGTTCAGCCTCACATCGGGCACTCAGGGATCATTTTGTTAATACATTACTACGTTCAACCCAGACACAAATAATGCCACCTTTTTATTTGTGCCGCAAATTATAAATGATTGAAAATCATGCAGATAAATTTTCAACATTATTTTTATTTAAATTGAAATATTCATGTACTGTAGAAGTGTTTTATTTAGTTGTGTCGTTCCATCGATAACGATGCCTCCCTAAAAATATGAAGCACCCGAATGTTAGCTGTGAATCATTACGCGCTGTATAACTGCCTCGAAATCGATGAGTATACTTCCGCTTATGTTACAAAATGTAGATTTCATCAAATCTACACTTTTTAATGTTGTGGGCATCATTGCGCAAAAATTAGACCGACAAGCAGGAAGAATAATTTCCAACAACATTATTAAAACTTTTGGGTTACAAGGTGCGGTTGCCAAGCAGCTTGCTAGGCAACCTCGTTACTAATATTGGGCTGAACAGTCTCTTTAATATGCATTGATGACAAGTTGTTTAGGGAAAGTTGGAAATCATTGAGTAGTACGGAAAGTTAACACTGTGAATTTGAGTGCACAGCAGAATTTAGATGATGTTTTAGCCCGGGGGGGGGGCACTTGGCCTTATTCTGGATAGGGGTGTGCCGCAGGACCTAAAAAACCCGTACCCGTCGTACAAGGTCAAAATGGCCAAAAAGCATACCCCGTCGTACAAGGTATTATGCGAATGTATAACCCGTCGTACACATTAAACCTGAAAAACATACCCCGTCGTACAAGTATGAGGCCAAAAAACCCGTCGTACAAGTCGAGAGGCCGAAAAAACATACCCCGTCGCGCGGCACATATATACTTCCTCTATACACTTAAGTGCCCCCTCCCCCCCCCCCGGGTGTTTTAGGCCAGTTTTAGAGCTTCCACTTTCACCCATCCAGTCATTTTCACCGTTGCGAGTTTCCGCACGATTATTACACTTCAAGTACTGGTGCAATCTCGGCGAGGAGAATGCCAACCAGGATAGAAGTCCTGCGTGCATGTGGTTTTTTTTACGATGCTTGCCCTGGCATAATATTGAATTCCCAAAACATGTGAGTGTCCCTCGTCCAGGGGCGGGGTTCCTTGACTAGGATATGTAATAAGATCAGGTATTCGAAGTCCTTTAAGGCTCCAAGAAATGGTGATTTAATCCCTTGAAAAATAGTGGTTGCAAACAGAGGACCAAGTTCGACACCTTTGTTTCCACGGCTAATGATAACCAAAAATGCGCCAGTATAAAGTGAAAGAACGACGTGAAAGACGAAGAATTCTGGGTCCATGTATCTTTGTATCTTATGACGCCCCTTCTCTTTAACCTCTTACATATGATTCTACATATTAGAATGCTTCCGAGGAGGGGCGTTGTAAGACTTGAGTGCCTTGAGGGCGGGTGCTCTTGTCATTCGTCAGAAGGCGCCCTCTGTTGTCTAAGCGTAAGGAGTACGGGAAAGTGTGCTTCCGCTGACCAAAACCGAAACTTGGTAGGTTGATGTAGGACTTGCCTAGATTTATTAATTTAAAACGGGTGTTATATTGCTTTATTAATTTGTTGAATTGATTTTTCACCGCACTCAGCTCGAGAGCAGGGATTTTCATTTGCTCTAAGAGCTTACGAAACTATTTCGGTAACAGTTGGATGACAGTCGATTGAGGATTGAACTTGAAATTGAAGGTACATAAAAGTCTTGTTTAATTTTAAGCTATTTGCATTAAAAATAAAGTTAATATTTATGGCACAAGTTTGTGTGAATTATATGTAAACGCCGATAGATCCATAATCGAAGTGCCATTCTCACAATCATAGAATGTTTAGATAAGAGGGTGTCAATGAATTTGTCAAATTTTTAGTATCAATTTTTAAAAGAACAAAGTAAATTTCAGTTTTCTATTTTAACGGGTTCAAAAGGTTAGGTGGTTTGAATGTGGGCATGTGGGGGTCTCTTTGTGCAAAAACCGTAACCAGCTAAACCGAAGGCTGAAGTGCGTCATTATCCTTTGACCTCCTAGGTGTACTGAGTGTGATTCAGTTCACCAAGTTAATGTTTAACAGCAGTGGAAATTACATCCGCCCCCCCCCCCCCCCCCCCCCCCGGCCAATGATGGGTAATTTTACCCTTGGGCAGGTAGATTTAGTGTAACTGCACGACGGCTGGCGGGTTGTTTTCAAAGGAAGATGGTGTCCATTTAGACAAATGATATCTACAGAGAGAGCCATATCATAGAGATACCACTGCTCACAATGTGTGCTTGTCTGTGGCTGGCATGAAAACAACAAGCTAAAAGGCTTAAAAACACTTGTCGCTAAAGGCAACTGTATTTACTCAAGGCGCTTAACCTAACTATTACAGGGCTGGAAATTAACACCTTTCCGCCCGTCACTGACGGGTGATTTTATGGCTGGACGGGTAGATCTAGCCCAATCATACGTCCGTTTGACGGGTAACTTTTCACGGTGAACACTTTGTTTATTACACAGACAGATAAGAACATAGCGATCCTGGCGAGACTAATCATAGAGCGCAGCGTGTCGTCTGACAACGAAAGGTGTTCTGGTGAAAAATCAACAAGATTACTGCTTGGGTCATGTACAGTATTGTTTACACACATTCAGCGTTTGTATGTCTGATGTTGATGTAGTTTAACACTTGCACACAGATTATTACAAGTCTGTCTGCTCTACCAGCTCTTTAACTCTAAAAGACTTGAAACACCAGGTTAACGCGTTAATGCTCAATGGTGCCAGCCTCAATCAAGCAAACACCCCTACCACCCTGCTGTTACTCACTTTTCCCCTCTCTCTGTCCCCCCTTGCACACACGCCCACCTTCGTAAAGTTCATAAAATCGGTATTTTCTGTTTGTACTTTGGCGACAATTTGCAGGAAGAAAAAACTGACTTTGGTTCTCTTTTCTCACACAGACCGAGGATGAAATAATGAAAGTGCGTTTTGAACCTCCTTCACCTCTGTCACATACAAACAACATGATCACTCAAAGACCAGATCAAAACATGTTGCATACGATGAGCTGTACCACGCTTCTCTTTTTCTAAGAGCGAGCAAATTTCAGCTCTGTTTTGCAGTGAAGCGGGGAGTGTGGTCATTTCTTACCAAATAGCATTTCATCCTCAGACTGTTGCTCAGTCTGTTTCTTCAGAACACAACATCGCTAGTTACTTGTGATCAGGGTTGTTTTATCTATCCTGAAACATTATGCATTTAACGCGACGCCTATTTTGGTCTCGAGGCTAGATTTCCCTCGATGTTAATTTTTTGTGTAGCCCTGGCCTGATAATGTTTGTTGAACTTGTATGGGTAGAATCTGTTCATGACGGGTAACATCTCCTGGCGACCCGTCCTGATGACAGGTGGCCATTTTAGTTAATTTCCAGCCCTGCTATCGTGTTCATTTTAGGGTCAGATTAACACGTGTGAAGCGTTCCATAAACTCCTTTGCTACAGACAGTGCGCTTTAGTTGATATATGCCACAATAGGTCCTGGACCCTTTAGCATTGCTCCTCAACAAATATCTGGCACGCGACATGCTTTCCAAATTAACTTAAATGAGCATTGTAGAAAGCTGCATTTTTTTTAACTAACCTTCACATATTATCTCGACATAAAATTTCTCCTAATAGTGATGACATATTCTGTACCAATTTTCCAATGCTCACAGGATAAAAATGCTGTAATTTTGACCAGTCATTTTATAACATAATTTTGTCACTAAAGTGTATCTGTTTTTTGAGTTATATTGCTTTTTGTGGTTGATAAATTTAAAACATACCCCCAAAATATATCTGATGCTTGGTTGGAAGGTCAACATATCACAGTAGGATAATACCAACATGTTGAATGCAATGGTGCCAATAGAAAAGCAAGCAGATCAAATACCTTTCACAAATCTTGCAGTGATTCTGGTGAGTTGTCTGAACTGAATCTCTGTTGATCATCCTCCATCCACAATCATCTGATCAGCTGCATCATCAATATGACATTCAAATATCACCCGTTTGATGGATGTATCATACATGTGTGGGTTGACTAGAAAATTGCTTTTAGTGAGTTCAAACCATGGAAGAATGGCAACTGAGAAATACTGCCATTTTGAAACTCGCCTCTGATGCAAAAATTTCATTTGGATGGAGCATCAGTAGGAACTCATAATAACAGTTTTCATTTCCCATTCTATCAGCAAACTCTGAACGCTGATGTAGCTGGCCTGTTTTCAAATATTTTTATTGTCATCATCAATGCTAATTTTAGGAATAACACGAGGTTCAATTGATTACAGTAACAGGTGCACAGGCAGCATGGAGGAAGAATTTTGTGATGACTATGGTGACGATGAATATGATGATTGGGGTTTTGGCGACGATTTGAGTTCACCTGATACCACACCTACTGCAAGCCAGGCTGTTGTCAAGAAACCACAGTCTTCAAATACTGCGTCTCAAAAGCCTAAAACTGGGTTTGGGCTGCCTGATAACTATTACTGCACGAGCAAAAGTGGACCAGATATATCATTTGCAACAAACAACAAAGCACGCCCTTGCTCAGGACACCCTCTTTTTGATCCTAGGAAATCTACGACTGTGAACAGAAATTCCACGTGTGAGTTGTCTTCCCCCAATAGCCAACCAGTTTCACAAGTCACCGAGTGGATGGATAACAAACTTGCCGATTTACCTCACAAAGGAAACCATCCTCCCAGTCAGCAAACGGCAAAGAAACAGAGAGAGTTTGATAGACTGCATACAGGGCAAGGGGAGGCTGGCAAAGCAGGAGCGGCCGAAGTGCACAAGAAAGCGGTTGAGGAAATCATCAAGCAGAACCCAACAATATCCAGCGCATGGATTCGCAAAATGATGGCAGGAAATTCCAAGAATGAATCCAGATTGGTGGGTGTTAAGCATTTATGCAGTTGGGCATTGCTGGTTAACTTCAGCACACTTCAGTGGTTATTGTGGGGATTGTGGCCATTTCCCTTGATGTGTTATGTGATAATTTGTATAGTAAAAAATGCCTTAATCCAAGGTTGTAATTGGTGTATGGGTTTATTTATTTAAATGTATGTGTCATTATACTTGCATTTATGTGTATGTGTGTTTCTTTGATAGTGTGTGTCAAACTTGTATGTGTATAATATTATAAAATTATGAGTGGCTTTATCTGGAATGAGTAATGGTTATTTTATACATAGATGTCTAAATTCAAACCAATATAGAGTAACTGTAGAAAATGTAAACTTTGTTTCATGTGTCTTTGTTTCTGTGTGTTTATTGATGTGTCTTTGTTTCTGTGTGTTTATTGATGTGTCTTTGTTTCTGTGTGTTTATTGATGTCTGTTTCTGTGCGTTTATTGATGTATCTATGTTTCTGTATGTTTATTGATGTGTCTTTGTTTCTGTGTGTTTATTGATGTGTCTTTGTTTCTGTGTTTATTGATGTGTCTTTGTTTCTGTGTGTTTATTGATGTCTGTTTCTGTGTGTTTATTGATGTTTCTATGTTTCTGTGTGTTTATTGGTGTGTCTTTGTTTCTGTGTGTTTATTGATGTGTCTGTTTCTGTGTGTTTATTGATGTATCTATGTTTCTGTATGTTTATTGATGTGTCTTTGTTTCTGTGTGTTTATTGATGCGTCTGTTTCTGTGTGTTTATTGATGTGTCTTTGTTTCTGTGTGTTTATTGATGCGTCTGTTTCTGTGTGTTTATTGATGTATCTATGTTTCTGTGTCTTTGTTTCTGTGTGTTTATTGATGTGTCTGTTTCTGTGTGTTTATTGATGTGTCTGTTTCTGTGTTTATGCATGTATGCCAGTTTTTGAGTATTTTCATGTATATGTGCTTGTGTGATTTGTGTGTGTTTCTGTGTGTTTGTATTGTTATGTATGTATGTATGTTTACTGTAGGCGGACAAACAATACATGGAGAGCTTAGAGAAGACATGGACAAATGATGGCAAACGAGGCAGCCCCGGTTTGAACCAGCTCCTACACTCCTGCTTCACACGTTCTCATAACCCTTTCTCAACACTGCTCTACCTTGTTGAGAACGCCCCGGACTTCCATGCAGGTAATGTCGAGTAAGCTTTAACTAATAGTAATAGCATCACACATACTGTTTTTAAGGTGAATACAAACACTGGAATAATGGCTATTGACTGGTAGCTTTTTTCCCCAGTAAGGTGCTATAACAATTCTAGTTTTGCCAGCATGAATTTTAATTTTTGTTGTGATTTTGATTTTGTTGTTAACATGAGTCAATAGTTTCTTGAAATGATATTATTGAGAACACCAGATTATTGATAATTAACCTAAATGCCAATAACCATGCCAGATTTGGCCCTATTAGCAAGGTACTTTGCTTGGGGTGTTACATAATGCCTGTATATATGTACTGTATCATTAATATGTATGCTATATATTCCCCATTAGTATATTTTAACATACAGCATATAATTATCTTTAATGAAATACCATTAATATGTATGCTATATATTCCCCATTAGTATATTTTAACATACAGCATATAATTATCTTTAATGAAATACACTTTAAATTAATGGTTCATAATGATTTTGATGAAATACACCTTTAATGAACAGTTCATTATGACTTTCCTTGATTCATGGTATATTATGTTTTGTGCATGGTATTCCCTGGTTTTGATGAAATGCTCCCGTAATATGTTGTATATCACGATTTAATGTATGGCTATACAGGTAAAACCTCATCGCTAGCGTTCACAGTGATCAAAGAATTTGAGAGATGGCAGCGCACAGTGGATGCCAGCAAACTGAGAGAGCGTTGTGTAGATCAACAGATCCGGCTACATGCTTTTATCACCGGGATCAAAGGCCAAATGACCTACATGGATCTCATTGTCAAGTGCTTTGATCTTTGTAGCACAGATCCAGAC
Organism: Urechis unicinctus; assembly: GCA_034190875.2. Taxonomy (NCBI): domain Eukaryota; kingdom Metazoa; phylum Annelida; class Polychaeta; order Xenopneusta; family Urechidae; genus Urechis; species Urechis unicinctus. The sequence continues at coordinate 44,881,833 of CM067352.1, forward strand.
ATGTTCCTTCCTTTCATTAGGAATTTTCTAGAAAATGGGAAATATAAGGAGGTGGGCTAATAAACCGCCATAAACTGACCACTGCTGGTAAAGTAGAATATTCAAGTTGACTATATCATTATCTTCCTATAGGCAGGGCAATAAATGCTAGTTTTGAGATAAAGTATTGTGTAGGCTTTATGAATTTGAATGTACACCTCTGTATTTTTGTGTATCAGGCTGCCCACTGTACATATAGGCTGGGTCTGCAGCATCACTTTAACATCAAAGAGGTGTGGTGACCTATGACCTTGTTGCATGTAATAGCATTAATTCTTGTAATGAATACACATTTTTCTATGTCTGTAATGTTCACGCATTCTACCTAATGTTATGTGTTGAAAGTTAATAAGGCGCTCATCGCACTTGTGGAATGTTATCTCATTGAATGTGATTCTCTCTTACGTGATCAGATCTGTTTGCCGTTGATTCTCCAAGACAAGGTGAACGTGGTGGAGAATTACGTGTACCGCAACCAGGAGCAACAGGTGGAGCTGCTGAAGCTGCTCGACTGGCTTTGTGATGCCTCAACCAGCTTGTCCACTGTCATTTTGTACGTCACACATTATTGTTTGTACCAATGAGTTTTATTATGCAATGCAGCCCTGAAGGGAAATATTATCTTGATGACATTTTAAGTACTTTTTGACCTACATATGACATTGATAATTTTCTGTGTGTATTTGACCCAGTCATTTTAGTGTAATTTGACCTTGAAATTTTACTTCGAGAACTTGACCGTGCCATTGAAGTAAACAAAGCTACCATGAATTTTACCACTTGACCTTAATATATGGAGTAACCTGGACGTTTGAATATTGAATATTTAATCATGATATTTAACAATAGATATTAAGCATGTGATATTGAGTATGACCTTGATATTGCATATGTGACCTTGAAATTTGTGTTGCTATCAGGGAGAGCCAGGTAGGTGGGGTGAAGAGGGACAAGGTCACGGAGAAGATATTGACCAAGCTGGCCATCCGCCTCATGAAGCTCTACCAGGTTCCTCAGGGTAATTATAATTTCTCTGTCTGTCCGGTTGTTTAGCTCCCCTGGTTCTAATTGTGTCTCTTGTCCATCTCTCTCACCCTGCACCCCTCTTTTAATCTATTTCTCTGAAGTTGTACAGATTTCTGTTTGGAATTCTTTAGCCAACAATGACTATATATTTATTAAAAAATGTAATATAATGTACAGCTTCTTAGAGAAGTTTGTGTTTTACCAAACCATTAACTCAGACAACACTTCCCTTCTTCAATGAATCCCACCCATCCTCATACCACAGTTGTAGCTTGTGTGTAGGTAGGTACCAGACGGGTGATGGTACTAAGGAATAGCTAACAAGTGATGATAGTCGCCAATCTTTCTCTTCATTTGCTTTCAATCAATCCTCACTGTTTTGCTCATTGACCCTGTGTTGTGTGTTGTAACAGAGCTGTGCCCTACTATCTGCCGTAAGAGGAGCCTCAAAGGCCTACGTTACCTCCTCTACAAGAGGTACCTCCAGGTGATCCTCAACCAATCTCTTGTTACCCCATACACATTCACACACATACCGAGTTGCTATAGGGGAGTGGCATTTTAAGACTTGAAAGCCTATGGTTTGAGAATAGTTATTGCATATGAGGAAATAACTTTGTCAAAACTTAGGTATGTTATCAGGGAATACAAGTAAACGTCCCCTTTATTGTGTTGAGGTTATAGCTATTATTTGTGAACTGTGAGCACACTAGTTTCCACCGCTGATAATAAACTGCCTAATGTTTATAATCCTGTGTTGATCAACTAGAATTCCCTGGGCAATGACGAGTTTGAGGACCTGGCAATGGTGAGTAGAAATAATTGTATACTACTTCTGAAATTGACATTGAACATAATATGTAAGGAGTAGGTATCATTGGGAAAACACTAGTTACTAGCTATGATAATCTTGTTATTGTTTTCTGTGACCTAGAATATGACCTTGACCCTTTCACGATGACTTCGTTTATATTATTTCTTTTCTGTGACCTTTGACATACCAATGACATTGACCTTGTGTTGTAATGCAGTCAGCAGTGGGAGATGATGTAGGGCTACAGGAGGAGTTAATACAGCAGCTGGTCAGTTATCTGGACATGGGGGAGGCTGCTCGCTATGCCAACCGCTTCTCCCTCCCCAGACACCAGCTGCCTCATCAGATCATTGACCTGTTAGATCAGCCTCATATGTAAGTCATATGATCATTTGTAGGTCTGGTGTAGTATGTGCAACTTTCATCCACCGCCTCCACCAGCACACATCCATCCTCATCGTCATCTTCTTGTTGAGCTTATCATTCATGGGGCTCGATATTAGCACTGCCTGCCTGCCAATGGAAAATGATGGAGGGCGGGTTAAGCAAGCACAACTAGCTGCCCGACTGTTTTTTTTTCTTCTCCGCGCAAACACCTTGCACCTTATTCAATTCAACAACAGCGGGGGTCGCAAGATTAAGCGCCGCTTGAACCATAAACCTGACGAACACAGAAAATAAGAAAGCCTAGCAGCTGTATACTATAATGTCTTTTGTAATTATTACATTTATTGACCCATGGTATATAAACTGAAAGAAAACTGTTTAATAAACCGATGGCATAGATAAGCTCACATAAAACGCTGCACAACTATCGTACCTCAACTGTTTTTGAAGCGTGCAATGCTTTCTTGGCGCGCTCTTGGTGATTTTTCTTCCACATCTTCTTTGTGATTGCAGTGTGCTCTACTGCATTGAACGATAGGCCCACCAACAGTTGTACAACTTACTTAGCCTCATGCGTGCGAGACTTGGTGTGTTTTCTTTTTGTGTTTCTTGCAAGTTGTCTTCCATGTCATCAGTAAGCAAGCCTTTATAGTGGCTTGCAATTTTTTAGACAGTCTGGAGATGTCTTTGTGCCGTTATGCTCACGGTACTAAACCTCTATTACCTTAGAATCCCAAATTTGGAGAGGATGAAAAAGCTCAGAAAGCACTGTATGAAAAAGAGAAGCGCTGCAGGCGCTGGAATCCTGCCTGGTTGATTAGTGAAGGAGGAGAAAAACGCAAGCAGCTTTCACATGACAGCGAGAAGGACGTTCTGTTTGAAGATCATTTGCCGTCAAAGTGAGTCAGACCAATGGACCAGTTATGTTATGTACTAGTGACTACTAGTTGGGAAGTGTCAAGGATCAGAAGAGGCTACTGAGTGGAAGTGTCAAGGATCAGAAGAGGCTACAGAGTGGAAGTGTCAAGGATCAGAAGAGACTACTGGGTGGAAGTGTCAAGGATCAGAAGAGGCTACAGAGTGGAGTTAAGTGAACAGGAAGTTCCTAGGTGACTGCTCTGAGGTTCTAACCCTATTGCTGACACTCCCTGCATTGACAGCTCTCTAACAGCGGGGATTAAACACCATGAAGAGGGTGAAAACAGACTAGAGGTCATGCATTAGCACATTATCCATCAACGATTTGATGACCGTCTAATTACAGTCGCCTTCAATCTCAGACTTGTCTCCAGATGAAGCCATTGAACTGTTGTAGACCAGATGTCAGCAGTGATTATGTAGATAATGATGAAGAGGAGTATGTGTGGGTGTTGGGAAATTGTGATGTTGATTGAATTGAAAAAATGCCTGCTTTTTGTATTTTATAATGTCATATTATGTTTGTAAAACTTTAAATAAATGTTGCATTTATAAAAAGAATAAAATATATAAAAAAAACGATAAAAACATGTTGTTCATTTGTGTCTTTTACCATTATTTTTAATTGAGAAAGTAGGGCTGGTAGAATTATAGGTGACCAGCCTGTGAAGAATCTGGCTAATTGCTAGCTCCGGTCGACCGGTAATATAAATATATGTCTACTCAGACGTGTTAGTAGGGCTACCCCTGATATATATCTATTGTCCTTTCATTTGTCAACTTTTGATGCCACATTTTCATATTTTCTCGCAAACTTAACATCAGCCCTGTGTGACCCTTGACCCTTTAGTTAATTTCTTGATGTTTTTCCCATGGAATGATACCATCAAGAATGACCCAGTGTTGGGATACAGTGGTCAATAAATTAATCCATCGAGTCACTATTCGATTGAAGGAGATATTTTATTCTAAAGTAAAGTGTGCTGTCTTGCTTATGGCCATTTATATTGTGCTTCCAGACAGATTTCTGCACCCGAGGACAGCTGGGAAGAAGGGGACGGTTTCTCTCCAGCCATCACAGACATCCAACAATACCACTCTCTGAAGCTCCCTGCTAGTGCAGTTCACCTAGTGCAAACCTCGGCCGAATTCTACGCAGCAATCGACAGGTTATCTCAGGTGAGATACATGTTAGATAAAGATGCCAGGTTTCCTTTTTTTGTGAAATTGTTGCTATTGAAGGTAAACTGTTGCTTCCAACAGTATACTGTTGCTTGGCAACTTTCCTATGGCTATCAACAGTAACCCAACTGTAACTTGTTATAGCAAACAACAGTCATCTGTTTTTTTACAACTGTGGCCTGTTGCTAGTAAGTCCATTTTTGTTTTTCCTATTGCTGTTGACCTTTTGTCACTGTTGACCTCCTGTCATGGTTGACCTCCATGCCACCCCTTCGGTGTTTTGGTATGCATCATTAGCAAGCATAATGCTTCAACACACAATGATATGACACATTGCTACTCAGTCAATGGTGACAATACTTGGTGTGTATGTTACAGCCTGGGAGCGTGATTGGCATAGATGCTGAATGGAGACCCCATTTTGGTCAGACTGTTACCACCCGGTGAGATATACAATCAGAGAGTACACCAGGTGGTTTATTGAAGGTTGATGTGTTGGTTTGGCATGAAGGTTTTGTTTCTTAACATGTTTTATGCAGGATTTTTTAATGGTAGGCCATTAACTGACTGCGGTCCTGTCTACTCCATGAACTGTGTCGGTTGCATTGACCAGTTCACATAATTTTGGTTTCAAGGGCCAGCTGATCTTGGTTTCATGGACCAGGTGATGTTGGTTTCATGGACCAGCTGCCATTGGTTATATGGACCAAGTCATGTTGGTTTCATTAACCAGCTGACGTTGGTTTCATGGACCAGGTCATGTCGGTTTCATTCACCAGCTGACGTTGGTTTCATGGACCATGTCATGTTGGTTTCATTCACCAGCTGACGTTGGTTTCATGGACCATGTCATGTTGGTTTCATTCACCAGCTGACATTGGTTTCATGGACTAGGTCATGTTGGTTTCATGGATCAGCTGACATTGGTTTCATGGACCATGTCATGTTGGTTTCAATGACCAGCTGACATTGGTTTCATGGACCAGGTCATGTTGGTTTCATGGACCAGTTGATATTGGCTTCATGGACCAGGTCATGTTGATTGATTTGACTTTGTCGTGTCTGTTTCATCAAAATGGTCATGTCGGTTTCAGATTGGCGCTGCTCCAGCTGGCTGTGGACGATGCTGTGTACCTCTTGGACACTCTCGCCCTGTTGACAGTGCTGTCAGATGCTGACTGGCTGCACATGGCCAACACCCTCTTCTGTACCACAGACATACTGAAACTGGGTCAGCCAGATTGAATTTCACATATAAGACAAAACAAGTGGTTAACTTGTGGCGGGTAACCAATTAATCATAGTTGCTGTTATTAGGTAACAGGTCTGTGTAGCAGAAATTGCCCTCTCTCTAACAGCAGATCACTGCATGGCCATCCCCTAGCCATCAGTTTACTGTAGTATTTTCTTCATAATGAAGATTTAATGTGTTGAAAAATAGTCTGTGGATGGAAATGAAATTGATATTTGTGTTTCTGTGGGGATTGAAATATAGGCTGTGTGTCAAGGCTTTTTTCACTGGTGTGTTTCTAATGATGACCTACTTTTGTCAAGTGGTCAATGGAAATAACTGGACCCAGTCCTAGCATCACAATTATCCTCATTCCTCAGTGTCATAGTTTAACCTCGAAGTTGAAAGCAGCATGGAAGGAAAAACCCATTACACTTAATTTCACGTTATGATGTGGCCTCTTTGAAATGTACAGGTTATGGTGTAGATGGTGACTTGAGCATGTTAGCTCGCCTGGTGCCCTGCCTACGCTCACCCATCTCCAACACACTGGCTCTGGTCGACATTCAGAACCTTCATGCCACAGTAAGTCTTCAGTGGCCCCCTCCCTCCCTCCCTACACATTCCGTCAATATAACTTGTTACAAATGTATTGACGAATACATTGTAGTGTGCCTCGCATGTCGTTAAGCTTGCAAGCCAGTATGACATAGTTTGAGGGCTGTGTATTAAGTATGTTATTGAATAGGATGGAAAATAATGAACGCTATGATTAGGTATTGTCATAACATTAAATTGTCTGTGCTCCAAGGCCTGTTTGCCTCTTTGTTTCATTATGTGATGTTAACATCATCAGGGCCTCAAGGAACGCCCACCACAGATCATTATGCTTTCCTGCAGCCCCGTTTATGATCGTTTTGTGTAAGACCATAGTGTATGTATACTGACACCTTCTGTTTGCAGATATGCAGGCTGTGTCCGGAGGCATTGGATGGGATGAGATGTCTGGATGAAGATGAACACGCTGCTGCTGCTGCTGGAACTGCTGATGATGAGCGAGGAAGCAGGGTGATTAAGGGAGAGGAGCGCGGTCTAAGTGAGTTGGTAAGACTCTGCCTGGGTAAACCCCTCAACAAGTCACAGCAGATGTCCGATTGGGAGAGACGACCACTACGACCACAGCAGATCTACTATGCAGGTTTGTGCCTCACTCTCTGTCCATTAAGCCTTCAATCTTCACTCTGTACTTCTGTCATTTGGCTGGTCCGTCTGTT